>CM053590.1:158376118-158423972 GCA_028646515.1 Pseudochirops corinnae | reverse complement strand
AAACAGCTCTTAGTTTTATTTATTCTTTCAATAGTTTTCTTAATTTCAATTTTATTAATCTCTCATTTGGTTTTTAGAATTTCTAATTTGATATTTAAATGGAGATTTAAAATTTGTTCTTTTTCTAGTTTTTTTAGTTGCATGCCCAATTCATTGATCTCTTCTTTCTCTATTTTATTCATGTAAGCATTTAGAGATATAAAATTTTCTCTAAGAACCACTTTCACTGCATCCCAAAAGTTTTCATATGTTGTCTCATTATTGTCATTCTCTTGGATGAAGTTAATGATTGTTTCTATGATTTGTAGTTTGATCCACTCATTCTTTAGGATTAGATTATTTAGTTTCTAGTTAGTGTTTAAGTCTATCTTTCCATGACCCTTTATTACGTGTAATTTTTATTGCATCATGATCTGAAAAGGATGTATTTAATATTTCTGCTTTTCTGCACTGGATTATGAGGTTTTTATGCCCTAGTATATGGCCAATTTTTGTGTAGGTACCATGTGCTACTGAGAAAAAGGTATATTCTTTTCTATCCCCCCATTTAATTTTTTTCCAAAGGTCTACCATATCTAACTTTTCTAAAATTCTATTCACCTCCTTAACTTCTTTCTTGTTTATTTTGTGGATATATTTATTTAGTTCAGAGAGAGGAAGGTTGAGGTCCCCCACTAATTTTACCCTCTGGTTCCAGGACTTCAGAGCAGTTTTCCTTGATGATTTCTTAAAAGATTCTTTTCAGGCTTTTTTTTAATCACAGCTTTCAGATAACCCAATAATTCTTAAATTTTCTCTCTTGGATCCATTTTCCAGGTCAGTTGTTTTACTAATGAGGTATTTTACTTTTTCTTCTATTTTTTTATTCTTTTGATTTTTTTTTTGGACTAATTCTTGATATCTCATAGAGTGATTAGCTTCCATTTGCCAATTCTAATTTTTAACAATTTTTTTTCAGTTAACTTTTGTACGTCCTTTTCCATTTACCAATTCTATTTTTTTTAAGGAGTTGTTTTCTTGGGTATACTTTTTTCCATTTTGTCAATTGCATTTTTAAAGGAATTGTTCAATTTTTCTTCTACCTCTCTTATTTGACTTTTAAAATCCTTCTGGAGTTCTTCCAAGAAGTCTTTTTGGGCATGAGGTCAGTTCAAACCTTTGAGGTTTCAGATGTAGATATATTGACAATGTTGTCCTCTCCTGAATTTGTGTTTTGATCTTTTCTGTCACCATAATAATTCTTTATGGTCATTTTTTCTCTTTGTTGCTTTTTGCTCATGGTTTTTGTCTTTTTCTGGATTTTAAAGTTGATCTCTGCTTCTGGGGCACAGGGGGCACTGTCCCACCCTTCTTGTGCAGGGGGCTAGGGGCCTGGTTACTGGCTTTTTGTGCTGGGGCCTCAAGTGCTGGCATCGAGGCTGTAGGGGTCTGGTAACTTACCCGGTGCTGAGCTGGAGCTGGTGGTGGCTGGTATGTGCTGAGGTCAGGTGAGGTTTTTCTGCATTTCCCTGGGATTACACTGAAGCTAGAGGGTTGGGGGGTGGGGGTGTTCTGGCCACTGGAGGTCACTTCCTCATCAGGGGCTGTGCTGAAGCATGGGTCAGTTCAGCTGCTGGTGGACACCTGTCTGCCGGCACATGTGGTAGTTCTCCAAGCTGGTTCCCCTGGTTGTGTCAAGATCCACAGGGGTCCTGATGTTGCCACTTACCTGCTCTACCACCCACCTGGGGTTCAGGATGCCCTGCTGGTTGGCTGAGGTGGGACTTGTTGCTGACTTGCTGGGACTCCTCCCATCATGTATTGGTCCCATTCAGCCACAGCAAAAAGAACCTTTCTCGTTAATCTCCCTACGTTCCCAAGCTAAAAGATTGCTGCAGCTTGTCTTTCTGCTGGCATCACTGTTCCAGGATTTTTCCTGGGGTAATATTTTCTGCATTTTTCAAGGTCAATAAGGGAGAGTGAGAGCACCTTACTGCTTACTCTACCATCTTGGCTCCTGGAAGTTGAAATAGGTGACTTTAAACATTCTGTCTGTTGACTGAAAGCTCCATAAGCAGCCGCTGCAGCTGCTACTTTAGTCACTTCCAAGGCCTACTTCTGGTTTGCTGGGACCAGGGTTGTACTGGCATAGCCTGCGCTGGACTGTGCTCCTCTCTCAACCTGGAGCAACAGACCTTTCTGGTTGACTTTCTAGGTTGTCTTAGGCTGGAAATCTGCCTCACTCTGTCTCTTTGTAGGTTCTGCTGCTCTAGAATTTGTTCTGAGTTGCTTTTTAAACGTATTAGAATTTTGGTTTATTTATTTATTTGTTTGTTTGCACTGAATATGGTAAGTTTATTGATGGTACACAATACAGGACTCTAGGCTTCTCCCCCATATACAGGGGTGCTTTGAAACAAGGATGTGAATGGTACATGGGATCCCTAGTATAGGAACGTAGGTTAGGAATATAGGCTTCCCAGTGGTGGATCTTCTCTTTTTGGCTAGGGATGAAGGTCCATGGCTTTCCACTTTACTCCTTGGAGGCCATGTAGACCTTGAGGTCTACTATACAGTTGCTATAACCTTACTCATTGTCATACCAGGAAGTGAGCTTGACAAAATGGTCATTGAGGGCAATACCAGTGTCAATATCAAAGGTAGAAGAGTGGATGTTGCTGTTGAAGTCACAGGATACAACCTTGTGTGGCAAGATACCCTTCAAGGGTCCCTCTAAATGCTTGCTTCATCACTTTCTTGATATCATCATATTTGCAGGTTTCTCCAGGTGGCAGGTCAGATACATTGGAAATAGGAACATGGAAGGCCATTCCTGTGAGCTTCCCTTTCAGCTCAGGTACAACCTTGCCTACAGTCTTAGCAGCACCAGTGGAAGCAGGGATGATGTTTTGGGCAGCTCCACACCCATCACGCCACAGTTTACCAGAGGGGCCATCTACTGTCTTCTGGGTAGCAATAATAGCCACAATGCCAAAGTTGTCATGAATGACCTTGGCTGAGGGGGACAAGCAGTTGGTAGTGCAGGAAGCCTTACTGACAATTTTTAAGGGAATTATCATATTTCTCATGGTTTACTCCCATCATGAACATTGGAGCATCAGCAGAAGGGGCAGAGATAATGACCTGCTTGACTCTACCTTTCAAGTGAGCCCCAGTCTTTTCCATGGTGGTAAAGACTCCAGTGGATTTTACAACGTCCTCAGCTCCAGCATCTCCTCATTTAATATTGGTGGGATCCCATTCCTGGAAGATGATAATGGCTTTTCCATTGATCACCACCTTCCCATTCTCATCCTTGACAGTGCCCTTGAACTTGCAATGGATAGAATCATATTGAAACATATAAACCATGTAGTTGAGGTCAATGAAGTGGTCATTGATGGCCACAATGTCTACTCCACCTGAGGTGAATGCAGCCCTACTCACCAGGTGCCCAATATGGCCAAATCCATTGACTCCAACCTTCACCATCTTGTTTCAGGGATGTGACTGAAGTAACAGAACCTGGCACTGAGCTTGGGAGAAAGCTGTGGTATTTTTAAAATGGGAATCAGGACACTTATCTAATTTTCTGCATCAAATAGCATCATTCCTGTCATTACCCCATACTTAATGTGTCCAAAATTAAAATTTAATTTGGTGTCTTTTCTCCAAAACCTGTTGTCCTTCCTATTTCCTCCATTTTTCTTAATGGCAGTATCATTTTCCTAGCTAAAAATGTTCAAGCCCAAAAGCCATAAGATGCTAGATTTAGGGTTAAACAAGATCTTGGAGGTCATCAAGTCCAACCCCTTCATTTTATAAATAAGCCCACAGGTCAAAAGTTACTTGCCTAAGGTCACACTGCTAATAGTTGTTTGAGGCAGGGTTTAAACCAGGACTTCTTGACTCCATGCCCATGGCTTTACCCACCTTTTAATGCTTACTCTCTTAATAGAGAAATATTAATATTAGAAATATCAATTTCTAGCAATATAGAGTATAGAATAGAAATGGAAATCTACAAGAAGAAAATATAGAATCATAGATTTAGAAGCAGAACCTTAGATTTAGGTAAGTAAAGCCTAGAGAAATTAAGTGACTTGCCAAGGGTCACAGAACTAGTCAAGTGTGGAATTCAAACCAAGGTGTTCCCAACTCCAGCATTCTATCCACTATACCAAGCTCCTATTTTTGAGTCCTCTTTTTTCCTTATCTGCTGTGTTCAATCAAGTACTACCATCTTATTTTTATTTCTATTTTCCTTTGTCTCCCACTCTCACTGCCACCACGCTACTTCTAACTCTCATTTCCTCATGCCTGTACAATTACAGTAGCCTCATAAGTCGTTTGTCTACTTAGAGTCTCCATTCTTCTGATTCATCCTGCAAAAATCACCCATGTTGGTTTTCCTGAAACATTTCTTTTATTGTATTATTCCACTACTCAAAAGCATTCAATGGTTCCCACTTTCCTATCTAAGAAATTACAAATAGTTTAGGTTTATAATCTCTTACAATCCTACAGTCTATCCTTTACCTTTTTTTTCTAGCCTTGTTTCCCATTTATTTCCTGAACCCCAGTCAACCTTGTTTACTTACTATACTGTAAACATTTTTTTGCATTTTTCTAATGCTTTATTGATGGGGTTATGCAACCTGAACCTCTGAAAGGAAAAGACATTCAATCTCTGAACTTCGTCACACATTTCAGTAACCCAGTCCCTGGAGTTCATCTAAGGCATCCTGCCCATCCCAGTCTACCCAGATGCTCAATAATCCTTTTAACTGTCTTTTCATTGTGACCTTACCACGTAACTCCTTTCATTGTCTGTACCTGGCCTACCCCAGACTACTTGCCACTCTTTAATCCTTTCCAAATCTTTTCACAGTCTTTTTCTGCATAAAAGTACCAACCTTACCCCCATGAAATTGCACAGATTTTTAGAATCTTGCCTGCTTCTATTGGCATCACAATATTGCAGATTTGCTAGAAATTTTGCTTGCCTAACAATGTTATAATAAAACCTAACGACTCTAACCAAAAGAAAGCTTGAGTGGTTGAATTCTTTTGAGGCAGACCACCCAATAGCCTTGCATTTCGGGGTTTACAGCACCCCAAACCACAGCTTTGTTCCTTTTTTCCCACACCTTGAATGCCTTAACTCCTATCTCAACTTTTAAAAAGTCTTTATTATCTATTAAGCAAAGATCATATACCGTTCTACCCGTGACATCTTACTTTAGCCTAAAGTGATCTCTAATGATTCTGAACTCCTACTCTATTATTTCTAGTCTTCACATGAACTTAGGTTTTTCTCATTAGTGTTATTTGCTTAAATGTTTTATTTCTCTTGGGAGGGGCAGGGAGCATATATTATAATACATCTTTCTATCTCCTCCTCTTACAATGTCTAGCCTATAGCAAGTGCTCAATAAACATGTTTATTTGCTTTCTATTAGGTTTTCCTAAAATGGAGCACACCCTTATAATCACAGATTCTTTGATAAAAGTTATAGACTCTTAAGCCAAAAAGGCCCCTAGAAATCTATCTTAAATCCTTTAAATTTATAGATGAAGAAAATGAAGCCCAGAGAAATGAAGTAGAAAAATAATAATAATAATAATAACTAACATTAATGTAGTAAGTTAGCAGCACAACTTGGACAAAACATTGATAATAATACTAATAGCTGGCATTAACATAGTGATTACTTTGTGCCAGGTGCTTTACAATTATCATTTCATTTGATCCTCACAACCACCCTGGGACTCAGGTGCTACTATTAACCTTATTTTGTTGAAATGGAGGCAAACAGTTAAGGGACTTGCCAAGTTCACACAGCTACTAAGTGCCTGAAGCTGGGTTCGCTGTAACAATTTTAAACTATGACTGTTGTCTCATTTTGATATGCCAGTTTCAAAATGTCAGCAAGAAGTAATATAGTCCCCAGTTGTGAAAATAGAAATGTATACATATATATGTGTGTGTGTGTGTACACACACACACACACACACACACATATATATCGAAAGACAGAATTTCATGTGTTACTTTGCCAAGATTAGACGAAATTACGTATTAAAATGTTGTTATTTTTATTATCATTATTTCCCATCTCAGCAAGTAGGCAAAGTTGATGAAAATGTTTTAGGAAGGTTGTTATAGTGGTTAGAAGGATAGTTAGTGGATAGATGAGAAGAAGAGAGATTATAGGCAGACGGACCATTTAGGAACCTAATGGAAGAATGCAAATAAGAGGCAAGGTGACATGTAGATAGAGAGCTGACCTCAGAAGTAGGAGACCTGGGTTCGGCTCTTGCCTTTGATACACAGACTCTGTTTGATTTTTAAAGCTCTTCATAACCTGGCACCTCCCTACATTTCCAGTCTTCTGGAAAGAAGCCCTTTGTCTCCCCCATGTAGTCTATTGTATAATAAGTATGGCCTACTTGCTGTTTCTCTCACAAGATGCTCTCATCTCCTGTCGATCTGACAGTTTGGTTAAAGGAGGCAAACAGGCTAGATGATATGTAAACCCATATTTTTTATTCCCTTAAAGCTAGTGGAATACATACCTGTATGGAGCCTGAACAAATACATTTTAGAACCATCCCAATTCAGGGTGGCTGTGTCACTCAAATTTATGATCTCCATAAATGTTTAATCATGGTATGAGAAAGGAATTTTCTTAATTGAATAAGTAGTAAATACAATAAGATAAGAGAGTTGACAAAGTGTCAATTGAAATTATGACCCAGGATATCTGTGTTTTCTTTACCATTAACATGCCATAACATAGTATATATCCAAAAATATTAAGGTAAGAAAAAGTCCCATTACTCAAGGTAATGTCTGGTGTTAAGGGTCTCATCCTTAATGGTCATAAAGTCAGCCCCATCTGGTCTTGTGGACATAGGAAGAGGTATTCTCTGAATTTTCTCAGAGAGCAAAGAAGCTGGGTCCAGGCTCTTCTTCTAGTTGATTAGTTCAGGCCCTGGCCCTTACTGAGGTTTTAAAATTGATTTTAAATGATTATCACTCCTAATCCCACAGCTGTTTGCTGTATGTACTACAATGCCTAGAATGCTCTCTTTCTTCCTCTCTGTTTCCTGGCTTCCCTAGCTTCAGTCAAGTTTCAGCTAAAATCACACTCTTGCAAGAGCTTTTCCTGATTGTCCTTAATGCCAATGCTTTCTCTCTCTCTCTCTCTCTCTCTCTCTCTCTCTCTTTCTTTTTTTTTTTTTGCTTTTTTGAAGGGGAGAGGGCAGGACAATTGTGTTTAAGTGACTTGCCCAAGGTCACAGGGCTAGCAAGTATTAAGTGTCTGAGGCCGGATTTGAACTCAGGTCCTCCTGACTCCAGGGCTGGTGCTCTATTCACTGTGCCACCTAACTGCCCCAATGCTAATGCCTTCTCTCTAAGATTATCTTCATTTTGTCTTGTTTGTACATAGTTGAGGCATGTTGTCTTCCGCGTTAGAGCTAATTGACAGCCAAGACTGCTTTTTTACCTTTTGCCTTTTTTCCTCTTTCCTTGTATCAGGAAAGTGCAGTGCCTGGCACAGAATGGCTGCTCAGCAAATGGTTGTTGACTGGACTGGACTATGTGGCCCAATACACTGCTCAATCTTTCCATGCCCTTCCAAGGCGATTCTCTAAGATTATAAATTAAAAAATAGTTGCTGACCTCCCTTAATAGAGGGAATTTTCCCACTAAGATTCTCTATGCCAATGGAATCATTAGTCAAATATTTTTATCAGTGTACATCTAACCAATTATATTAGTTATTTCATACAGCAGTGTGAACATGAGATAGGTTACTATTATTTCAGCATTTTCTAGATAAAAAAGTTTTGAACAGAAAGGTTAAGTGACTTGTTCAAAATCATGTAAAATGTTAGTGAAAGAAGTAAAGCATCATAGCTTGGGTTAGAAACCCCTGATTTTATTTTTCTTTTAAAAATATTATTATAAATGTTATTATGAATATTAATATTATTAATGCTGATAACATGAACAAAATCAGATAAACAAATGTTTAGACTGAAGAACTAAAATTATACATAAAACCCTAAACATGTTATATATTGTTACCATATAGGAGCAAATTAACAATAGAAAATGTTTCCTTTGTGATCCCTTCCAGCACTGAGGTTCAATTACTTTTGGTTTTTATTTTCTTTATATAGTTGTGGTCACTTTATATCCTTTTCTGACTTTTCTGTTCTCATTTTGATTTAATGAGTGAACTCTAACTCCTTTCCCAATATTATGTTGTTCTGACATGGCTTGATCAGACCTTTTTGCATCTTAGACTATCCCACATGGGCAGATTTAAAAGGTATGGATATTGCTGGGTGCATGAATTTTGAAGGTGAAAAGACAGAGACAAAGAGAAACATACAATAGTGATTCAGGCACATCTTTCCTATTCCTCTTAGCCCCTTGATGTCAATATTAGAATTGTGATAATCAGGTAGCACTATATGGGAATTAGTTTCTGAGGTATTTTAGCCATTTTTAGGTTCAAAGTAGGGTAATAGGGACAGATAGAGATAAAAGCAGACTCTGATTCAGAATTTGGGGTCCATTGGTTTAGCAAAGATTCTGACTGAGCTGTGGGAAAGGGATCCTCTGTTTCTATTGACCTGTGCATCTGTGACTAGAAAATCATCAAAGTTTCTACAATGCTCTTTATTCTAGTTGGAAATTTACTGCCTATGTGCAATTTGTTTCATGAGGAGATGGCAAATCTATAAAAAGACCTTAGGGTTTCTCAACTTTTCCCATGTGGAGGCTGGATGAATATAAGAAAGGGGAGCTAGACTCTAGCTGAAAGAAGTTTCTGCCTCAAGAAGGGATGAATCCTGGCACTAGTCAATATAATGTGTAATTTATCTTATACAATTAATGCTTCTGCTTTTACTAGTCTAATCTAATTAAACTACTAAATTATAGTAGTTAATGAATATGAATAAGTAGTAAAACAACATGGAGGGGAGGCAAAGAAAGAGGAATAATCAAGTAAATAAGGGCTGAGTCAGGGGCTGAATAAATCTGACTCCTAGTTAAGAATTCATGATGAAATAGTGGTATATCTGTGAAGCAAAATACTAGTTGGTTGAGTTGGTTGCTCTGAGATTCTATCTGATTATGGGACCTAGCCCTTACCCTTACTTCCCTTGTTTATCCTAGTTACACCCCCTCCACACATAAAACACACACATATATACACACAAACACATATGTTCACACACAAACACATATATTCATGTTACCTTATATTCTTCATATTTACATGTACATTTCATATTTACTATTTTTCTATCATCTTATTATTTTTCTGTATTCCATTATAGTAATATACAATGACTTATTCATTCATTAATTCATTCTCCAATCATTGGACATATAGGCTGCTTCCATGCTTTGCTATCACAGATAAAGCAGCTATTTTTATATTTGGACAAATAGGTCCTTTTCCTCTTTTAATGATAATGATATCTTCTTGATAAAGCCCTAGGAATGGAGTCACTGAATTAATGGTTATAATTAGTTCAGTGATTCTTATTGTATCTTGCCATCCTGCCTTCCAAAAATTTTTTTGCCACGTAAAATTCAACCAATAATGTATAAAGCACTTATTTCCCCAAAGCCCTTGCCAAATGAAATGTTATTTGGGGAGTATTTTTCTCAATTTAGACATTAAAAGGTAGGAACTTAAAGTGATTTTGACTGATTTCTAATTCTTAAGAATACTTTTTTCATATAATTATTGGCAATTTTTTCCTATTGGGGTAGTGTTCTTATGGGAGATGTATGATCCTTAGGCTGTCTCTATACATTCTCTCTTTGAGATCAGTGTATTTTACTTGCATAGTGTGTGTGTGTAACACACACATACATACATATATATATATATATATATATACACCCCCACACCCCACATAGATTATGTCTGTGTGTGCATACATGTGCACACATATTTTTATTTTATATGTGTGTGTATATATATGTATACATATATGGTTTTTTGTTTCTCTTCTCCTAAATTGTCTTTTACTTCTGTGTATTTGTATTACCAATCTAGTGTTGTCTCATTTGTTTCTTTAGTGAAGCTTGCTATTGCAGATTCCAAGTGTTTTTTTAAATTCTGTTTATTTTTTTGCTTTGTGGGCCATAAATTCCTCTCCCATAATTCTCATTCTCTTAAACCATTCAGGAACAACATATTGTATTTCCACATTCTCAAGTTCCAGATGGTGATCTGTCTCATTAAGTGTTGTATCATTTTCCTTTGCTTGCAGTATTTTTTTCATAGATGTCTGAATTTATTTATTAGATCTGGAGGTCATATTTCCTTCTGTTGTCATTGGTTTTCCTGTTGATTTATGAGATAATGTTCAGGGTCAATAAGTATTAGTACAGGTTTTTAACAGTCTTTTGAATTTTGGGTGTCTTAGACCATGAAGATGAAGTTGTTTTATTTTTGTTGCACAATTTCTGTTTTGGAGAGTTTCAAGAGTTTATGGGGATCAGAGAAAATGTCTAGTCCTCTAACTTGTTGCTCACGTGGCCTGAAAATATATTTCTAATATAAAACTATTAATTTTTTAGAAATAGAGAAGTGCGGGGATGCTACACACATGAAATTTTTCAAGCACCTTCAAAGGACATCACTGTATTGTTGGTTTTACCTATGTGTTTTACTTTGTTACAAGAGAACTCTCAGACACTGATAAATCTTTTAAAACAAAGGCCAGTGCAAAAATGTAGGGCCTGAACTAGAACAGGGTCTGTGTGAGTGGAAAAAAAAAGGATGTATACAAGATATGTGGTAAAGAAAAAAATGACAATTTCAAAACTCATTGGATTTCGAAACTGATTGGATATGTAGGGTGAGAAAGAAAGGAGTTGAGGACGACACCATGGTTGTATACCTGGGTAACTGGAAGTATATGAGTGGCCTAGATGGAAGGAAGTTCTGAAGAGGGCAGAATTTTTGGAGGAAAGATAATGAATTCTCTTTTTAATATATTGAGTTTAATATGCCTACACACCATCCATTTAAAATGTCTAGGAGGCAGTTGTTGATTCAGGAATGGGGTTCAGGAGAGAACCTAGGACTACATAAATAGACATGGGAATCATTTTCAGATAAAGACAACAGAGACGGCTTAAGTAGCAGAAATATAGAAACACAACTAAAAAAGTAACTTCCAAATCCAGGAAATAAGATGATCCATTCTATTTGTCATAGAGATTCACAAATGTATCAGATATTGATTAATTAAATCATTAAAGTTACCTCATCTGACTTTAAGTGGTAAGATGCCCTGATACCTTGAAGTGAAGACAGTTCTCTAAGAACACTTTATATTAAGTATGAAGTGTCCTTGGATGAACTGGAGTGATGGGAACAGAAAGAGTGTATGGGATAGCATGAGGGAACTTGGTCAAGCTGTAGGAGACTTCTATAAAATATTAAGCTAGTTGAGAACTGAAGTTATTCATAGAGATTAGAAGAGAGAGCATTCTATCTACCTTCCACACCAAAAGAAGTCCCTTGGAGATGGGGTGAGATCACTTTGGCTATATTGTTGGTTTCTTCCCATTCTTACGTTGGCCAGAGGAGGACCTTACAAACTTTGGAGTGCTGTAGGGTTCCCCACATTTCAAACTGGATGTCCCACATATATTTTAAACCAAACATGTCAAAAACTGAACTCGTTATCCATTCCCCAAAATGCTTCTTGCTTCCTAATTTTCCTGTTACTATAAAGGTTACAACCACTGAAGCTTACAACCTCTGTTTCATCCTTGACTCCTCATTCTCTCACTGTGCTCCATGTCCAATAGTTATTAAATCTATTCTGCCTTTGAAATATCTCTAAAATGCCGCCCCTTCTCTCTTCTGATGCTGCTACCACTTATCAGTTCATGCCTGGACTATTACAATAGCCTTTTGGTTGGTCCTTTGCTTCAAATCTCTCCCCATTCCAGTCCATCTTCCCATCAGTTATCAAAGAGATTTTCCTAAGGTTCACATTTGACTATGTCATTTCCTCATTTAACAAATTCCAGCAGTTCCCTATAACCTTCATGATCAAATATAAAATCCTCTGTTAGGCTTTTAAATCCTTTCATAATCTTGCCCTTCCTTCCTTTGCATTCCATTTTTCATTGTACCCAGCAATCCAAAGACCTGTTCCTTTCACAAGGCCCTTTGTTTCCCAGCTCTGTGCATTTTTGCTGTCTGCCTCCCCATGCCTAAAATTCTCTCTTTTTTATCACCATTTCCTGGCTTCTCTGGCTTCTTTCAAGTCTCAGCAAATCCATCTTCTCCAATAAGTCTTTCCCATTCCTCCTTAATATTAGTGCCTTCCCTTTGAGATCATCTCCAATTTATTCCATATATATCTCATTTATACATAGTTATATGAAGGACAGAATGTCTTGCCTGGGTGGTTCAAGTGATAGAATTCTCACCTGCCTCAGCTTCTTATCTATAAAATGAGCTGGAGAAGGAAATGTCAAACCACTCCAGTATCTTTACCAAGAAAACCCCAAATGGGGTCATGAAGAGTTGGACACAACTGGAAATGACTGAACAACAATGAATAGAGAACAGGTATTATTTGTACCTTTCTTCATAACCTCGGCACTTAATAAATGCTTGTTAATTGACTTTCTGAAATCATGTGTAAAGGGAACTTTTTGACCACTCCATGAAGGAGAGAAATGAACTTTCCAGCAACAAATAGCTATGAATTACCCCTCTGTCACATGTGCTCTTTAAGATTGAGCCTACTTTCCTCTGGACTCTTTGCATGCAAGAGTACATCATAGACTCTTGGGCCTTTTCTACTTCTATGAAATCTACTTCTCTGGTGATTAAGTGATTCTCAGCTGATAATCACAGCAGGAAACACACTGGTGGGGGCTCATGAAAACTGCACATAAAAACACTTCCCAAACTCTCAGGGATACTGAGGATCCGACTCATCAAGATAAATGGGTATTGGGATAGTTGCCTCAAAGTATGTACTAAGTACTGTTATTTATTAAAAATAATTTTTAATTTTATACTTAACATGCATCAATCACTATAAACATTTCCACATATAAAGAACATGAAACAGCTAAACTCTACTATAAACAGCTTCTCTCTTTTTAAAATCTGTGTAATAAATTCATCATGTTAGTTTCAAAGTTGTCCTGCTTGTTTGTGTGCCTTTTGAATTTTCTTCTTTTCTCTCGTTTTTAATGCTACGTTAATATTACTCACCATCCTGTCTCCCCATAATCTTCCCCTGAATTTAAAACAAAAGTCTCGTGTCAAATAATCTCCATACCGTAAAACAAATCTTTTCACTAGCCATGTATGAACAAGTATGTCTCATTCTTTATCTCCTGTTCTTTATCTCTCCCAGGAGGTTTGTAGTTACAGTTAGTCATTGCATTGATTAAAATTCTATCATTTTTCAAAGTTGTTTGTCTTTGCAATATTGTAGTCACTATATAAATTTTTCTCCTAGTTTTATTTCATTCTGCCCACAAGTACATCAGTGGAGAACACTGATAGAGAAGAATGACCACTGTAGTTGTACAGATGCTTTAACTGCAGATAACTTGAAACCTGGTAAATTAAAATGAAATCTTAAAACTGTACATGCTTGTGAAAAATGTTCTTAGTCTAAGAATAAATACTACTCGTTGGGAAACCAGGAAGGTTTTCGTTACCTTTATTTTACATTTATTCTTTCTGAATAAATGGGTAGCCTCTTTCAAAAAACTACAGAAATTTAGATAAATGTGAGTCTTTTTATGCTTCTAGTCCTACCTGATCCCTCCCTTCATAACTGGGACTGGTGCCAGCTCTTCTGGGTTACAATCATTCCGACCTCTCCAGTACACATTACTCATCCACATGTGCCCTCCTGTAGCATCAATGCAATATTTATAGTGCCGATGGCCACTGTAAATATGCTAGCCTAGTGCTCAATCACAAAATATAACAGACTCTTCATACAAAAGACAGAAGCAAAACATTTATTCAGACACCAGAAACAGCATGCTTATTGTAGGCTGGGCTAGTCCTTCCAGGGTAGTTGCCATTTAACTTTTTTTGCTGCCTGAAGCTTCAAAAGAACCAGTTTTTGAGAAGCTGATGTTCAATGTCTTAGTGAATTCTCTTTGCTCTGTGGGGATACCTTTCTAGCCTAGCAGGGTCAGTTGCTATTATAAATGCAGAGGCAGAGCATTGTTCCTATTTTATCTGAATTACCATCTTTTTAAACCATAGGAACTATCCTTTTTATACATTGTCATCATCATTTAAGTTACTTTTGAATGCTCCCTGAATGCCTCATTTTTCTTTAGCCCCTGAGCCAGAATCATAGGACTGGACTAAATTAGAGTAGGCCCAGAATATAACATATATATGTATTGCACATATATTTATGCATGTTTGTATGTATACATGTATGTGTGTATATGTATGTGTGTATATATGTATATATATACATATAAATGCATATACACACACACACAATTAGAAGTAGCTCTAACATCAGTTATTCTCTTTGTTTAGGTTCAATATTGGAATGAAATGAGGCACTCCAAAGTCATTGAACGATGTACTTTGCTCTAACTTTGCAAGAATATGCAATAAGGTCATAGTGACACTTAGCTTCTCTAGTCATCTGGTCATCAGAGTAGGATGTGGTAAAGGATATGATGACTCACATGGTCTTCAGAAATTCACTAAGTTGGAGGGCCTCTGATTGCTTTGTGGGTAGACTTTTATGCCCTGTAGTGATCAGGAATCTGGATCAAGGAAACAGGGGTCAATCAAGTCCTGGGACTGCTTAGTCTCCTTTTAGGTAAAATTAATCTCTGTTGCAGGAGGGAAGGAGGAGGTATGGGCCTCAACCACATAGTGGGGAAATGTTGATAGATATTAGTCCTATCACACATATAATATAGGTATATGTAGATATATGTGTATATGTATATATTGTTGAAATTGATGTTAAGGAAAATTTGTTACTGGCAATGCCATATTAAGAGAAATTTTTATTAAACTAACAGATTTTAAAAATGAAAATCATACAATGTGGGATGATTTTATTGGACTCTGCATTGATAGAATTCAATGGATAGTGTGTTTTCTAATTTAAAGTGGATAAAGGACCCATTTGTCTTGGACAAATAAATATGATATGTTTGGTGCTAATCCATCTAAAGAATGGTTAATAAATTTGTTGAAACAAACATTTGAATCTGAAAATCTTATTATGTTTTGTCTGTGGGTAAATTAAACATTCTGTTTCATCAAAGTGATACAAATTTAACAACCTTTTGTAATTTTTTATTTGTGTGAAATATAATTTTTCTACTGAATAAGAAAAAAACTTATCTCATTTATCAGTAGAAAAAGAATTATGAGTAGTAGTATTATCAATGGAAACTTGTTTTGAGAATTTTGCACATTATAAACAAATTTGCCCATAAAATATGTATGTATATTCCATAATTTTTATTTTATATTTTATATTTTTGTGTTGCTATAAGATTACAATGAATTCTTAATTCTATTTGAATAAAATACGAACTAAATATTTGGGTAGTTTGTTTTATGAAAAGAGTGGGGGTATAACCATTTTCCCCCCAAAAGAGGCTTATACCACTATGAGGCTGTTCTCAAATAAAGTCTCCCACAGGGAGAGAGATTAAAATCACAGGAGATTTTGTGACATATATAAATGTGGATAAAATTTTGTTCAATTATATGTTGAATATCAACCTCAAGTGAGATATAAAACAAAGAAACATTTTGTTTACCTAAGGTTTGCCAGTGTCACAGAGGATTCTTTTGTTGGAATTGCTAATCATTAGAATGAAGATTTGTTTCATTCAGCGTCTCTTATACATTTTGTGAATGAAGAGCAACACAAAATCTTTAATGGTATAGTAAAAAGTTACCACTCCAGTCAGGAGATATCTAGCTTCTGACAGATGACTGTGGACCAGTCACTCAGTCTCTCAGCTTCAGTTTCCTCATCTATAGAAGTTATAATAATAGCTATAGCATTTATCTCATGAGGTTGGGGTAATAGTAAATAAATAATAATAAATATTAATTATATGACAGTATATATAATTATATATCATGTAATAATAATAATTATAGCTAGTATTTATGTAGTGTTTTAAGGATTGCAAATCTTTACATATGTTAACTCAATTGATCCTCACAACTTTATGAGGAAAAATATTATTTTTCTTATTTTTTTGTGATGAGGAAACTGAGGCAGATAGCAGCTAAGTAACTCGCTCAGGGTCACATAACTACTAAGTGTCTGACACAGGATATGAACTCAGATTTCCTGACTGACAGCTCTCATTCTCTATCCACTGACAACCTAGCTGCTTCATAAATTATGTATGTAAAATACTTCCCAAACTTTAAAACAATAGTAAACCTCGGGCATTGTTATTCTCTTCAGTCCTAATAATTGAAAACATCAACATTAGAATAAGAGTTTTTAATTTGTCATTGTTCCTAATTTAAGACTCTGACAGTTTTTACGACTTTAAGTACACTATATTCACCCTAAATAATTGTAATGGTGTGTTTTCCTGAAATTCACCAACAGGTAAAAAGAAAAATAAAAAAATTAACATAAACCTGCTCCTGAACAGATGTAACTTGATAATGAAACCTGACAACAAGCATTTGAATTGTGTGTATGTTGACAAAGGCCATGGACTATTTTTATAATAGTTTAAAATTATGTTGATGGGGTAATGAGACATGGACCCCTAAAAGGAAAAGACCATGTCTTTAAAAGCAATCCAGTCCCTGAATTTTCCCATACATTTCAGTAGCCCAGATTACTGGCCCACTCCAGCAGCCTCGATCACTTAATTAGCTTACTTGACAGTCCTTTAACAGTTGCTCTTGGGCCACCCCAGACTACTGGCATATACCACCCACTCCTTAGTACCATCCAGATCACCTAATTAGATTACGTTAATACTCTTTTCACTATTGTACTTGGCCCACCCCAGACTACTTACCACTCATTAATCCCATCCAGATGCTTCCACCATTCTTTTTTGTATATAAGCTTCAGTCTCATGACCATGAAGCTGCAGCTTCCCTAAGAATCTCTCGCTCATACTATTGGCCTTATAATAAACCTTGCTATTTTGACTGCAAGATGGTTTGAGTGCATGAATTCTTTCCAGGTGGATACCACCTTGTACTCTAACATTTTGGGATTCTCAGCAACCCCAAACCACATCATTTTGGTGGCCTTCTACAGGGAATTGCCTGACCCCCGCAAGCCCTTCTCCAGTGAAGACCAGAAAGCCTCCTTTCTCTCTATCTCCCTTCTTTAGTCTGCAGTTGGGTATGTTCTCCAAGCACCTAGGGATTCTTGGAGGTGCTTTTGAGCCTGTCTTAGGCTTCATTTGGGTTAGACAGTTCAGTTCAAGGCCATCTCAGACCCAGGCAGACCTTCTACAAAATAGGGGACTTCCTATCAGAAAGTGTGTATCTAATTGTCTCATTCTCTAGGATGCTAGGAATTGAGAAACTGCAGGTGCTTTTTGGTTTCCTGAGATTTACAGACAAAGAAATGGGCCAGTCTTTTTCAGTTCCCAAAGATTCACCCCTGGGTTGTCTTTTAAAGAACTGGAAAAAATTTGAGACCTTAAAAAGAAATAGCTTTTGTTCTTTTGCAACATAGCTTGTCCTCAGTATCACCTGGTGGACCAAAAAATATGGCACATTTTTGAGTCTTTGCAATATAATACAATACTCCTTACAACTAGATTTATACTGCTGCCAAGAAGAGAAATGGACTGCAGTTACTTATGTTCAGGTCTTCATGGCCCTTTCACAAGATTCTACTCTCCAGCAAAACTCTAAGATGCTCATGTTTGGGATGAAAAATATCCTTCATCCTTAATTTAGTGAAAAGAAATAAACACAGAGATCTCTTAGGATAAGAACAGGACTTTATTCTCTTCCCTGGGAGAAGAGGGCGGTCTTCCCCATGACTCATCATGGAGAAGAGGCAAGTTACAAAAGATAGTGCTGGAATTTATAACCTAACTTAGTCAAGACCCCTCCCTGACTGTTTCCTCTCTCATTGGTGGAGAGGCACACTTCACCAAATACTTCCCCAACTGGGACAGCAAGGAAAGATAAGGGGAGGGTCCCACCAAGGCAGGAAAACAGACAAAAGAAGATAAAAGTGATTGACAGAAGCAATTTGAAAAATTAACCACCCCAAACTGAGAAGTTTTCACTCATCTCATACACTCATAGCTAAATTCACCCCACAAAAGGGGGGTGGGAATCAACTTGATATCCTAGATGATTCCTTCTTGTGGCCCCCTTGGCTTCAGTTTCTACCCCCCCTTTCTCTCTGTCCCCTCCCCTTGCAACTCCCACCATGTTCCCCTTCTTCCTCTGCCACCACCTCTTCTCTGCCCCATCCTGTTGCCATTCTGTCTGTTTCTCTCTCTCTCCTTTTCCCTCCTCTGGTTACAGCTGACTTTTACCAGGAACCTCATAGCTCCTGGCATGAGGATCCTTCCTCTTACCTGCCAAATCCTCCTTCCCTGCCAGTTTCACGGGTGGGACCCAATTTCCCAGCTGTTCCACTCCCATGTCCAGATCCTCCTTCTCACTGGCCTTGCAGCAAAGTTCAACTCCCTAGTGATTCAAACCCCTAGCCCCTCCCTCACAAGGACCCTCTCCCCCTGCCTATTTCACTATGCCTTGAGGGTTTTTTCCTCTAAGGGAAGTAGCTACCTTGACCAGTGGGATGATTAGAATGCACATCCCATTCTCAATGTCTGAACTCTTTCTTAAGGAGACATTCATATCCTCTTTTCCGCATGTTGTAACATAGGAGAATCTGGAAACAGGCCCAGAAGTTTGGGAATGGTTCGGCTGTGTCTGACCCCACCAGACACCCTCTGTGAACAACTGCTGTCCCCACTAATGACCCCAGATGGGATTATCAAAAGAATGAGAACAGCAAAAAGAGAAACCATATGGTGATCTGCCTGTTAGAAGGCTTATCACCTTCACTCTGCCTGGCATCCTCAGTCCTCTAGAAAAGTAGAGAAAATGAATCATACCCTCAAGTGGATCCTTACTAAGCTATGCATGGAGACTCAAGAAGACTGGATAAAAAAAACCTCCCAATTGGACTGCTCAGAGTTCACATTACACCTCTGGAAAATATCAAGCTTAGCCCCATTGAACTCCCTTATGGGAGTCCCTTCTTAACATCTGATATCCTTGTAGACCCAGAATACAAATTGGATTGATTATCCAATTTGCAACTCAGATAGGAGCAGTCAGGAATGCTCTAATAGAATATGCCAATAACCATCTCCCAAAACCTCTTCACAATGAAAAGGAGAGTCCTGCTCTGCTACAACCTGGAGACTGGATTTGTTTAAAGACATGGAAAACTCAAAAGGAAGAACAATTAGAAGTCAATTGGAAGGAACCCTATCCAAGTCATACTCATCACATCAATGACTGTAAAACTTGAGGGCCTCTCCAGCTAGACTCATAATTCTAGGATTAAATCTCTTGCTTCCCCCTCAGAGACTCCAGAATACACCTGTGTACCCTTGGAGTCACTCAAACTACTGTTTAGAAGGGCCTCAGCCTCCTCTAGTGAATAGGTAGATAAAAAAAAGGCGAAATTATATATGTCATTTTAATTAGATTTGCAATATTCCAGGAAAATATATTTTTATAGCCTTCTGCAGGTATATACACTCTGTCTCCTGGATCAAGACTAGAAATTTAAGCCTCAATGAAGCATTCCAAATCCCAGTCTCAGGTAACATTTCTTACCCAGCTAACCATATAGCTCCCAAATTTGCCTTTGTCTTCTAAAACCCTTTGATCAGCAACACTAATGAAAGTACCAGCTGGGTTCCTAAAGTCTTCAGTTTCTTATCTGAGATTCCATAATCCTTAGAATCTGGAAATCATTGCTGCTTAGGAGCAAATATATTACCAGAATGTTTGGTTAAAAAAAATGGGGAAAAAAATGATTCAACTGGAGGAGCAGATAGGAGGAAATTTATGTTGATGATATTAACAAAGACCTGGTATATTGACATTCATCAGTAGATTTCATTTGCATCAGACAAAAGGATTCATAAGACTGCTCTCTTCTCTTTAAATGCCATGCACAATTCTCTGCCTGCAAGCAAAAATCCTACCGTTATTTTGTATTCATTTATTCAAAAAACATTTATGAAGCACCTGTTATGTGAGAGGCAGCTGAGTGGCTATGTGCATCTAGCACTGGGTCTAAATCATGAAGATCTGAACTCAGATCCATCCTCAGATCCTCACTAGCTGTGTGACCTTGGACAAGCCATTTAGACTCTGTTTGTTTTAATCCATTGAAGAAAGAAATGACAAATCACTCCAGTATCTTTGCCAAAAAATCCCCACGGATGGTATTGGCATACTATGGTCCATGGGAACTTGAAGAGTCAGACATGACTGAACAACAACAATGTATCAAACACTTTACTAGGTGCTGGGGATACAAAGGAAAAAATGATATAGCTCTTGGCCTCAAGGAACATGGTGAAGATCATGTGAAAGACAGGGAAGGCAAATATAGAAATTATGTATCCTTCTTTGAAATTTATATTTGATCTTTTGAAAATTATCTTTTCATAACTTTAACCATTTCTCCATTTGGGAACTGATACTACTCTTACAGGTTTATTTCAGTTGATTACAGATTCTGGATGTCAGGAATTTTCCCAAAATTGCTTTATTTTAAAAGGAGTACCTGTTGTTGCACAAAATCCTTTTATTTTGTGTAATTAAATTCACCAATCATCTCCAATAATTTTTTCCATTAATTTTAGAGATAATATTTTTGAATCCATAAGTGAAATAAGTATATGATTCTCCCTTCTTCCCATTAAAAGCTATTTAGGTCATGAATGTAGTTGGAGTTAATTTTCATACATGGAGCTGCAACTCTAACTCATTTTTCAACACATTCATTTTTCACCACTAATTTCTATTGAATAATGATTTTTCCTAGTGTATTGTGGTCTGGAGTCTCTAATTCTATTATTATTAGTCCTATTCTTCATGTAGTACCAGATAAACTTTTAAATTACCACTTTATTACAGTATATTTTTTCAGTATGTTTTCTATCTCTTTATAGTCTTTCCTTTCCATTTTTCCATGTGAGTTTTGTTATGGCTTTGTGCAAAATTCTACATTAGTATGCTGATTGGTATTGTAATTAACCTGTGTTTGCCTCAGTTTCCTCATCTGTAAAATGGGAATTAAAAAATCACCTACATCCATGGGTTGTTGTGGGGATAAAATGAGATAATATTTATAAAGCATTTTCCTTAAAGCACTATATAAGTATGTAAATTCTAATTATTAATATTCATACAGATTAATTTGGGAAATATTGACATTTTTACTTTATTATCTCAACTAAATTATCATGGTGCTGTGCTAGATTTACTGCCCTCCCATATGTATAGCCCTGGTGCCACCCACAACAATACAGACAGAATGTGCAAATTCCAATGCATATCTGTTGTTCATTTTGCCCATCTTATTTGCCAGCACTGAAATTCGTGAGGATCATGGCAATCGAACCTGTGTACTGTAGGCTGGAAAGCAGAGCAAACTGGCTTCAGTACCTCCTGGGCCTGGTTTCTGATGCTCCTCTCTGAGCCCCACCCCAGCTAAACTGCTTCTTGCATTCCTGTTCACATCCAGATGCTTATCTTCAAGGTACAGTCACAGCTTGCTTCCTTTACTCCAGTGCTCTCTGGATCACAAGGGTATCCCTCCATTTATTCAATTCTTCCTTTGCTTCTGTTGAAATCTTTTAAAATTTATTTTCATGTGGTTCTATTGTGGGACTCAGTAAGTCAACACCTATATATTTATATAGTTTATCATTACTATACCTAGTTCTTTTTTTCCTACTAGTTTTACCCTTACTTTGTTTGGTGATAAATGAAAATACAGATGATTTTTGTGACTTTATCTTCTATGTTTATCCCTTGCTAAAATAATTGGTTTCTGTGACCTAATTTTTGCATTAAAGTTTAGGTTGTTGAGACATATAGTGATGTTATCTAAAATAGAAATATTTTTATCTTGTTATTGCTATTGCTTATCTGCGTGGCACAGCATTGGGCCAAGAGTCAGGAAGACCTCAGTTCAAATGTGACCTGGGGCAAGTCACTTAACCCCTGTCTCAGTTTCTTCTTCTGCAAAATAAAGATAACAGAGTTATTGTGAAGATCCAATGAGGTCATTATGAAATGCTTAGCACAATGTCTGGCACATAGTAATTGCTAGATAAATGTTAATTATTATTACCTTATTGCCATTTCTAGGATTATGAAAAATAGAAATGTCAGTAACAGCTCTGCTTTGCAACCTACTTCGAATAAGAATGCCTCCAACATTTCTTCTTTGTATATAATGCCACCTCTTGGTTTTAATGGTCCAGACCTGTGATTCTACAAAGTACAGAGAACTCCCAGTGGGGAAACTCCCTCCTCTGATGCAAATCAACAACTCACCTGTAACTTTCTTGGTTAAGTACCCACGGTCACAGAGAAGTCATAGATGATTCTTGGAAAGATTTTATAGAAAAGACAAAAATAGGGATATTTTGCACAATTAGTAATTACAGATGTAACGTCATTTAACTTTCAGATCGGAGATCTTGCTTTTTCCGTTATTTTGTAAACCTTCCCTAAAATCTTGAAAATGAATCATGGAGGCACTTTGAAATTGTCATTCCACTGCTAGCACAGATTTCTTTTGTGTTTTTCTAGTGAGATCTAACTGTTCTTCCTGACTTCCTCGTGTTATATAACAATATGAGACTCTTATCTTGCATATGGGTATTGTGAGGATAAAAATTATGCATCCTATAATAAGAGAGGATGAGGCAGAGCTCTGAGCCAATGGCACTTTATAAGAAGGTCCATGGTCCCCTCTAATGAAGTGGACTTCAGATATTCCTCATGATCTGAGATGACCCTCCTTCCAGGGCCCTATTTTTTTAATAGGGTTAAATATCTAGACATTCAAGAACAGCTATACAAATACAAAATAATTCCACTGGTTGACATATTAATGAATAGGCTAAAATAAACAAACAATATATCAGTAGGGTTACAGGTTGGGCAAAGCAAGGAATATCTCCACTGACTAAATGGTCCCAAGATGGTTACCTGCTAGTGCTGGACAAGAGAGAATGGTCCAGGGGAGCAGAGCCAAGATGGTGAAGTAAAACCAGGAACTTACTTGAGCTCCTGCTCCAACAGCCTCCAATACATGTAAAAAATGACTCTATACAAATTTTAGAGCTACAGAACCACATAGTGACAGAGAGAAGCAAACCTCCCACTGAAGGCAGCCTGGCAGGCTGACAGGAAGGGTCTATCACACCAAACTGGGAGCGGAGCACAGTCTCACATGAGCTGCGCTGGCCCTGACCAGCAGCATAGACCTTCTGGAGCAGACTTCAGAAGAGTGAATCACAGGCAGCTGTGGCAGTTTCCAGACTTCTCAACCCCATAAACACCAAAGAAAAAGTAAAAGGTCAGTGGGGAACTTGGTTGGAACTGATTGAGAGGAGAGCAAGTTTGGACTCCTGCCTCTGGGGCAGCAGAGATGGGGGCAGCTGTAGCTACTGCTGCGTGGTTTCCTCCTGAGCTCCAGGACTACATATTGTAGGGGGACCAAGCTGCTGTTCCAAGGGTAATTGGTCTTGCTTTGACCTGCCTGGATCTGGGTTGCAGTCTTGCATGGTGGTCCTGGGGTGAGGAGCACTGGCATAGCAGAGTTTGTGGCAGCTGTAGAGAGGGCGCCCTCCTCATAGCTCTGACAACAGCTGCACAAATCCCCAAAAATTTGGGACACAGCACTCTCCACTCTGGAAGCAGAGTTCTACCATGGTAAAGAGCTCAAAAGTCAAGTAATTATCTGGCAAGATGAGCAAACAGAGGAAGTTCAATCAGACTATAGAATCTTTCTGGGGGGACAAAGAGGATCAAAACATAGAACCAGAAGAAGATAGCAAAGTCAAAACTCCTGCGTCAAAAGACTCCAAGAAAAATATGAATTGGTAGCAGGCCATGGAGGAGCTCAAGAAGGATTTTGAAAATCAAGTAGAGGAAAAATTGGGAAGAGAAATGAGAATGATGCAAGAAAATCATGAAAAGTGAGTCAACAGCCTGCTAAAGGAGACCCAAAAATACACTGAAGAAAATAACACATTAAAAAATAGACTAAATCAAATGGCAAAAGAGGTCCAAAAAGCAAATGAGGAGAAGAATACCTTAAAAAGCTGAATTTGCCAGATGGAAAAAGGAAGTTCAAAAGCTCGCTGAAGAAAATAATTCCTTCAAAATTAGATTGGAGCAAATGGAAGCTAATGACTTTATGAGAAATCAAGATACTATGAAACAAATCAAAACAAATGAAAAAATAGAAGGCAATCTGAAATATCTCACTGGAAAAATCATTGACCTGGAAAATAGATCCAGGAGAGATAATTTAAAAATTATTGGACTATCTGAAAGACCTAGTTAAAAAAAGGCTAGACATCATCTTTCAAGAAATTCTCAAGGAAAATGGCCCTGATATTCTAGTACCAGAGGGCAAAACAGAAATTGAAAGAATTCAATGATTGCCTCTTGAAAAAGATCTTAAAAAGAAAACTCCTAGGAATATTATAGCCAAATTCCAGAGTTACCAGGTCAAGGAGAAAATATTACAAGCAGTCAGGAAAAAACAATTTGAGTATTGTGGAAACACAATCTGGATAACACAAGATCTAGCAGCTTCTACATCGAGGTATCAAAGGACTTGGAAGATGATGTTCTGGAGGTCAAAGGAGCTAGGATTAAAACCAAGAATCACTTACCCAGAAAAACTGAGTATGATGTTTTAGGCAAAAATATGGACATTCAATGAAATAGAGGATTTTCAAGCATTCTTGATGAAAAAGCCAGAGCTGAACAGAAAATTTGACTTTCAAATACAAAAAGCAAGAGAAGCATCAAAAAGTAAACAGGAAAAATAAATCATAAGGAACTTATTAAAGTTGAACTTTTTACATTCCTAAATGGAAAGACTATATTTGTAACTCATGAGACTTTTCTCAGTATGAGGATAGTTGAAGGGTGGGTATATGTGTGTATGTATATATATGTGTGTGTGGGTATATGTGTGCACATGTATACATAGACAGAGGGCACAGGGTGTGTTGAATGTGAAAGGGGTGGTATAAAAAAATAAAATTAAGAGATGAGAGAGGAATATATTGGGAGAAGACATAGAATGAGATGGATTATCTCAAATAAAGGAGGCAAGAGAAGGCTGTTACAATGGAGGGGAAGAGCAGGAAGGTGAAAGGGAATGAGTCAATCTTACTCACATTGGATTTGGCTTAAGGAGAGAATAACATGCACACTCATTTGGATATCTCACCCTACAGGAAAGTAGGGGGGAAGGAAATAAGAAGGGGGATTATAGAAAGGAGGGAAAATTGGGGGAGAGGGTGGTTAGAAACAAATGCTTTTGAAAAGGTTGGGGCAGCTAGGTGGCACAGTGAATAGAGCACCGGCCCTGGAGTCAAGAGGAGTCATATTGAATTGATTAATATTGATTGAATAGAGTAGGGGCCCTCAAGTATTGAGGTTGTCCAGAAATTGTTGTTCCACATTATCTTTGCTGATGATAGCAGAACCCTATAGAAAGTCTGGAAGATCTGTTCCAATTCATTATCCTCCTAGTATACTTTATTTTGTTATATTACATTATGTTATGTTACATTATGATGTGTTGTGTTACATTATATTGTATTATTTATATTATATTAATTTTATCATATATCATATCATCACATTACATTACAACATAATATATTATAACATATTACAATGTTGTTATATGATATGATATGTTATATTATTATATTATGTTACCTGTTATTATAAGTATTATACTGCTAGTATAATCTACAAATGTTTTTTACAATTATCTGACTTAATTACTTTTTTGATGTTTTATGAGACTTTATTGCTCCAATCTTTAGTTCTCCTCTTCCTAAACATTTTCCAGATGACTGTTATTGTTGTTCAGTCATGTCTGACTCTTTGAGAGCCTATTTGGGATTTTCTTGGTCAATATATTAGAGTGGTTTGCCATTTCCTTCTCCAGCTCATTTGACAGAAGAGGAAACTGAGGCAAACAGGGCAGGGTCACACAGCTAGTAATTGTCTGAGGTCAATGTGAACTCACTAAGATGAGTCTTTCAGACTTTAGGCCCAGCACTCTATCCACTGCACCACCTAGCTGCCCTTTCCAGGTGATTCCGTACTTTAAACCAGTGTTTCCCTTCCCTGCTATGTCTTTCTGTTTGGCAAGGTGATTAAATATTTGAGGCAGTTTCTTGACTCTTTTAGCCTTTTCTTTATAGTCAACATTTTGATTCAATTAAACTTTTGTAAGAAATATTGGTAATTAGAGTTAATGTTTCTTCTCATCTCTTTTAGAGTCAAGTATTTCTTTAAACATATTGGGTTAGAACTGTAATCCTCATGTAGTTTCTTCTCATTTTTTTCTTTCCTTTTCATTGATTTTAAGAGCTCTAACAAATTAATGATCTGACTTTACACAGATAACTCATTTTCATATGAATGACACAATGGTAACTTGGTATTTTTTAATTGTTAGGATGTAGTGACCTTTATTTTTAGTAATATTTACTGTTTGTCACATCAGGTGTCTTCTGAATTTTTTTTAGAAAAACATATATACCAGATGTGGTGTGAGCTAGCATATTTACACAAGAAAAGTATCAGTTACTTTTTCTTTACAAGGAGATTGAGAGAGAGAGAAAATGGCAGTGGAGTACCAGCAGCTCACTCATTCATTCCTAGACCATGCTGTTTGACTTTGAAGGGATTCTGATACCGATATCCTTGGGAACAAAACCAGCAGATTCTATTCCAGGATAGACACAACTTCAAAATTTTCAATGTAGTACTCTGTAGTATTCTTGGTCTTATTTGTAGATGTGTTTTGTTCTGATGCAATAGATATTTCCCAATACACACCTAAATAACCACTAACCCAAAGAAAAGTCCTCCTGAATTATGACTCAAAACTTCCTAATATTGTCATTATGACTAATAGTATACTGTTGTGACTAATAGTATCACTCTATACTTTTGTAGCTTACTAGTTATTAATTAAAAGGAAGAATGTGAGCTTTAACTTTGATGAAATGGTACTAACATTGTCTCTTGTATTTTACCTAAATTTTGTTGCTACTTAATGTTGGTTTCATTTAGGTTGATTTTTTTAAATGTCTATTATTTTGGTTGTTATGAGGGTAATCAGGACAGTTCCCCTTACCTGCTGGACTGGCAGCTGTGGGAGTGTGGGGTGAGTAGTAATCAGTATAACCCCCCTGACCTTTTTGGATAGGATCTGAAGGAGGGGGCATTCCATGAAGCATGTGTGGATCTGAGTTGTTTTAGGGCAGCAGTTCTCAACCCGTGGGTTATGTTCAATTTGTAACAATGAAAATACATCCTGCATATCAGATATTTACATTACGATTCATAACAGTAGCAAAATTACAATTATGAAGTAGCAAGGAAAATAATTTTATGGTTGGGGGTCACCACAATATGAGGAACTGTATTAAAGGGTTGTGGCATTAGGAAGGTTGAGAACCACTGTTTTAGGAGTGTTCCTCCCCCCATTTACCTCCAGTAACCAATGTCCTAGGCCCATTTAACCCATCAACATTGATTAGCTTTTAGATATATTTACTTTAAAGACATAGAAAGAAATAGAAATAGAAACATTTCACCCTCAGTGCTTTGAAGGCACACTCTCCTCTATATTACCTCAGTGTCTGGGAAGAAAGGACTAAGACTTAGCACAATTTCTACATAGCATTGGGCCACCAAATTCATGTACAAAGGTAGTGTCTCTTTTTATGAGTCTTTGTCTCAATTACTACTGGGTTGAGTGTCAAAGGGTCAAATAATATTTAAAATATTATTTTATATAAGTATATAAGTGTTTATTACAGTCTCTGGCACATAGTAGGCTCAGAATAAGGGCTCCCTCCTCCCCCCAAGTTTGCTCCTTGCTCTTTGGGATATTGATGTTGGACTCATTGCAAGACCTGGTATAGTCTCAATGCCTAGAAAGCAAATGGCTCACTCTCCTGACCTTTCAAAACTGACAAGGTTATAGCTTCCAGATTAATCTCTTCTAGTTAGAATGAAAGGACAAACACCAAGGCAATGAAACAAGATCTGTATTCACAGGTTGTATGTTGGCCTTAGTGGTGAAATCTTTCCCCATACAACATCTCTTCTCTCTCTTCTCAAACCAAATTCAGTCAGGAAGGAGTCAAAACTAAGGAAGGTGTCAAAATCAAGAGTAAGAGTACTAGGTTGACAAGATTATGAGGGAAGGAGAAAACTGGGAAAGAATTTTTACAACCAGGGTCTCTGATAAAGGCCTCATTTCTAACTGAGTCAAATTAATACAAATACAAGTCATTCCTCAATTGATAAATGGTCAAAGGCTATGAAGGGATAGTTTTCAAATGAAGAAATTAAAGCTATCTATAGTCATATGAAAAAATGCTCTAAATCACTATTCATTAGAGTAATGCAAATCAAAACATCTCTGAGGTATCACATCACACCTATCAGATTGGCTAACATGACAAAACAGGAAAATGTTGTCAGCTGTTAGAAAATGTTGGAAAGTGTTAGAGAAGATGTGGTGGAATTGGAACATTAATTCATTGTTGGTAGAGTTGTGAATTGATGCAACCATTCTGGAGAGCAATTTGGAAATATGTCCAAAGGGTTATAAAAATGTGCATACCCTTTGATCAAGTAATACTACTTCTAGAGCTGTATCCCAAAGAGATCATAAAAATGGGAAAAGGACCCACAAGTACAAAAATATTTGTAGCAGCTATTTTTGTGGTGGCCAAGCACTGGAAATTGGGATGCTTATCGATTAGGAAATGATTGAATAAGCTGTGGTATATGAATGTAATGGAATACTATTTTGCTATAAGAAATGATGAACAGGTGGACTTCAGAAAAACCTGGAAAGACTTATATGAACTGATGCTGAGTGAATTGAGCAGAACCAGGAGAACACCATACACAGTAACAGCCACATTGTGTGATGACTGACTTTGCTAGACTTAGCCCTTCTCAGCAATGCAAGGACTTAAAACAATTCCAAAGGACTTATGTTGGAAAATACCAGCCACATCCAGAGAAAGAACCATGGAGTCTGAACGCATTGTAAATTAGACTATTTTCTTTTTTTGTTTTGTTTTTTTCTTTCTTGTGGTTCCATTTGTTCTAATTCTTCAATACAATATGACTAGTGTGAAAATATGTTTAATAGGAATATATATGTAAAACCTATATCAGATTGCATGCCATCCTGGGGTGGGGGGTGTCTGATTAAGGAGGTTCAGGGTTTGCATGAACAGAACACTCGGCACTTCAAAGATCCAATATAGTTTATTTAGAATATAGGTGAATGGGAAGGAAGCCAGAGATAACAGAGTAAAGGCTTAGGAATAGTAAAATAAGAGCAACAATGATTAATATGTATATACACACATATGTATATATATGTATACACACACACACACACACACACTCACACTTACAATCATCATCGATGCAGGGAAGCACCAACACCTGACCACACAAGCTGGGGAATCCCAGGTACAGCCGTCAGGGTCCCACTTGGGAGGGTCCCAGGTAGGACGTCTCCTCCATGGGTGAGATTCCAATTTGGGGTCTAAATCTTACAGTTTAAGTAGTGCTGAGAACAAAGAAGGCATACTGCCAGGTGTTTCTTTTTAGCAAGCATCGTATCTGGTGTGAGGCCGGGGAGGGAGGCCAATCCCTTCAAGGCCCCGCCAAGAGTTATGTTTCCTTGGAATGGCTAGTTCCAAAAGTTGGGCAGTTAACCGTATCTCTTCTCAAGAACCTGGCCTGGGTCCAGGAAAAGAGCAGCCCTCACGTTCTCAGGATCCTCTGTTTCCAAACAGTTCTGGGTAATAAAAAGGTCATATTGAGTTGGGGCCTTGGTTTATATAATCTTATTCCTAACAGAGGGGCTTAACAACTTAAAAACAAAAAGAGTACTGGGTTGAATAGTGCCTTTTGAATGGATCTCTAGTCCAAGCTAAACAGCCAATCAAAGAGGCTCCTCTTCATCATGTGGTAAGCAAACTAGAACCAGTTTTAGAATGTTTATACCTATTTCAAAGTCTCTCTAAGGCACTTCTATTACATGTAATTACAACTCTTCCAGAAACAGACTCCCCAGATACTTCCATGCCTGGGGAATACATCAGCAGCATGCTCATAGGGAGTCACCTTATTGGTCAGTCCCTCCCTGTTAGCAGAATGAAGAAATATAAAGTCTCACATGTACCCTCTAGATTTGAGAGAAGTAGATTTCAAAGGGTTCAGAGAAAAGATAGGTAAGATCCCAAGGACCAAAATCCTACAGAAGAAATAAATCAAGGAGGGCTAGGAAGCTATCAGAAAATAAAAAGTGATACTCTAATGAGGAAAAAAAAAGGGAGTTGTCTGAGAAGATTAATATAGATATGCAGGGAACTCACTAGCAAGCTTAGATTTTAAAAGGAAAATGTACAACTGAAACCAAGGGCAGGTTGCAGAGGTAGATATGAGTGTTGCAGGTCCTTTAAAAAAACAGCATCAGAAGAGTTAAAGCTTGGAATGCTCTTAGGGCTGGTAAAGCAAGCTAAAAATACAAAAAGTAATTTTTAAAAGATATATTGGTAGAACGGGATTAAAGGAGGGATAGCACTGTTCTTGGGTTGGATAGGCTAATTATTGACCAAAGATAAAAGCATAGCTACTTCTCATTTTCCTTTTAATCAAGAACAATGAGAATTCTTTGCCTTGGAAATGACAGAAGAAGAGTTGATGGGAAGTTGATGACCAAGATAAGTAAGAGAGCCCCTGATGAATTCAAGTCACCTGGACCTGATGAACTGGTAGATGTGGTTACTGAGACATTGTCAGTAATTATAGAAATGTACCACCATGACCAATTCCATTTTTTTTCAAGAAAAGTTATTTTTCTTACTCATTGTTCACTCACTGTACACTCATTTCATCATTATCTGATATTCAAGATATCAGGGAACCAACACAAACATTTAGTACCAAAAACCATTTTCCAAGGGAGCAGGGTCAATGGATACGAAGAAAAAACTCTCAAAAGAATTGCATACTATAAATAACCATAAGAAAGAGTCTTCCATATGAAGAAAAAATTCTCAAAAGAAGAATTGCATCCTATTAACAACCATGAGAAAGGTTGTTCCAAAACTATTAATAAGAGAAATATAAATCAAAACAGCTCTGAGGTTTGATCCCACACCCAGCAAATTGACAAAGATGATAAAAGATGGGAATAACAAATTTTGGAGGGATTATAGGACAGGCACCCTACTATGCTATTGGTAGATAAGTGAATTAATCCAGTAATTTTGGAAAACCATTTGGAATTATATTATGACAGTGACTCAAATGCCAATATTCTATGATTATAAGATTCTGCTGCTAGGTATAGAAGAACCCAAGGAGGTCATCTATAAAAAGAGTAGACTCATATACACCAAAATATTTATAGCAGCACTCTTTATAGTAGAACAAAGCAGATGCCTATCACTGGAGAATAGCTAAGTAGATTTTGGTATGTGAATGTGATGGAATATTACTGAGCTATCCTAGACACTACCTATATCACCAATGGTTAATTAACTACCATCAATGATCAGGCAAACTCAAGAGGCTTGGAAATAGTAGCTGGTCCTATTTCCAGCCTGGCCTCAGCAAGCAACCAGGGAATGAAACCCTGTGGAATGGAGCCCTGGCAACTGCTTCTGCAGGTTCTGCAGTCTCTGCCTCCTTAGCAGCCACAACTGCTTAAGACCTAGAAAAGAAACTTCTTGCTATCAAAGTCCTTGACTCTTTCAAATGACCCAGCACCAGAAATGCACATGGTTTTTTCAGTGGGGAAGGGAGAAGGGAAAGGAGAGGAAAGAAGAGGAAAGGGGAGGGTAAGGAAGGAGAGGGGACAAGAGGCACGCATTACTATTTCCTTTGCCTCTTTGCCCTAAGGACCATGGGGTTCTTTCCATTTGACTTGCAGTTGAAACCTCCTCTTTGTGTTGTCTCCCACTATCAGATCCCATCCCAACATCGGATCCCAAAGTGATAGAAAAGGTTTATGACTTTCTGGGAAAGAGACATCATCACTTTGCCACCTTCCCTCTGCTGTCTCTAGCTAGAGACTGATTGTATCCCCAATTTTTCCTAGATTGAACAGTGTTCCCCAACCTCGATCCAAAGCAGAAGCACTGATTATACAACAAATATTAGAGGCAATTTTTTTATATATATAAAGGGAAGTATATAATGCAGTAACAAGGGAGAGAGGAAAAGGGCAAAAGGGAGGCAGTTTATTGAATATAAAGGTGCCAGGTACTTCTGATAGTAAAAGCACAAAATAGCTTTTCTGCTTAGATCATTCTTCCCTCATTGGAAGAAGAGTTAGGTTTCAGAATAGTTGCTCAGTTGGAAGAGTAATATTTTTCCCAACTTTGAAGAATAGGGGAAGGAAAATATCTCTGAGAGATACTTGGTTATTAATTATTGTCTTAATTCCCACAGCAAAACACCCTCATTAGATTCAGCTATGGTAATATAGAAGCTGGTCACAGTCTCTTTGAAAGGAAAAGCTATGGGGTGGGGTTAGTGCAGAATGCCTGGGTATATAATGCCAAGGAGGATGTCACACAACAAACTTCCTTCCTTCTATTCCCAGTGTCTTTCTCCTAGAATTCACTATGACAAAACCACCCAAACCCCACTTTCTAAAATGCCAACACCTGTGGATTCTAGAATTATGACAGATTGAGGCAAGGCTGAACAGTTTGAAAAGCCAAACAGAGCATTTTATGTTTTATTCTTGAGTCAATAGAGTAGGGGAATGACATTTTCAGTGCTATATGTGAGGAAAATAATTTTGTTAGCTGTCTGGAACCTTCTAGAACAGTGGTTCTCAAACTTCCTAATGCCGCGACCCTTTAATACCTGTATGGGGACGTATCTGCATGTGGGAGGACCTGCCTGGAGATGGATAGAGGAGGGTGTCTCGGTTCCTAAGACCATTGGAAATATGTGTTTTCCAATGGTCTTAGGCGACCCCTGTGAAAGGGTCATTCAGCCCCCAAAGGGGTCGTGACCCACAGGTTGAGAACCACTGTTCTAGAAGGTATGTTCTGTTGGCACAACCTTCAAAAAATCCAGTCACCTCACAATACATTACAACAACCATTTAAAACAGTGGTTATCAACCTTCCTAATGCTGTGATCCTTTAATACAGTTCCTCATGTTGTGGTGACCCCCAACCACAAAATTATTTTCGTTGCTATTTCATAACTGTAATTTTGCCACTCTTATGAATCGTAATGTAAATATCTGATATGCAGTATGTATTTTCATTGTTACAAATTGAACATAACCCACAGATTGAGAACCGCTGATTTAGAACCTCACAATACAGCATGTGTTTATTGTTACCTTCTTGGTTTGTTGACTTACTTAGGTGACTGTATCAAAAGCAACAAATGAGGGGTAGGGAAGTAATAGAATCCTAAAAGCTTTTATTAAGGGCCTGAAAAAAGAAACATATCAGTTCATAATTAAGCAATAAGTATTTGTCCTACTTGGTGTTACCTTACCAGTACCAAAAATATGGCTACAGTAGGACCAGTGTGTTGCCTTGTGGTGTTAAATGGATATTACTTATGTGGCATTGTGAGGTGGATACTCTTACATCTGAGCTGACGTTATCTCCCTTGGGTAGTCTTCAGCTGAAAATTACTATACATTTGTCCCAGGCTATCACATTATTGAATATTCCATTTTAGAGGGAAGCATTACAATCAAGCTCAAAGGCCAGGCATCATGCTTCTTTTGGGTTGTTGTTAAGGCAGCTAGGTGACAGTGCATAGAGTTCTGGTTTTGGAGTCAGGAAGTCCTGGTTTTGAAGCCTCTCACTTACTAGCTAACTCTATCCTAGTCATTTAACCACTCTCAAACTCAGTTCCTTCATCTGTAAAATAGGATTGATAATATCAGCTATGTCACAGGATTGTTGTGAGGATAACATAACATGAGATAATGTATATAAAGCACTTTGTACATCTTAAAGTGCTATATAATTATTATTACTTTTCTTCAATTTTCCCCTCATTGAAAAATAAAAGCCCTCCCTTATAACATAGAAATATAGTCATACAAGTGACAAATGTACACCAATCTCTATGTATTGGCCCTGTCTGAGAATATATATCTCATGTTGCACTTCCATTCCATAATTTTTTTTTTTATTTTTGGAGGAGGGAAGGTAGGGCAATTGGGGTTAAGTGACTTGCCCAAGGTCACATGGCTAGTTTTTGTGTTAAGTGTCTGAGACTGGACCTGAACTCAGGTCCTCTTGACTCCAGGGCCGGTGCTCTATTCACTGTGCCACCTAGCCGCCCCTATTCCATAATTCTTTACCAAGAGTTCAGAAACATTAGTCTTTTGGAGGCATGATTGGCAATTATCTTGATCATATTCTTAAATCTTTCACAGTTGTTTTACTTTCTGTAGCTGTGAATATTGCATAAATTGTTCTATTCTATTCACTTCATTTTGTGACTGCTCATATAAAAATCCTCCCTGGTTTATCTGAATCAATCCCTTTGATAATTTTTTAATGATGTGATATTTCAGGACATTCATCTATCATAATTTTTTTTAGCCATTTCTCAATTCATGAAAGTTACTTTGCTTCCAGCTCTTTGCAATAGCACAAAGTATGTGTTTTTGTACATATGAGTTCTTACCTTCTTTCTTTGACTACTTTGAGGTACAAAACCAGCTAGGTTAAAGGGTATGCAATAGTCTGATGACTTTTGGAGGTTCCAAATACCTTTCCAGAGTGGTTAGATCATTTCACTGATCCCTTAAATTCTAAAGGAATCTACAACAATTGCTATTTTCCATTTTTATTTTCCCTCTCAATATCATGGGTGTGAGATGGAACCTCACAGTTGTTTTAATTTGCATCTCCTTCTATTAGATATTTGGAGCATTTTTTTTTTGTATACTTACTGATAGCTTGTCTTTTTTCCTTCCTTCCTTGCTTCCTTCCTTCCTTCCTATCCTTCCCTTCCATATTTCCTATCCTTCCCTTCCTTCCTTCTTTCCCCTCCCTCTCTTTTTTTCCTTCTCTTTTCTATTCCTTCTTTCTCCTTCTGCCCTTCCTCCCTCTGTTTCTCTCCCTCTCTCCCTTATTTCTTTCCTTCATTCCTTTCCCTTCATTCCTTTGTTCCTTCCTTCTTTTCTTCTTTCCCTTCCCTCCTTTTTTCTCTTCCTTTTTTAAATGTCTTTTGACCATTTATCTATTAGTAAATGAATGACTTTAAAAAAAAATTTTACACTGTCATTAATTTCTTTTTAAATATTTATTTTTAGTCTTCAACATTCACTTACATAAGATTTTGAGTTTTAAATTTTTCTCCCCCTTCTTCTCCTACCCCTTCCCAAAGATAGCAGGCAATCTGATATTAGGCCACACAAGTACAATCATATTAAATAAATTAAACCAAAAGGAAAAGCCATGAGAAAGAAGAAACAACAACAAAAAACAGAAAATAGTATGCTTCTATCTGTATTCAGACTCCAAAGTTCTTTCTTCGGATGTGGATAGCATTTTCCATCATGAGTCTTTTGGAATTGTCTTAGATCACTGCATTACTGAAAAGAGCTGTGTCATTGTTGGTCATTGCACAATGCTGCTGTTACTATATACAGTATTCTTCTGGTTCTGCTCAGTTCACTCAGGATCAGTTCATGCAAGTCTTTCCAGGTTTTTTTTTTTAAATCTGCCTGCTCATCATTTCTGATGGAAAAATAGGATTCCATTATATTCATTGTTTAACACACTCGTTCAACCATTCCCCAGTTGAAGGGCATCTGCTCAATTTCCAATTCTTAGCCACCACGAAAAGAGCTGCTATAAATATTTTTGAACATGTGAGTCTTTTCCTCATTTTTATGATCTCTTTAGGATACAGACCTAGAAATCAAATTTCTGGGTCAATTGGCTCAATTGGTTGGATCAATTCACAACTCCACCAAAATGAATTAGTGTTTCAATTTTCCCGTATCTTCTCCTACATTTATCATTTTCCTGTTTTGTCATGTTCCCAATCTGAGAGCTGTGATGCAGTTCCTCAGACTTGTTTTAGTTTGTATTTCTTTAATCAATAGTGATTTAGAGCATTTTTTTCATCCAACTATAGATAGTTTTAATTTCTTCCTCTGAAAATCACCTTTTCATATTCTTTGACCATTTATCAATTGGGGAATGACTTGTTTTCTTATAAATTTGACTCCGTTTTCTATATATTTTGGAAATGAGGCCTTTATCAGAGATACTAGTTGTAAAAATTCTTTCCCATTTTTCTACTTTCCTCCTAATCTTAGTTGCATAGGCTTTGTTTGTGCAAAAACTTTTTAACTTAATGTAATCAAAATTATCTCTTTTACATCTCATAATGTTCTCTATTTCTTGTTTTGTCACAAATTCTTCCATTCTCCAGTGGTCTGACAGGTAAACTATTCCTTGCTCTCATAATTGGTTTATAGTACCAGCCTATATATCTAAATCGTGTACCCATTTTTACTTTAATTTGGTATATTTGGTATACAGTGTAAGATGTTGGTCTATGTGTAGTTTCTGTTATAACTATCTTTCAGTTTTCCCAGCAATTTTTGTCAAGTAGTGAGTTCTTATCCCACAAATTGGAGTCTTTGGGTTTATGAAAAAGTAGATTTACTATAGTCATTGACTACTGTGTCTTGTGTACCTAACTTATTTCAATGATTTACCACTCTATTTCTTAGGTAGTACCAAGTAGTTTTGATGATTGCTGCTTTATAATACAATTTCAGATCTGGTACAGCTAGACCACCTCCCCTTGCATTTCTTTTCATTAATTCCCTTGATATTCTGGACGTTTTGTTCTTCCAGATGAATTGTGTTATTTTATGTAGCTCTATAAAATAATTTTTTGGTAATTTGATTGGCATGACACTGAATAAGTAAATTAATTAGTTGAATTGTCATTTTTATTACATTAGCTCAGCTCACCCAGGAGTAACTGATATTTTCCAATTATTTAGATCTGACTATATTTGTGTGAAAAATATTTTGTAATTGTGTTCATATAATTCCTGGGCTTTGGTTTTTTTTGGGGGGGCAGGTAGACTCCCAAATATTTTATAATGTCTACAGTAACTTCAAATGGAATTTCTCTTTCCATTTCTTGTGGTTGGATTTTGTAAATAACATATAACAATGCTTTATGTGGGTTTATTTCATATCCTGCAACTTTGCTAAAGTTGTTAATTATTTCAAGTAGTTTTTTAGTTGATTCTCTAGGATTCTCTAAGTATATCATCATATCATCCACAAAGAGTGATAGCCTTGTTTCTTCTTTACATATTCTACTTCCTTCAATTTCTTTTTCTTCCCTTATTGCTAAAGCTAACATTTCTAGTACAATATTGAATAACAGTGTTGATAATGGACATTCTTGTTTCACCCCTGATCTCACTGGAAATGGTTCTAGATTATCTCCATTATATATAATGCTTGCTGGTTGTTTTAGGTAGATACTACTTATAATTTTAAAGAAATCTCCATTTTTTCCTATGCTCTCATTTAATAGGAATGGGTATTGTATTTTGTCAAAAGCTTTTTTCTGCATCTATTGAGATAATTATATGATTTCTGCTAAATTTGTTATTGATATGATCAATTATACAGATAGTTTTACTAATATTGAATCAACACTGCATTCCTAGTATAAATCCCTCCTGGTCATAGTATATTATTCTTGTGATAAGTTGCTGTAATCTCTTTGCTAATATTTTATTTAAAATTTTTCATCTATATTCATTAGGGAAATTGATATATAACTTCGTTTCTCTGTTTTGGCACTTTCTGGTTTAGGTATCAGTACCATATTTGTATTACAAAAAGAATTTGGTAGGACTCCTTCTTCACCTATTTTTCCAAACTGTTGATGTAGCATTGGAATTCATTGTTCTTTGAATGTTTGATAGAATTTACTTGTAAATCCATCTGGCCCTGGGAATTTTTTTTTTAAATGAGTACATTGATGACTTGTTCAATTTCTTTTTCTGATGTGGGGTTAAGTATTTTATTTCCTCTTCTGTTAGTCTGGACAAATTATATTTTTGTAAATATTCATCCATCTCACAAACATTGTCAGATTTATTGGCATACAGTTGGGCAAAATAGCTCCTAATTATTGTTTTGATTTCTTCTTCATTGGTGGTGAATTTACCCTTTTCATTTTTGATACTGTAATTTGAGTTTCTTTTTTCTTTTTTTAAAATCAAATTAACCCAAGGTTTATCGATTTTATTTTTTTCCATAAAACCAGCTCTTAGTTTTATTTATTAGTTCAATAGTTTACTTAATTTCGGTTTTATTAATCTTACCTTTGATTTACTGGCATTAATTTCTGATGAGCAACTAGGTGACACAGTGGGTAGAGTGCTGGTCCTGAAGTCGGACTCCTCTTTCTGAGTTCAAATCTGGTCCCAGACACTTACTAGCTGTGTGACCCGGGGCAAGTCATTAAACCCTGTTTGCCTAAGTTTCCTCATCTGTAAAATCAGCTGGAGATGGAAATGGCAAGCCATTCCAGTATCTTTTCCAAGAAAACCCCAAGTGAGATCATGAAGAATTGGACATGACTGAAAAAATGACTGAACAGAACATTAATTTCTACCTACATATTGTAGATATCATACCTTTATAGAAGTAATTTTCTACAAAGACTTTTCTCAGTTAACTGTCTCCTTCCTAATTTCAACTGCATTGATTTTGTTTGTATAAAAAACTTTTAAATTTTATGTAATCAAAAGTGTTTATTTCATCTAAAGTGATTTTCTTTATCCCTTGTTTGATCAAGAATTCTTCCCCTATCCATAATTATGGAAGCCAAAGTACCTCCTTTTCTGCTCTGCCATTAGCTTATGATACAACATTTAATGTTCAGGTCATATCTCAATTTAGAGCTTAATGTAGCATTTGGTATGAGATGCTGGTCTAAATTTTATTCCTGCCAGACTGATTTTGAGTTTTCCCAGCAATTTTTGTGAAGTCCTTAACTCAGTATCTGGAGACTGTGTGTTTATTATATACTAAATCACTATATTTGATTACTTCTATGTCATGTTTAATTAATCTCTTCCAATGGTCATATCTTTTACTTTTTAACCATTACCAAATAACTTAATACTGCTTTGTAGGATAACTTGAGAGCTCTTTCTGCTGGATCCACTCTTTTCATTATTTCCCTTAAAAATTCCTTGACCTTTTTTTTTTTTTAAGATTTTCCCTAAGAATCTTGACCTTTTTTTCCTCCAGATGAATTTTGTTGCTATCTTTTTCTATATCTTTAAAGTGAGGCTACTAAAGCAAGGGTCTATAAACTTTTTTTAATGTTTCATTAACTATATTTCAATATAATTATCTTCCTTTGTAATCCTATGTATTTTATTTTATGCATTTAAAAATTCATCCTGAAAAGGGTTCTCTAAGCTTCCTCAGAGTTCAGTGCGTCCATGACACTCCAAAAGGTTATGAAAGTTGCTGTAAAGTAACCCTCGCATAGGCAGGCAAACCATTTTTTAGTATTTACTTTGTGCAGGGCACTTACCTAAGTTCTATAGATACCAATACAAGTAAAAAGGAAGACAATTCTCCCCTTCAATGAACTTACATTTTAGTGGTGGAAACAATATACAAAAGGAATCTGAAAAGGGAAAGGGGAGAAAGGTACTAAGGTAGGGACCATGGCTTGAAGTCCAAAAAGTCAGAAGCACAGCAGGGAGGTAAATGGAGGTTAGCAGGTCTCCTCCCTCACCCTTCCAAATGAAGAAACCAGGAGGAACATACAAAAGGGTGACGGGAGCTTAGCATGATGGAGGCATTTTCCAGGTGCATAGACCTCAGGTAGTCAGAGAAATGCCAGAGCGAGACATCAGCTGAGTCATAGTATTGTGAGAAACTCAGTTGTGGGGATCACAGGACTTCCCAGGCAGGGAGATCCATGTCATAGACCCTTTCTCACTGAAAGAAATCAGAAACAGGGGCAGAGGAAGGCATTTTTATTACACTTCTCAGGAGGAAGTGGGTGCAGTGCTCACTGGGAACACCCACATCATACAGAAGCAAAAACAAGCTTCAATATCATTAGTGTATTCTAACTCCTCCCCTCAGAGTTGGGATTGGTCCAGACTCCTCAAGGTTACAACTCTTCCTTACATTCCTACTACATGCCCTCATTAACATATTTTCCCTCCCAGATCATATATCCCATGATTAGAAAATGGTGGAATCTCCACCTTAATGAGGTAAGTTGAGCATGTGCAGTAGTGAAGACACTGGTGACAGGGGCATGACCCCACTAGGGTCCGAGCCTTTTGTCACATCCCAGCCCTTCTGATCAGGATGTACACAACCACTGTTCCTGCAAAATAGGATATGCAAGCTTATCACAAGCTCCCATCACTCTGGGAGCTTTACTATTCCTCAAGATTATCTGTGGGAACAAAACAAGATACCATAATATCCCTTCTTACAATTCTCTCTTCTTTTTGATAAAGGTTTTTCTTCTACACTTCCTATTCATTATTTTTACTCTCAATATTTTAATATTGATTAACACTCTTACTTTACGATCATCATCTTGACATTCCCTCCTTCAATTTTGTTTTCACATTTTTAATACTCTCTTACTCTCCTTCTCATATGAATTCTTCCCCTTATCCATCTCCCCTTTAAGTAGATATGAGAGGGGAAGGAGGTGAAGTTGATTGATGCATTGACAAATTATGAGGTGGCAGTTCCTTTTATAAACAGATACAGAGACCTAAAAGAAAATAATAATGAACAATCCATTGTCTCTTTAAAATTCAGAAGTCTCTCCTCACATAGCTGTCTGAGACATCATCTGAAGAAAGTTCTCTGGTTCTTGGGGCCTGTTCCAGCCGTCTTCAGCATCTTCCCTTTGTCTTCCTGTAGAAATCACGCTTCTTATGTCCATTCTCCTACAAAACTGACCTTGGCACAACTTTAAATTACCATTCCTAAGTCTTATACCCTTATATTCTTACCAAATCAAAATTAGAACCATGGCCAATTGTCATGTTTAAGAAATTCATATTATTGGAACCCAGTTTTTTTTTTATACTTCACATTAATACATTATTCATTCTTCCATCAGGAGAATGAGATTTCACTAAGGAGTTAATAACAGGCTCCAATACATGCATAAATACATTAAGTAATAAATTTTTAATGCAATACACATCAAGTCATAAAAGTTCCAAATTCTGGCCATGTTATGCTTTTTTTAAAAAAGTATTTACAAAATAAACCACAAGCCAATCTTCTTTTAACATTAACTAATTATAAGAAAACTGAGACAAGTATGATTTTAACAAAGTAACAGAATAATATTCTCACAAGCCCTTGACCTAATTGTCTCTATACTATTACAAAAAATTCAAGGACCCTAACTTATACAGGAATATATATACTAGTAACAGATATCAAGGCTAAATAGTTAGTTATTGTTTGGGCTAAAATCCTGAGCCTAATAACTTAATTTCATACTTCCATCTTACTATAGTAAGTTCAGATGTTCCTGTACCAACCTATTATTTAATATATTTGTTTTTAAGCTTATGGAATTGTTGATTATAGAAATTTCCCATTAAGAGAATAGAGACATAACTAAAGCAAGGGTATAATATTTCCCTAACTTCAGAATGTCCATTTCAGGCAGAAGGTATGTCAAACTGCAAACTGCACTGAGCCAGGCTTAGAATCTGCCAGGTGTCTTAGTGAGGAAATTGAGTCAGGAGAATTCTACCTCAGCTCATGTGGAACAGTCATTCTCCCAACTCCCCTATGAGATTACCCTCTGCAGTTCATACCTGCACCTGACAGGGTTTCTGGCTTCATGGATCAGTGACTCAGACAGCTTTTCTTGATATACACACCTGGAGTTAGACGCAGAAAAACAGTCAGTTAACTGTCCCATAAAATCTTAGATAGCAAGCTCCAATAATCAGTTTCAGATATGACTATTACCTCACATTGGTTAAGGAACATCCTTAAAGTGAACCTTAAATAGCTTGCATGCATTTCTATACTTGTTCTAGTTCCTGAGAATCAGATTTTCCCATTAAGATCATAAGTTATTGCTCTAATAGATTTGCATCTGTTTCTCTATCCCCTTCTAACCATGCTCAATGAGATATACATATAAGTTCAAACACTAATTTTAACTTATGTTTAGGTCATGGAATGTATTCAAATCAAAACAAACATTAAACTTTTCCATCAATGCAAAAATATTCCACAAGTTACCTCCCTCTAAGAAAATTGCACTGAAATTCTTTTCCCCAAACTGAAGATGTCTCTCATTTAGTTTCAATAATTAATTCAGTCAATTGTATTAATACCAAACTGCTCTTCACTGACTGCTTTGATTATAGAAACCTGCTATAAAGATAAAAAGCGAGGTCTGATTAGATAAAGTATCCACACGAAGTATCACATCCACCTTATAGCCAGACTCAGAAATAGTCAGGTAAGAAACATGCCTTTGCAAAGGAACACAATGGGAAAACTGAGTCAGAAGGATCCCATCCCAGGCTGCAGGATTATCCTTTTGTCTTTTTCTCCCTGAGGAACCTCCACCTGTAACAATCACATTCTGTCTGTCATGGCATCTTCCCCAAGATGACGGGTTATCAAGCTTAAAACACAATTTGCTATAGTCCTAGCTTTTACATCAGATGGCAAGTTTCATTAATCAAAACTATAACATGATTAATCTTAAATTTTGTACTAAAAATCAATCACTAGAAATCAAATTTGTTGACTTTAAAAGCCAGATTTGGAGGCTGGCTAATTTCTAACCCCAATGCCCCTCAGTAAGACTTCCAAGGTTTCTCAGCCTCAGGGCCCTTATTGTAACTGCTGCCCTTCCCCTGTGCTTCCCTTCTGCCAGGTGGTGAAAAGTAAAGTTCTCTCTTCTTAATCTCATCTGTGATAAATAGAAAAACCCCAGGACTGTTTGCAATCCACCTGAACTCCCCAAATATTGGTGTCTCATGTAGACATTTCAGAAAATTCACAGTAGGTTTGAATATAAATTTCAGTATCAAATTATTACAAAAAAGTAGGCCTTTTAGAAATCATACAAAAGATTTTACAAAACATTTCTTCATAAAAGTATTCCTCCTTTCAAAAACAGTTCAAACTTTATCCTGATATTATTGATCCCTAAATACCACAAGATTCCCAAATTTTCTGGTCATAAAACCTCTGGTACATAATTGACAAAAATTACCAGAGGTCTTACAAAGCCTTTGCATAATTACCAAGTTGCCTTTCACAAACATGCTTTTGTAAGTTCCTGATTTATAGCAAAACAATTTTAACTGGAATTTCCTTCTTAAAGCAAAAATAAGCCTTTAAACATTGGAATTCATTAAAACTACTTTGGTGTAAAAGATCCTTAAGTAACAAATTCCCAAAATATTATAACAAACTAAATTCCTAGTTATTACAGAACCTTAGATATCACAAAGTTCCTTCTTTTCTTTCTTCTGTCTTTAAATATATCACTAGAAATTAATTACATTCTGGAATTTCATATAGTGAATGTAGTAGTCCATAAGCCTCCAAATTACCATACATAAATATATCCTTAGATGAAACAGGCTTGAAAAATCACACCTCTATATTTTTCCAAAGATTCTCATTTGCTCAATAGGAATCCTATAACACAGAAATTTTTGTACAGAGTTCATTAGGACTTTAGGGTACTTAACAGCTTCTTAATAACATTTAGATAAGAGAAATTGTTTTTTAAACAACCCATTATTTAAGTGAATGCATTTCCAAATCACCTTGCACAGAAAATAAACTATAACTTTAAACCACTGCATACATTTTCATAATAGCCAGGGTTTCAAATGAACAATAGCAGATTGTAATACCAGCCTTATTGTTACTACTTGTTTGTAACCAAATATAACAGTTTCAAATTATCACATTTTTATCACATCCCTTTTTAAAAAAACCCAATTCATATACAGCAAAATTCAGTTTGAAAATTGCTTTAACACTGTTTCTACTTCACAATGGTCTTTCAAATTTTACAATCTAAGAGAACTTTAGAAATACAATTTAGAAATACAATAACCAACTGTATAGGAATTTATTGATCTTATTACTTTTGGCATTTAAAATCCATGTCAAACTTATCAGGTATGAAGCAATTACTTTAAATTAGAATATTATGTTTACATATGCCAGTCCTTGTATCAAAGTCTTTACAATGATAATGCCAAATAACAATATTTAAACATTTTAATTGCATATTTATCTCTATATATTTTTAAACAATTTTCCAACTTTCCAACTTTTACACTATTCATGCAAATGAAAATTCTACTCACATCTTTCTCTTTCCCACATGCTTGCCTTTCCTTCAATCTACTATCCTATGTGGTGGTCTTTGATTAAAACCCCTTTAAAACTGCACACTTCTCTTACCCCCTTCAACTTGCCTTTACCCTTTATATGAGCTAAAGAGAAAAACATTTTTCTTTCTCTCTCCAGTCCCACCAGTCCTCCTCTGATGCTGCTGCAATCAGTGAGAGAGGAAGAGGGGGGAGAGAGAGAGATGGCAGAATTCTGAGGAGGGTCCAGCTGCAGCCCTTGCTTCTCTCAGTGGTTACATTTTAAACCTAACAGGTTGTGAGATTACACACACAGACACTCACTCCACACAGAGACACGCAAAACAAACACAGACAGAGCAACACAGATCTTCTCTTTTTAGGAAATAAATCAATTTAGGATTTTTATTTTCCTTCCCCTTTCTCCTTCCTTCCTCTCTGCTCCCTTCCTCCAAAAGCCCTTCCTTCTTTTAGGACTGGTCTCTTGGGAGCAGATGAGGGAGGAATATAAGGGGGTGGGAGAGTTTCTTATCTTTATCCTGGGTTAACCCACTGTCCCTGTTCGCCAGGATTCATCCCCATGAGCTTTTTGGATGAATACTCGGAGGAATCCCTCTATCTTCCCCGGGTACCTCTCTTTTAGAGCTCTCATTGTGTCCATTCTAGGTAAACCTTACTTCCCCAGAATCTGAGATTTTACGCAGTACTCAGATCCCGAATTTCCCGCATTGTTCAGGGACCTGATTTACACAACCCATGGCCGTTCAATTTCACTTTTTCTGTCATGTTCTTCTGTACACTCTTTGTTTAAACAAGGTCTCAGGTCCTTAAGATGTTGGGGGCAGGGTGGTGATGGTTCCCAGCCTGGATGCAGGGACCACTCTAAAATAGAGCGGGGCACGTTCTTGCCTCTTTACTGTCTACTTCCCCTTCCCCAAGTCTCTTAGGATTCCAGAACCGAGCCCCCAAATTGTGAGAAATACAGTTGTGGGGATCACAGGACTTCCCAGGCAAGGAAATTCATGTCATAGACCCATTCTCACTGAAAGAAATCAGAAACAGAGGGGGCAGAGAAAGACGTTTTTATTACACTTCTCAGGAGGAAGTGGGTTCAGTGCTCACTGGGAACACCCACACCATACAGAAACAAAAACAAGCTTAAATATCATTAGTATATTCTGACTTCTCCCCTCAGAATCGGGATTGGTCCAGACTCCTCAAGGTTACAACTCTTCCTTACATTTCTACTACATGCCCTCATTAACATATTTTCCCTCCCAGATCATATATCCCATGATTAGAAAATGGTGGAATCTCCACCTTTTGGGTGTGTAAGTTAATATTAATGAGGTAAGTTGAGTATGTGCAGTAGTGAAGACACTGGTGACAGGGGCACTAGGGTCCGAGCCTTTTGTCACATCCCAACCCTTCTAGTCAGGATGTGCACAACCACTGTCCCTGCAAAATAGGATATGGAAGCTAATCACAAGCTCCCATCACTCTGGGAGCTTTACTATTCCTTAAGATTATCTGTGGGAGCAAAACAAGATACCATAATATCCCTTCTTACAGTATTAAAGTCTCTTGGTAGTCTTATTGGCATGATGTTGAATAAGAAAATTATTTTATGTAATATTTTCATTTTTGATATATCAGCATGGTCTCTGATCATGAATATTTACTCTCCAATTATTTAGATCTATTTTTTATTTCCACAAAGAATATTTTGTTAAGTAAATATTGCAAACTTATAAAGAAAACGAAAGACCAGAGAGAAGAGAGAGAAGGCACGCCTAGCTTACTTCTCTGCAGATATGGGTGATCGACAAGTGTACATTGCATATATTTTCAGACTTTTTCAATGTATAGATCAGCTATGTTGATTTTTCGTCTTGTATTTATTTATATGGTGATGTTGAGAAAATATATCCAGGTGCTGCTAGGTGGCGCAGTGAACAGAGCACCCGCCTTGGAGTCAGGAGGACCTGAGTTCAAATGTGACCTCAGACACTTGCTAGCCCTGTGACCTTGGGCAAGTCACTTAACCCCAATTGCGGGCCTTCCCCCCTCCAAAAAAAGAAAGAAAGAAAAGAAATCCAAAGAAACCCTTTTTTAAAAAACAAAATTTTTGTTGTGATTATATAGTTTCTGTGTCTGCTTTGGTAGGTGAATTCCCAAATATTTCATACACTCTATAGTTATTTTGAATGGAGTATCTTTATTCTATTATTTCCTACTGGGTTTTGTTAATAATATATTGAAGAGGATACTTTATCTAGGTTTATTTTATATCCTGCTGCTTTGATGAAGTTGTTAATTTTTAATATTAACTTTGATTGAATATCTAGGATTCTCTAAGTAAACTATCTTAAAAATGATCATTTTATTTCCTCTTTGACTATCTATATTCCCTTAGTTTAATTTTCTTGCCTTATTCTTATAGCTCTAATTTCTAAAACTATATCAAATAATATAGGTGATAACATCTTTATTTTTCCCTTGACCCTGGGCAAGTCATTTAACTGCTGTCTGCCTCAGTTTCCTTGGCAGTAAAATGGAGATAATAATAGCACTAATCTCTCAGAGTTGTTGGATCAACTAAGATCATATTTGTAAACTGATTTGTAAACCTCAAAGCTCCCTATAAAAGTTATTACTATTACCACTAGCAAGAAATGCCTGTAATGTGTATACATTACAGATGACATTAACTTTTTATTTAGATAAATATATTTACCATATTAAAGTAGTTAATTTAGTCCTATGATTTTAAATGATTTTATGTAAAATGGACTTGTGTCATGTCAAAAGCCTTTTCTGTATCTGTTGGTATAATCACAGGATTTTTTTTTTTTTTTTTTTACCATTTTTGTAACTAATATAGTTTATTATGTTCATAGTTTTCCATATATTGAACTCATACTGCATTCCTGGTACAAATAAAACCTGGTCATAGTGTGTAATTAAAAAAAATCTTCTTGTAGATTTAGCTATTTTTTGAATGTTTGATTGAATTAATTTCTAAGTCTATCTAGTTCTAATCTAC
>CM053590.1:158354043-158376018 GCA_028646515.1 Pseudochirops corinnae | reverse complement strand
TCATTTTCCCATCTTAAAAAAAGAGATTAACAAGCAGTTTATCTATTTTGTATTTTCCCTCCAAATTGGCCTCCACATCACAGTTACTATTGAGCTTGCAGTCCAATTACCACCCTGCCCTGAAACTTTTCAGATCAAACTGTTGTCTTTGCATGCCTCCCCTACTTGTGAAATTGGTTTTTTGTGCCTAAGTACAAGACTGTATATTTATCTTTATTGAATTTCATCTTAATAGATTCATCCCAAATACCTGGGCCTATGAAATTCATTTTGGATCCCGACTGCCATCTGTTCTGTTAGGTATCCTTTTTATCTTTGTTTCATCTATAAATTTGTTGAGCATACTTTATCCAAGTTATTGATAAAAATTTTAAACAGCACAGGGCCCAGCAGAGAACCCTGAGGTATTCTAGTAAAGCCCTCTACTTTATGTTAGTCCATTAACAACTACTTTTTGAGTCCAGCCATCTAACCTGTCCTGAAATCATCTGACTATGTAATTATCTAATATCTATCTCTTCATTCTCTCCCCAAGAATAGTATGAAAAACTATTTGTAAAGTGCTCTTCAAACTTTAATATACATGCCAAGTATATCAATATCAATATATATCAATATATCCAAGTAAATTAAGAACTGTTGGTTTCCATTCATCTTTGAATTTGACCTTATAAGATTGTATATGGTCCCCATATATCCACATTAATATAAATGTGTGTATCTTATAAGCCATGCAGTTTTTCATATGAGTCCCTGTAATCAATAGCTATAGCTCCTTTCCTTTCTTAGAGGAAAAAAAAAAGCCAATGGTACTTCTGCCTAGAAGAGCAACCCTGCCCATAATGTAGAGCATCTGTTGTGGTCCATGGACTCCTGAAGGTCCCTGAGAACCTTTCAAGGGATCCTCGGGGTCAAAACTATTTCTCTAATAATATTAAAAACATTACTTTTCTATTAAAATATTCCTCCCATTTCAACTACGTAGCTGTGTGAGGGTGGATTTTCTTCATACACATCAAAACAACATATTCCAACAGATTGAATGCAGAAGCAGAAAGGAGAATTGATCTGACTTCTACTAAGGCAAACATAAAAAAAAGTAAAACAATGCCACCTTTTTGACTAATTTTTTGTTCTGAAAAATATATTTTTCATAAGCATTGGTTGTTTATGTTTAACTTCTAATATGGTAAATATAACCCACATAAACAAAAGTTTTTTGAGATCCTCAATAATTTTTAAGAGTATAAAGGGGTTCTGAGGCCAAACAGATTGAGGACTATTGATCTAGAGGTCAGATAAACCCTCTTCATATTTCCCCTTAATATATGACATCACCTCTTTTGCTCATTACATAAATCAGTATGTGTATAGTAATGGGAAGTTATTCTGTGGGAGAACTTAAAAAGTGGCAACTGAACTTCTTTCTCTTTGTTAAAGATGTCTAGCAAGTAAACAAAAAGTATGGGTTGTGGGGGCCCCACCCCTTGGTTATTGCTAGTTCTGGGGAAGGGTCTTGAGGTGACCCTGACCTTAGCTGAGTTGGTTCTAGTTCTAGGAAACTACACTGATACAAGTTCCATTCATTATGGGAAGTGTGCCATTGTAACCATGGCAACTCAGACATTACCCCAGCCACTCTTGTATCAGTTGCTCCCAGAATGATTTGTCCACCACTGCCATCTGCTTGCCACATGAGAGGAATAGTTTTCTAGTACATTAGCTTTCCCTCCAAAGGTCTTCCTATTTTAATTAGCACATATTCTCATGGTGTCTTACCTGAGGACAGCCACTCCCCAGTTTCTCACCAAATTCTAGGCAATCTATTTCTAGGATGTCCCAGAAATATAGCTTATAATGGTGGGGAGTGTGTGGATGTGGGTGGACGGTTGTGTGGTTCTTCAAGTTGTATTAAGCCAGGTAGTTTGGCTTCTTACACCTAAACAAAACCAGTGACTTTCTCAATACTCCTGCCATTGGAACAACTGGGCTCTTGTCTTAAACTCCAATGAGTTTCCTCAGAAGCTCTTTATTCCAACTTTTACCTGTTTTTCTTCCAATTTGTTTATTTATTGCGCAAAACTGTAACCCTTCTTTAATGCTTCTCCTTTATCACCAGGCAATACAGTGAGATGGATAAGTTCTATTAAGTCCTATGCTTTCATTGTATTGGCCATGAGATGATCATTCAACCTTCTCCTGACAATCCCAATTAGTACTAACTCTTCCCAGTTGAGGATAGAGCAAAGTTTCCAGAATAATTTATTTATTCAATTAATAGCCTATTCTGTTTTAAACCTAACATTAAGGTCATAGCATTACTCTTTCTGTACTCATATCCAGATTTCTAAAAAATTATTTGATGAACTGTGGCTAGTTTATTAATAATGAGCTTTCCTCTATTAGTTGTATTGCCCAATCAAGCAGGGATCCCTCTCTGTCAATGACAAATAGTACTTGTGTTTAACTGGTAGCAAAGATTCAGAACTACATCTTAAAGGACAACTGATCGGGGCCAAAGAAAGCCAATATGTCCCACTGCTGTTTCTGGAAAATGGACCAGAGTGCAGTAGTGGGCTTTGGCAAAAGGAGAGGTAGTCACAGTCACCTATAAGCACTGTATGTTCCTTTATGGGCAATTCCTGTCTGAGGTTCTTGCAAGGGCTCATCACTTTTCCCCACCTTATTACCTTTCTGGGCAAAAGGGAGTGGGGTAAATAACTATATTCATGCTGGTATATCTAACATTGTCAACAGAGATGTCCATGGCAAGGCTTTCCTAGTAATGAAGTATGGAACTCAGTTGTGAAGAATCACATCCATGGCTCTGACCCAGAATCTATAGGTTATATTGGTACTATTCAGGTTCCCTTTTGCTATATATTCTATGTCTTAGCTTCTGAATAGGATAGGAAATCACTATAGATATGATATCTGTATACTTCTTGGAGCCTTTCTGCTTCTCCATTCTCTCATACACTGTACTTTAACTTGCAAATGGGTTGGGGTATGCTGAGCAGGGTGTACTAGCTCCCCAGTAAAGGAACTACAAAACTGACTTAAATGTCCACTGAGTCTGGGTAGAATCCCTGATGTCATTTCTTATGTCTGGAAACATTTGAGCTCCTTTATCCCATGCAAAGGAAATAATAATAATAATAATAATACATGCATGGTAATAATACCAATTTAAAAAAAGCTTCAGGAGAAATATGCCCTTTCCAACCAGTACTCTCCTTCTTCTTAAAAAAAAAAGTTCATTAACAGTGACATGCCAGAAAAAAAAAATATTCTGATTGTTTATTAAAAGAGGTGACTGTGATATGTCTAGAGTATGTAGCTAGTGAAGATTATTTTATGAAAGGCTAGTGCAGAGTATATACAGTCATCCATTCTGCTTAAAAGTAGGATGGGCCATCTCTTTTCCATCCAATTAATAAAAATAACTAGAAGCAATGAAACAATTCTAGCAGAGCTGTGAAGAAACAACTAAATTCATTCATTGTTGGTGGAATTTTAAGCTTGTAGAAATGTTTTGGACATTAATTTGGTTGTACACAATAAAAGTTATAAAAATTCCTTTTTTAACAAAGTTTACATGTTACAAAACTTCCTTTTGACTTAGTAATTCTATTATTGGGACTCTACCCTGAAAGTGTTATCAAATACAAAGAAAAATATTTTCTTGGTAGTATTATTTGTAAGTGTAAAAAACTGGAAGCAAGCTAAATTTCCCCAAATACTGGAATCACTGTATGTTATGTAATAGAATACTATAATGTAATTAAGACTGACAAGCATGAAAGAGTGTAAAGAAATCTAGAAAAAACTTAAATAAATATCCCAATGTGTGACCACTATGTGAATTACACTGTTTTACTACTGTATTGCCTTATGCTTAGATATGAGGAATATTCAAGGGATCTAAAATCAAACAGGTGATCAGACCTGTACATGTAATACAATTAGAACATAATTATAACTAATATAAGGCTTCAGAGTTGGCAAAGAGCTTTATATCATCTCATGTCATCCTCATAACAGCCCTATGAGGTAAACAGTACAATTATTATCCATATCTTATATATGAAGAAATTGAGGCTTTGAGAAGTTAAGCCTCCCTCATTATCACATAGCTAGTAAATATTTAAGTTGAAAATTGAATCCAGGTATCTGGATTCCAAGTCTAGCTTTTTATCTACTACATTAAATTTAGCTTTCTAACCATTACTTCTGAACTTTACTAGCTAGTTAATCAGGGGCAAGAAATCACTATGGTGAGTGTGGTGATAATGGTTAGGTGAGGATAGGGACTGGACCTAAAATTTCTATGGTGTATGGAGCTCCCAGTGAGGAACTTCCTCCACCAATGCAGGTTGACACCTTTTTTTTTTTTTCTTTTCTTTTTTTTTTTCTTTTTTTTTTTTTTTAACAATTTAGAGTCTTAAGAGGCTAATGGACTTGCTCAGGATCACACAGCCACTTTGTGATGGAGCTAGAATTTAACTTGAGATCTTGCTTCTAAAGCTAGTTCTTTAACCACTTCACCATGCTGTGTCTGGCTAGATAAATGGAAAATGATAATAGCTCACATTTATATAGTACTTTTTTTTTTCTTTTTGCAGGGCAATTGGGGTTAAGTGACTTGCCCAAGGTCCCACGGCTAGTTTTTGTGTGTGTCTAAGTGTCTAAAGCTGGATTTGAACTCAGGTCCTCCTGACTGCAGGGCTAGTGCCCTATTCACTGTGCCACCTAGCCACCCCTATATAGTACTTTTAAGTTCTTTAAAGTGCTTTATATATATCATCTGGATTAAGCCTTACAACAATCCTGTGAGGCAGGTATTATTATTATTAGGATTTCAATAAGCAGATATCCGAGTAAGTAGAAAGAGAAGGGAGTTTGGTGGATTCCTGGTATAGAGAACAGTGTAGGCAAATGTGTTCGGCAGTTTGTGATGCGACATCACAACATTCCAATTTAGCTAGGGTAGAGAAGTAGTACTGTATAAGGTTATAACCACACTCCGGAGGGCTTTGACTGCCAGATTAAGGAGTTTTGAGTTTACATAGTGGTTCAAATAAAAGTGGGAGTCACTGAAGATTTTAGAGTAGTGAGCGATGTGATCAGACCTCTACAGTAGTCTCAGTGATAGAAGGAACCACAGAGGCAATCATTTAGTCCACTCCTTAGCTGACCAAATATCCCCTTTATAACATCCTAGACCAGAGATTATCCAGCCCTCTTTGAAGGGGAGAACCCATCACTTCCCAAGGCAGCCCATTCCACTTTTGAACAGTCCTAATTGTAAAGAACTTTTCCCTTAAACCAACCCTAAATCTGCCTCTGAGCACTTCCCACTTCCCACTTTTGGTCTCTAGAACGAAACACAGTAAGTCTAATTCTTCTTCCTTCAAGGTATTTTTCTAGGCTGAGGAGACTGGGAAGATACTGGAGGCGGGTGGGTTAAGGAGACCCTTTAGGAAGCATTTCTTATCTACAACTCAAGCTTCAAAAGCCCATCTGCCATTTCATGACTCATCTTTAACTCTGATATTTTCTACATCTTACATTTTAATTCAAGTATATACAGTAAGATGGGGGCAAGCCAGAGGCTAAAAAAAAGCCTCAAATGTTCTCATGTTCCGCACACAAATCTTTCTCCTCCTTTCTATTATTTTAAGCCTCGCACATTGATCTGAACTGCAAGACTACATAGCTAACCATCTGATTTCAGCTTAGTTTAAGCTTCTTGTAGTCAATTGCTTTCTTATTCTTCCTAGGTGCCTGATTGATGCCTGTTGAATTTTACAACCGAAAGTGCGTTTCTTTTGAGGAGAGCTACATGGATATGGCGACGCTTCAGTCCTGGGAACCTCAAAAATGGGGCATTTTCTTTGGGCAGGAGAGGCCTGAGGTAAGCAAGTACCGGACCTATGGGGGCGGGGGAGGGGAGCTAGCTGTTTATCCGCTGTTTGACTGCCGCTCCCATCCTGGTTGGTGCCTTACTACAGATTTTAGAACGGATAACCGAAATGAAGAGTAGTCAGGGGCTCCAGCTTGTTCCGAGCAACACTGCTCATTCTTAAGCTCCAGAAATACAAAGAGAAAACCTTAGAGGTAGGGGTGGGGTGTGTTTTTTGTAATTTTCCAAGCACAGCAACTGGCCAGGGGCACCTCCTTCCTAGATGAGGAGGAAAGGGGGGGAGGGGTTGCTGTTCCCTCCAGGTGGTACTGACACCAGCCCCACTACGCTTTCCCCTTTAGATTTAGGTAGTTGGGAGAAATAAAGAGTTGAATATTTTTTGGTGGAGTGGGAGTTGGGAGGAGGGGGAAGGAAGGAAAGAAAGAGGGAAGGAAGAGAGGCAGAAGAAGCAGAGGCAACAGAGCACTAGCTAGCTTGTTCCTCTCGGAATCTAAGAAACAGGAAAAGAGGTGGGGCGCGGCTGGGGACCCGGGAACGGGGAGGGAGGCGGAGGGGGTTGGGGTGGGGCGAGCTAGGTTGCACAAGGATGCGCGCACGCGCGTACCGGCTAGGCCTGGGAAGGGTTGTGAGGAAGGCGCGCGCACGCGCTGGGGCGTCTGGAAACTGGGAGGTGGAGGGAACCTGAAAGGCTCGCGTTCGCCCGCGGGGGCGAAGGGTCTGTTCTCGACTGCTGGGACGCGCGCGGGCGCGCTATCCAGCCTCGTGACGGGCGGTGGAATTGCCGGTCCCGCGGCGGCGGCGGGGGCGCGCTCCCTTCTCCGCTCCTCCTCTTCTCTCTCTCCTTCCCCCGCTGGCTGGGGGCTGGGTACTCCGGAGAGAGACGCCGCTCCCCTCCAGCCCGGAGCGACTCGATCGAGCGTCCGACCGCCTCTTCCTCTCGAGGCTCCCCCCCTTCTCCCCCGCCCACGGCGTCCACGCCCTCGAGTCCTGGGGCCGCCGCTCATTGTGCTGCGCCAGGCCCGCCGGCCCGAGGACTTCCCCGCGGCCTCTCTCCCTCCCTCTCCGAGCTCTCCCGTCCTTCCTGGGCCATGGATGGGTAAGTGCGGGCGGGCCCTCCGCTCCGGAGCGGCGCCGGCCGGGGGGAGCGCGGCCGAGCTTCCCGGCGCCCGCCTCGAGCCTTCCGCCTCCCCCTCCCCCTACGCCATCCCCGCACCGGCCCCGGAGCTTTGCCGGATCGGAGCTGAGGAGGGGGCACCTCACCTTCCCGCGCCTGGGCGCGGCGTCTTGTATGCGGAGGGGGGGAAGAAGGGGTGTACGGGGCGGGGGGTGCAGCGGGGGTGGAAGTGCCCCTGCTTCCCTTTGGGTCTCGTTCGGCTTCCTCTCCGCGCTCTTGTCTCCTCCCTTCCCCCCCCCCCCCCGCCCTTCTGGTGGAGCGGGGCGCTGAAGGTGGGAGGGGGCGCCCCTGAGCCGGGGGGGGGGGCGGGGCGGGGCGGAAAGAGCAGGAAGAAGGGCAGGGGGGTGTGTGTGCGCGGACGAGGTGGAGCCGCCGCTGGCGGCCCGGCGGGCGGGGTGACTGCTGGGCGACTCCTGGGGAAAAGAGCAAATCCCTGCGGAGTCCTGCGTTTGGGACTGAAGAGGATTCGGCCTGGATAGGACTTCTTTCACACATTTCCCCCCTTTTCGCCCCCTTTTCCCCCTCTAGCTTTCTTTTCTCTCTTCCCATCTTTTATTTCTTCTCTCCTTTTTCTCCTCTTCCTTTTCTCCCTTTTTTCTTCCTCCTTCTTAGCTCCTCCCTTCTTTTTACCCCTTATCCCCCTTTTTCTGTTCCCTTTTCTCTCTTCTCCATTTTCCTTTTCTTTCTCTCCCTTTCTTCCCTCTCTCCTTCGTCCCTCTCCATATTCCCCATTTTCTCCTCTTTTCTTCGCTCTTCCTTTTCTCGTCTCTCCCTCTTCCCTCTCCCATCACTTCTTTTCCCCTTCTTTTTTACTCTTTTCTCCATCTCTTCCTCTCCTTTTCTCCCCTTCCCCTTTTTCATCTTCTTCCCCTCTCTCTCTTTTCCTTTTCCCCTTCTCCCTTTTTTCCTCTCCTCTTCCCCTCCCTCCTTTTCTGCTCGACTCCTTCTATTTCCTTGCTACCCTCCCATTCCACGCCCCCTCCAGTCCCCCCCCTTCCTTATCCTTTTAGCCTCCCATCCTCGCCCGCTCCAGGTTGGGCACGGAACTTATGTGATTAGAGTAGGTTGGAGGGGTTGAAGGCTAGTCCACGTCCTCCTTTTCATCCCCACCCCCATCCCTCCCCTCCCCTCCCCTCTGCCGACTAACTGGAGTCACGTCTTGCTGTATGTTGAGACATCTGGAAAGCCAGAGATCCGTAGTTGGAGTTGGTGTTCCTTCCCCGCAGCCCTCAGATCACTTCCGCTTAGAAAATGGTGTGTATGTGTACGATGTTTGGAGAACCCCGAGGAGGAGGAGGAGGAGCTGAGCTGTGGCTCCTCTGGTTGCTGCTTCGGGTGGTGTCGTGGGGGGTGGCTGCGACTTTCACTTTTCTCAGGAAATTTCTGTTTCTTGGGTAGATGAAGAAAGCTCTTCAGGTTCGGCACCCTTCCTCTCCCCACCCTCAAACTAAAGCACATCTCGGGGAAGGATGAAAAAGAGTGTGTGTACATTGTTTATTGAGGGAAGGTGTCGTGTGTGCTGGAGTACTCGGAGTAGATTTAGAATAGATTGAAAGGGGACCCTTTTTAACTGGGAAACTAATGAGAAACGCCCTTGGCCTTGAAATGTGCTTCAGTCAGAGACTTGGACTCCGAATGTTTGTGGAGAATATTCTTGGGGAAAAGGGGAAGTTGCAAGGGAAGTGAAGATTTTATTACTGAATTGGGATCTTAGGCCATTGGTTGAAAAAATTCTTAGGCTGCAGCACGATATAATTTTTTTTTTAATGTAAAGGGAAGTGCAGTGGTAATAACTATTGCTACTCTTACAGGAATTATGAATCCATTTCACTGTGGTGTTGGTTTGTTCGGTATTACCACAGGTGGGCGATTTCTGATACAAAATTTCGGGACTTGTAAAGAAAATAAATCTTATTTGATGGTTTTACTTTAAAGAGACAAAAAAACCAGGGCTAATTAAATCTTGTGTTTGCAGTAGGTTTTGTATAGTTTTGGTAATATGAAAACTATGACTCTTCTATAATGCAGACTCATTGGATGTTTCCTGTAGGTTTACTATACAAAACCCTCATTTTACCATTTCTGATTAGCTCAATTGAATGCAGAGTGAATATGGCTACAGGATAAAACACAAATGACAATTTGAAAACGAAAATATTTTTGGAATGCTATCGCTAGTTTTGTGACTTTCAAATAGCATTTTTTATTTCTAAGTTTAGCACATCTTCAAATCACCTGAAGTGATTTAGCATTTTGTAGACTTCTGTGTGCCTTACATAAAGTGCTTCGACTTGAGAGTTATTTTCACTAGAAAAAAAAAGTAATGGGGAATCTGTTTAAAGAAAATTGACGGGTTTTTGTACAATCAGTGCTAAGAGAGGGAGAGCAAACTCCCCCCTTTGCTATTTTTTGAAAAAGATAAAATGAACTAATGTCATCTGGTCATAGTTAATGAAAGTATAAAAGCTTTTTGTGTTAGAAAATGCGTTGGTACAAGCATCCTATGTCTTGAAATCTTTTAATTGTGAATTTTAGTTGTTGAATTATTATTCAGACAACTTAGGGTGATCTTTAATAAAACTGCCCACTTATTAAGTATGTAGTATTGGAACTTGATCCAGCAGGGAGTGGCAATAAAATACTGGTAATTTTATTTTTTTTAAAGCTTGAAATGAGTTTTTAAAGACAGTTCATTTAAGCATAGGGCAGTTGATAAGTACTACATATAGATAGTAAAAAGTGGCCTCATTGAAAACTTCAAGTAAATAATATAAATCTACATTACTTTCTGACAGGAATTATACAAAAACTTGTCATCTTATGCTTAATATTAAGTCACAGGAAAGATATTTAATTAAAAAATATTTTTTGGTCAGTTGAATTAATTTTAAGATCCAAAGTCACCTGTGTATGTTTATTTTTTTTAAACAATTGCTTTTATGTTATTATAGGGCCTTGCAATCCCAAGTGATGTTCAATATTTGGAATTTTCGGTTTGTTACAGTTGCAGTTTTCTCTTAAGAGTATCTGAAGATAAAAGTTTTAAGTGACAGTAATCTTCTTATGCTTCAGTAAATAGATTTTTTTTTTTTGGGATGTCGCAGAACCTTAATTATATGGGTTCTGCCCCACCTTTAAAAGGTGTGGTTCTAGACCTTTCAAGATTTTGTCCTGGGGGCCTAATTAAACTTTTAGGGTTTCTCATAGCCCTGAAAAAAGCTGTGAACCATTTGCTTTAAAGCAGTAGTTCTCAACCTGTGGATCTCGACCCCTTTGGGGGTTGCCTAAGACCATGGGAAAACACATATTTCTGATGGTCTTAGGAACCCAGACACCCACTCTCCTGGTAGGTCAGTCCACATGCAGATATGCCCACATGTGAGTATTAAAGGGTCGCGTTGAGAACCACTGCTTTAAAGTAAGGGACCATAGGTTTAAGTTTTGAATTAACTTTTTAAGAAAAGTCACTACGTATTGTGCCCAAATCCCAGGTGAATTAACTGAAATTCAGGATTGTTTTTTCCCCCCTTTTTGGGGCTGTTTTGCATCTAGAACTTTATTAGTTTGTGTGCTTTTGAAAATAGTTTGAAGTCATTTGTGAAATTTGATATTTTATTGGTTTTAATAGTGACATAATATCTTGTTACTGTTCTGGTGAGACTTAAGAGAAATCTTAATTCTGTTAAACTTAAGTCCTTGAGTTCTTTTTAAACTTTCAAAAGTAATTTATACCTGTTTGGCTTGGAAGATCAAAAAACTTGGACAATTTTTATTTTGAAGACCAAGTTGAAGAATAAAGACAAATGGCAAACATACTGGCTAATATTTCTACATGGGTCCAATTGTTTTTCTGTCGAAACGATTAATTGCAAGGAGTTTGATTTATATGTTTCTTATCTTTAGAGCTGTTCTTTGTTCATACTGTGTGTGTTACTAGTCTGTCAGTCGAAATTTCCTTTGCAAAAACATTCCACAACTCATCACATTTTCACTTTTATTTACATTATTATAACAATGTTTTTCTTTCCTCCTTTAACCTTATTTACCTCTGCCTTTGTAATACTTGCTCTCTAACTTTGTTTTCCATTTTCTCTTCATTTTTTTTTCCATACAGTGTTGTTACAGATCTTATAACAGTCGGTTTAAAGGTAGGAATCTTTTTCTCTTCTTTCATATTCACTTTTGTATCCTATTAATTTGTGGCATTTTCCCCTTCAGCAAAACTGTATCACTTATTCACATATCATCTGTTGTGCTATTTCTGTACCAGCAGTGTTCTTTTGTTTTTTATTTAACCATTAACAAATTATTTTGGCATGTGTTTACAGCCAATTTTTGCTTATTCATATTAATGATGGGAGAGGCTTACATCATATCTTTAATATATCCAGACACATAAAAGTGAAAATAAAAAATAATAAAGTCTCACTTGACCCAAATGAAAATTCTAAGAAATATAGCAAAGGATTTTCCTCCATCTTTCCTTTCATGGATGGTAAAATTAGTGGTAACAAAGGAAATTTGTCCAATAGGTAATTTATAGTTTTCAAAAATAATTCTTATACTTTACAGTTTTTTTCTGACCAGCTTCTAAACAATACGTAAAAGAGTAAGACTTTTATAAAAGCCAACAGTTTTCCTAGTTTTACATGATTGACTAAAACAATGTTTATTAATGTGAAAGTTAAAAAATATAGTCTCTAGGTTAGTTTAGAATAATAAATCTCATTTATATAGTGCTTTAAGGTTTACAGATCCATTCCTCCCAAGAGGTAGAATGCAAGTGTAATCAGGGTTAACTGAGGCTTTAACATAGACATAGACTTTGACAGTGAGCATACAGTTAGAAAATGTTAAAACAAGGATTTGTGCTTTCTATTATGTTTCTTGAAGGTTTTGAAATTCAGTATTACAGTAGAATACTTTCCTATGAATCTTGAAAAAAAATCCATGCTTACCAAAGTGTAAAAGTACAAAATTCATTTTTGATGTAATAGTTTTAAAAAATATTGTAGATCGACAAATATTAGGATAGCATTGCTTTTTATGGTTGTACTTTTCTCTCCTTTGGTAAATATTTACATAAACATTTAAATTTAAAATGGTAAATAATCAGTGAGTAAGAAGAGAATTACAATTTTCATATTAATTGATATATGTGTAATGAATATACTAATAATTAAAGCCCTCCCAGACTGTCTTTAGGCAGTAGTGGCCACAGCTGTACTTGTCTCTGCCACTGGGGACATTTGTCTTGACCTGAGGTGAAGAACCTGTGGCCTCGAGGCCACATTTGGCCTTCTAGGTCCTTGGGTGCAGACTTTTGACTGAGTCCAAGTTTTACAGAACAACTTTTATTTAGCAATTTGTTTTGTGAAGTTTGGATTCAGTCAAAGGGGTTGAAATTGAGGACCCCAGAGGGCCACATATGGCCTCGAGCCTATAGGTTTCCCACCCCTGGTTTTGACTCTCTTAATGATATGTTTCCTCCCTTATTGAAACACTGAAATTTAAGTATGTAACTTTTACTTAAGCTGAGAGAACACTGCTCACTCTGAAATTGATTAATTAAGCTATTTGATTACTGGCACTCCCCTCTTAGGCCTGCTTTGTGTGGCCCTGAGCATTCTTAGGTTAGAGACTGGCTCAGTAAAAATTCTGTTAACAGTGGATATAAATTGCAGGTTTTATTATACCCTCTGGATCACTATTCAGAATATTTTATTGATTTAGGTAGAACAATGGAATTTAGGGAAGTAAACAAAATAGTTGGCATTTTATGCCAAATGTTGCTTTGTTCTTATATGAAAATTTCTGTAAGTCTAGAACTATATCTTTAAAAGTCATATATTTAAATTAAAGCTACTTACACATTGACTGTTAGTGATTACAGATAAATATCCTTAGACATGTGTTATTTATCATGTCTGTTGTATCCTAAGAAAACTAAACATAAATAGAAGGGTTAGATATTAGGCAGTGAAAGATTTAGATATTAGGCACAAGAACCATATTTTGGTGCTTAGTTATGTAACAGACACTTGAAAATAATGGAGAAATATAGCAAACATTGAAGTGCTTGCCCTGAGCAGAATGGTGGACTAGTTACTGAGGACACAAAGACAAAAATCTAAGCACTCGACCTCTAATAGGGAATATCACTCTTAAGCAGACGCGAGGTACTTTATGGAAGGAATGAGTACTAACAATTAGGAGGTCTGATTTGCTGAAGTGAACTTTGACCAAAGCCAAGAATTCCAAGAGGTGAATGAGATGGGAAATGTAATGTGGGTTAGAAGTTAGAAGTAAGGAGGCCACTTTGTCTAAAAATAGAGGTTGAGGAGCAAGGGGGGAGTGAAATAAATCTGGAAATGCAACTTGGGGCTAGATTTTGAAAGGCTTTAAATGCCAGACTGTTTATATCTTAGAGACAATGAATAACCACTGAATATTTTTTGAACAGAGGGAGTAACCTGCTCCTGCTTGTGCTTTAGGAGGATTATTGTGGTTACAGTGGGCAGGGGAAAGAATGGAAAGTAGGAGACCACTCTGGAGGCTATTAGAATATTTCAGGAGAGGGGCTGCTAGGTGGCGCAGTGAATAGCACACTGGCCCTGGAGTAAGGAGAACCTGAGTTCAAATTTGACCTCAGACACCTAACACAAAAAACTCACCATGTGACCTGGGCCAATCACTTAACCCCAATTGCCCTACCTTCCCCCCCCCTCCAAAAACAAAACCAAACCAGAATGTTTCAGGAGAGGGATCCAATAAGAGATTGGCATATATTGGTTGATGGCTGTGTCAGTGGAGAGGAAGGAACTGGTAGAGGAAAGGTTGTGAAGTTATCTTGGGCTAGACTTTTATGTTGATTGACTTTGGGTGTGAGGAAGAGGGAGAGTCAGAGATGACTCCTTTTGTGAGCCTGGACTATTGGAAGAATCTTGGTACCCTCAACAGAAGTTGGGGGATTTAGAGGAAAGGTGGGTTTAGGCATGAATGAGAAGTTCAGTTTGGGGCATATTGTTTGAAATGCCTATAAGATATCCAAGTGGAGAAATACAGATGTCAGTTGGTAATGTAGAAATGGAGCTCAACAGGGAGACTAGGGCTAGATGGGATGAGATTATTCTTAGGTTGTCCTCATGTAACCCCTATGTTATTTATTGGGAGGGGAAAAAGAATAACCTATACACAGAAAAAAGGAAACAGCTTTGAGTCTCTTGTAGGAGGGGACTAGTTCAATTGAGATTTGAAGGCAGATGGGAAAAGGAACATCCTGAATGGGGAATAGTAAATCGGCCATTTTGCCTGGAATGTAGAGTGAATAGAAAAGAATACTATATAATTAGCTTGAAGAGGTGTAGTGTGGAGCCAGAGGAGTTTTGTAGTTAATCCTCAAGAAATTGCTGAATCTTCTTGAGCCCGAGGAATGACATAATGGAGCCTGAGGAATGACATAGCCAGGCCTGAGCTTTAGGATTATCACTTTGGCAGCTGTCTGGAGAATAGATTACAGAGGGGAGAGACTGGATGCAGAGAAAACAATTAGTTTATTGCAGTGGTTCAGGTGAAAAGTAATGAGAGTCTTTGTGAGTAGCAAGAAGGGGATAGATGCAGATAGGTGTAAGGGTAGAATCGACAAGACTTGGCAATTATAATTAGATGTGTGAGTGTATGTGTGTCTGAGAAAGAGGAGAACGTAACTGAAGTTGCAAACCCAGGGGATTGGAGGATGACAGTGTCCTTAACTGAAAGAGATCAGTTCAACAAACACAAAGATGAGTCAATTCTCATCCTTGGAACCACAGAATTTTAGAATTGAAAAGGGACTCTGCCCTCAAGTCATTTAGAAACTACCACATAACATAGAAGATGTACGAATAACTCAGATACAAATTAAAAGTATTAGTACTTGGGAGAGGTATAGAGGTTTCAATGTAAAAACCAGTAAGGCATCTGTCAGTACACTAAGAATGCGTAGAGAGAGAACAGGGCCTCAGACAAAATCTTGGTGGATACAGTCATACAATTATGCACAGAGTTAGAATTAAAAAGGACCTTAGAGACCATCTAGTCCATCCCCTCTCCGATTTTAGAAAAAAAGGAAACTGAGGCCCAGAGGGGATAAATTACTAAGCTAAGGTCACACATGTAAATAGAGTCAGGATTCAAATCCAGGCCTTCTGACTCCAAATGTGAATCTTTCTACTGCATCCTGCTGATTTTTAGGAATTAAAGGAATATGACAACATCAGTAGCTCTGACATACAATATTACAAAAGTGTGTGAGGGGCAAAAGAAATGATGAGACTTTTGATGGAAAAGGTCATTGGTAGCTCCAGGTAGTGGGAGGTAACGGGGAAGTCTTTGTTGAAGTGGTTTTGATTTGGATTTAGAAGTAGGTAGGACGTCAGGCAAAGAGGAGGAGGGGAGGGTATTTCTGGCAAGAGAAACATGTGCCAAGTTAAGGAAAAGAAGCACAGCCCGTTGATCAGTTAACAAGCATTTAGTACGTGTCCGGCACCGAATTAAGTGTTCTAGGATGCAGAGAGAAAGCAAATACAATCCTTGTAGCTCCTACTGTCCTGCAGTCTGTGTCTTAGTTGGGAGACCGCGTGTATACAGATGGAGACGTATAAGAGACTCACAGATCAATCTCATGGAAAGTCACTTTAGAGGGGAAAATACTAGCAGTTGCAGGCACTGGGAAAGGCATTCTGCAGAAGGTGGCATTAGAGTTACAACTTTAAAAAAACAAGCAATTTTAAGAGGCAGAGGGTGAGGATAAGGTGATTGTCCTAGAGGTGAAATAATCAATGCAAAGGCAAAGAAGTGTGTGAGGCCTATGGCACTTAGGTCAGCTTTGATAGAGTAGAGTATATGGAGGATAGTAATAACATTGGAAAGATAGGAAAAGGCCAGGTCTTTTAAATGCTAATGGAGTTTATATTTCATTGGATAGGTAATAAGAAATTGAGATGAAGTGGTCCTACTTTTAGGGATGTTACTTAGGCAGCTGTGCAGAGCATGGATTGAGTAGTAAGAGATACTTGAGGTAGGTGATACCAAGTGTTATTGGGAGACAAAAACAGAGGCCATTGTAGGGGTGTGCTGGTAGAATGTTAACAGCTGAGCTTCCTGGAAAAAATAAATGTACATGAGACACCTCTAAGCCTAATCTTAACATGTAAATTCAGGCAATTAGCAAAACTAATAAATCCCAATTTGTAGTGATTTCTTATTTCCAAGTTAAGTGGTCATACTGAAAATTTAATAGTGGACTCTTTTGAAAGCTGTACCTGGCTCCAGTACCCCCCTGGACCATTACAATGTATAAGCATCAAATTTTATGATATTGATATATATATATATGTTTTTAACTGAATGCAGTATAAGAGTATATACTGAATTCACTCTTAAATTACCTTGACAAGCTGTAACAATGACCTCAACTTTTTGTTCACGTGTCTGGTCAATAAACAGTTTTTGAGAATGTACTTCCATATGTATGTATATTTATAATTTATATATACATTACTAAAATGAAAGTTTTAAAAAATTTTCATTTTAATATAAAAATATTTTCTTCCCACTAAATTATCAGTTTTTTTAATGAGAGTAGTGTGACTAAATATGTATACTTCATTACCTCTGAAAATCTTGGTTTAACATGAGTGTGGTTTGTCATTACGTTATTTTGTTGCAGTATGCTGAAAGGGAAAGAATGAGTGAGCAATGAGTTAATGGCACTTTACCTCTTTCTTCAGGATATGGTGGATACAGAGTATGACCATCTGATAACATGGAGGATGTTGGTGTCAATCCATATCTTAAATATTAGTAAAGCTTAATTTCTATTTTCAGATTTTTACCTTCACTTACTACTTTTGTTTTCCCCATGTGCATAAGTGCCAATCATACCTTGCTTCTGTGCTGTTAATCAATGGAACCTGATTTGCTATAAGTGAACACTGGGGACAAGGATGGAACTTCCTAGAGGTCATAGGGTACCATTAGAATTTATCGAATTTGACATATGTAAAGCAATGTTTGAGCTACTCTTTGTTATTTTTTATCTTTCAGGCAGTCTTCACCAAATACTTCTCTATTTTTTTTTTCAGTTTTATTTAGTATTTTATTTTTCCCCCTTTATATATATAAACAATTTTTAAAGATTTGCTTTTAAAACTTAAAGTTCTACATTCTCTCCTTTCCGTCCTCTCACCCTCCCCCCACCCTTTTGAGAAGGCAAGCAGTTGATTTATTAGGGTTATACATCCTGCAAACATAATCCATAATACTCAAGTTGTGAAAGAAAACATAGATTAAAAAAAAACTCAAAGTAAAAACAAAAGTATCCTTCCATCTGTATTCAGATACTATCAGTTCTTTGGGGATGGATAGCATTTTTCATCCTGAGTCCTTCAGCATTGTCTTATATCATTATTTTGCTGAGAATGCTGTCGTTCACAGCTGATCACCTTGTGATGTTGCTGTTACTTTGTACACAATACATTTCACTTTGCATCAGTTCATGCATGTCTTTCCAGGTTTTTCTGAGAGTATCCTGTTCATCATTTCATATCATACAATAGTAATTCTATCATAATTACATACTACAGCTTGTTCAGCCATTCAATTGTTGGGCATCTTCTCAATTTCAAATTCTTTACTCCCATAAAAGGTCTTTCCCTTTTTATCTCTTTTGGGATACAGACCTAATAATGATATTGCTAGGTCAAAGGCATAATTTCACATTGCTCTACAGAATGGTTGAATCAGTTCACAACTCCATCAACAGTATGTGCATTAATGTATCTTTTTTTCCCACATTCCCTCCAACATTTGTTATTTTCCTTTTCTGTTCTATTAGCTAATCTAATAGGTATAAGGTAGTACCTTAGAATTATTTTAAATTCCATTTCTCCATTTAGTAGTGAATTAACAGTATTTTTCATATGACTTTAGATAGTTTTATTTCATCTGAAAACTAATATCTTTTGATCATTTATCAGTTGGAGAATGGCTCTTATTTTTATAAATTTGACTCAGGTTTCTAAATGTTTGAGAAATCAGGCCTTTATCAGAGAGACTTGCTTCAAATTTTTTTTCACAGTTAACTATTGCTAACTGTATTTTCCTGGAAAGGTTTGAAGTGGCCTGGTTTTGAAAGTCCTTGAATGCCAATATTTGCTCCTAGGTAATTAGTTTATTGAATAGGATGGGGTTACATGTACAGATCTGTGCTTTTGAGAGATTAATTTGACAGCTGAGTGGAGAATAATTTCACAGTCAAGTAGAAGATAGAATGAAATGGAGATAGATTTGAATTCGGAAGACCAGCCTATAGGCTAGTGGTTCTCAACTTTCTTCATGCCCATGACCCTTTAATACAGTTCCTCATGTTGTGGTGACCCCCAACCATAAAATTATTTTCGTTGCTGCTTCATAATTGTAATTTTGCTACTGCGATGAATCTATCTGATATGCAGGATGTATTTTCATTGTTACAAATTGAACATAACCCACAGATTGAGAACTACTGCTGTAGGCTCTTCAGGTAGTCCATGTTTGAGGTAATGAGGGTCTGTAACTGAGTGATGGCAAGTCTGAGAAGGAGATATATACTAGAGATGTTTTGAAGGTAAAATCTGCCAGAATTGGCAACAAATTGGATATGGATGGGGTTACAGTGAGAAATGAAGACTTATGCCTTGGTTGAAGCTTGAAGCCTGGTGGACTGAGAGGATAGGGATGCCCTTGAAAATAATAGGAAAGTTTGGAAGGGGGAGGGGTCCCAGAGGAAAGTGTTCAGTTTTGGACATTCTGAGTTCTATTCAATAAATATTTCTTAAACTATTATATCTGACAGGCACAGGGGATACAATTAAGAAAAAGGATAGTTCCTGCCCTCAAAGGAGCTTACTTATTTAATGGGGGAATGGAAGCTCCAACGGAGGAAGTGGCATAGGTGGGGGGGGGGGGGCGGAGACACCCAAAGGTATGATGTTCCACAGAGTTGAAACCAAGTAGAGCCATTGATGGAAAATAGAGTTACCTGCAAAGTTCTGAATCCTCTGTAAAATAAAGTCTGGAGAGGAGTTTATTGCTTTACCCTCCAGTCTTCGAATCAGATGGGAGAGCCAAGCCAGGGAAGTTGAAAAGGTGTTGGGTATCATAAACTGGAAATCTCATGGTGATGAGATTTCAAGTCATCAGTTTCTTATCCTAGGGGAGCCTTAGAAAGGAGAGTTTGAGATGTCTAAAGATAGCTAGAGATGTGAGTCTGGGGGTCACGGCTGGATAAGAAGCAGGAATTTATTGTGTTATTTAAAATACTACTTAATGTGTGGGTTTTTTTTTAAGCTTTCTACCTTTTAAAAAGGAAACTGAGACCCAGAGATTAAGTGACTTGCTCAAATTCAGACTGAAACTAAGTGGCAGGACCAAGCCAGAAATTAAAGTCTGGGTTTTCCGATGCCGAATTTAACACTTTACATTTCATTTGGAGTATATTGAATAGGGAAGTAACATGGTCAGACTTCTTAGGAAAATCATTTTGTCAGTTGTGTAGAGGATGTGCTCAGAAAGAGAAGAAATTTGATATAAGGAGACCAGTTAGGGTTAGGCTATTGCAGTAATATAGGTCTGGAGTCATGAGAACCTTGAACTAAGGTGGTGGTTGTTTGAGTAGAGAAAAAAGGAAGGAATCCAGAGATAGGGAGGTAGGAAGGTCAAAATTTAGCAATTGGTTAGATATGTGGAGGTAGGGAGAGAGGACTCCTATATAATGAACCTAGTTAACTGGAAGTAAGTATCTTCAGAGTCTCAGGAAGTTTGAAGAGAAATAGCTTTTCTTTGTTGTTGTTGCAGGAAATGTAATGTGATCTGTCAGTTAACTCAGTCTCTGCTCCCCCCAAACAAGACAGAGGCAGGGCTGTGAATTGCCTACCCTAGTCATAAGGTGGGGGGAGCAGGGCAGAATTGTCCCAATGCCTCTTTGAAGTTGTTGCTGTGGGTACCCTGTTAGCCATTGGTTTCTAACTGGCCTGAGGGATTCGTATCTAGTATCTTACTGGAGGAGTTTGGAAGTTGCATAGTGGTGCCATTACTTTTTCCATCTTAATTTTGAAGTATAAATGTGAGACACAAAAGTTGTAGACAGATACCCTCAGGATGCTTTGGATAATTTTAAATAGACCAGTTTCCCATGGTTTTCCAGAAATTATCAGCTAGGAAGACAGGGAGTCCTTTTGTCTCCTGAGGCAGCCTATTCAATTTTTTTATAGTTTAATAGTGAGGAGAAAAGCAGCTTGGCATAGTAGCCAGAAGGCCATTCTTAAGGAAAGAAAACCTGGGTTCTGGTGCTGACTCTGTAACTGTGGTTAAGTTAGGGAAACCTCTTAGTTCTCTAACTAGCAAGTCTCAAGGGTTATGTTAGAGACTTATCTTGATGGCAAAAGGAGTTTATATAATGGAGAGCTCTTTGTTGTTCTTTCTAAAATGTGACCAAAACTGAACATAATTCAGATGTGGCTGGACAGAGTAGGGAAAGGAATAAACATTTATATTTTGTTCAGTCTTGTCTGAGTCTTCATGACCCAGTTTGGGTTTTTCTTGGCAAACATTCCAGAGTGGTTTGCCATTTCCTTCTCTAGCTCATTTTACAGATGAGGAAACTGAGGCCCAGGGCTACCTGGCTTGCCTGGCATCACACAGCCAGTAAGTGTCTGAGACCAGAATTTAAACTCAGGTCAGGTTTCCTGAGGTCAGACCCAGCTTTCTATCCACTGCACCCACTAGTTGTCTCTGAAAATAGCAGGATTGTCAAATTCCTAATTCTCGTTTAAATATTTCAGTATATCCCTAAAAGAATATGTGATCCCATTGATGTAGGAATTCCCTTCAAAGGTACTTTCTTACCTTTTGGAACTCTTCTCCAGGAAATTCTTCACAGGGATTAGCCATTGTGCTTGAGTGCCTTTGCCTTCTCCTGTATCTCTTGATATTTCAGGAATACTAGTGGAATCTGTATTCTTCACTTTTACTTCATGAGCCTGTCAACTTTTTAAAAATCGTTTCTTGGGGCAGAGCCAAGATGACGGAGTAGCAGCAGCAACATTTCACAGCTCTCACATAGCCACCCCAAAATACCCATAAAATAGGACTCTGAACCAATCCTAGAACTCCAAAACACACACAAAGATACTTTCCACCAAAGTCAGCTCAGCTATGAGGAACCATATCAGCACTGCGAACCGAAACCAGCCTGGCCTGAAGCCACTGCTGAACCGCAGGGGCGGCCAGACGCGAGGAGCAGGTGAGCGGATTAGCGGCAGCTGCGAGCAGCGTTCAGAACTAGGTCAGTGGGAATTGGGAAATAGGAGAGAAAAGCAGTCTGGCCGAAAGGCCTCCAGAGCGGAAAAGCGAAAGGCAGAGATTTTGCCCCTGTCTCCGCGTTGCAGTTTCCCGCCCGCGGCCTGCATACAGCAGGGGGACTAAGCGATTGTTCTGAGGCCAGTGCTCTCGCGTTGAGCAGCCTGGATCCGGATCACTGTCTTGGGCCTTGGTCTTGGAGTCTTCATTATCTAGTGAGCCGGAAGTAAGTAGGAAGGGTCCCAGCACCTTTCTGAGAGCTACAGCAGCCGGGAGGACCCCAGCAATTTGGGACAGAGCTTTCCCTTCTGGAAGCAGAGCCCCACAGAGATTTTTAAAAAAACATCACGGACTGAACAACCATGAGTAAGAATAAGCATAAGAAGCAAAGTAAGAACTGCAACCAAACCCTAGATTCCTTCTTTGGGGAAAAGAAAGATCATGGGAGAGAGAGGGAGGAGGAGAGCGCAGCCAGAGCACCCCCACCAGGGGCCTC
>CM053590.1:158263521-158353543 GCA_028646515.1 Pseudochirops corinnae | reverse complement strand
AGGAGAGAATAGACTGGGGGAGGGGGACACACTGGGATGGCTGTTTTGGGGCAGTGGGTGGGGAAAGAGGGGGAGAAAATATGTAACTCAAAATCTTGTGGAAATGAATGATGCAAACTATAATAAAATTTAAAAAAATCATTTCTCTCTCTTATGAAGTCCTTTATGCCACATTTCAGTCAGCTAACAAGCATTTGTTAGGCATTTAGTATGTGCCAGACATTGTACTAATACCTTCTCCTTTGTGGTTCTTGGTTGGTACCCAAATAGAATTCTTCAGAGACTGATAGTCCGTGATTTTTAGCCGTACAACATGAGAATATTGGCATTAAAAAGATGAGCCTGTGTCTCGAGAGAGGCAGACTGGCTGACTTTTACGGTCATTAAAAGTACTGTACGTTTTCACAACGCAGTCTAGCCCACAGTCCTGTTAAATTCTAGACCTTTGTTCACTCTTCATCTGCAGTGTTTGTCCAAGATATGTGCAGTGGTAGGGTCAGGATCGATGCTAGTTTGGAAAATGCAATTTAGATCAGATTATAAAGTGATGCCGGTTGTATTTAATGGAAAACGAATTCCGTTAATGCCACGCACGTGTGCTGCTGTGTCTCAGTCTCCGTGTTCCTGTCTCCTCATGTGATGTGTTGTTGTTTACCATATGACCAACAGTTGTGTGGATTTTTTTTGGTATGAGCCCTTAATAAAATGAATAAAAGGAAGAATACTTCATATAAAAATACTGCCACTGCAAAGAAGAGGTTTGTTATTACTTAGGATAGAAATCTGAAGTAATTAAAAAGCATAAACATAGTCATAGTAATTTTAAAATATATGTCAGAATGCCTGAAATTAAGTTACAGTAATGTCATTTCATCATATTAATGTAGGATTATCTTTCAGTAATTTTTGAATTTTTAAAATTTTTCTTTCTAATTTATTTGTAATAAACTGGATTTGAAGATACATTTTTTTCCTTGTGCTTTAAATAGGTAAAATATTTAAAAACTTTCCTAGCATATTTCCATTAGGTTAGAAACAGTTACTATGTTTTACATATTATAACTTCATATGGTATAAATTTGAATAATATGATTGCTTCATGGCTGTGCTTATGGACCACCAGTTTTAAGAGTCGTCCATGCAACTGCTTGTCATAGCTAGGATAGTTGATATTCTTTATTAATTTTGGGGGGTAAGGGGCATGGCATGGATGGACTTTTCTGTAGGCTTATAGATCTCATTTGGGAAACTTTTTTTAGGGCAGTGCTTCTCTAACTTTTGATCCTAGATCCGTCTGACAATATTAAAAATTATTGAAGTCCCCAAAGAGCTTTTGTTTATATGTGGGTTATAGCTATTGATATTTATTATATTAGCTGTATTTATTGTATATCTATTGATATTTATTGTATTGTAGAAGTTAAAAACCTTATAAAATTTTGAAGTATCTGTTAATTTATTTCAAATGACAGTAATAAAAATCCATTAAGTGTTAAGGTAATTAATTACTATTTTAATGAAAAACAGCTAAATTTTCTAAAATAAAAATAATCTGATGAGAAGAGTGCAAAGTTCTTCCCAATCTTTTTAATGTCTAACTTAGTAGAAGATAGCTGGATTTTTATTTCTGCCTTTGCATGTAATCTGTTCCCTGTTTTTGGTTGAAGTATATGAAGAAAATCTGACCTCCTACAGAAGTAGTTGGAAAATGGAGGAGCAATAGTCAGATAAGATCTTTTTTTTTTTTTCCAAGTCACCGAACATTTTAATATGCAGTAGATTCAGTGGAAACTTGAAGGTAATAAAGCTGTGCTAGAAAGTATGATTTGAGTCAATTATGAAAGCGATACAAAGGTTATGGGCATTTCAGAATCCTTACACCTGTGTATCTTGAATGCTTTTTTTTCTTGAAGAGAGTTAGAATATACCAGATGAGATAACTGAAAAATAGTATAAATTTTTTAAAAATAAATTTACTGTCTTAAAGAATAGAAAAATTTTGCTTCCTGAATTGAGAAGCATAGCCGTATAGTGCTAAAAGCAACTAGTCTGACCCCTTCGTTTTTCCATTAGGCAGCTGAGGCCTGGAAATGTTCGCTACCTAGTCTAAGATCAAGTCAGTAAAAAATAGCAGTCTAGATTCAGACGTCCTCTCTCAATCCAGTCAGTGCTCTCTGTCTTTCATGTGTCAGTTTGCAGTTATAGCATTGCCTTAATTAGATTGTTCTCAGCTCTTTTGCCTTTTGGCAAAATCAGATTCTAAGCTCTCTATGCCTTTAATGTCTTAGCTGCAAAATCTTGTATAATCTTGAGTCTAACTCTGTGGTATCTTTTTTTTTTAATTTGTCAAAAAATTAAATGATTGACAAACAAATACAAACACTTCAGTATACAAAGAACGAAGGAGCATAACATGAAACTCTCAACTCCTGTTACATTAGTTTATTTTTAAGTGTATATTAAACTCAACAAGATAGTAACAAAATACCTTGTTGCATCTCATTCTGAGTTTCTTGTTTTGTTTTCTGTTTTTTAAACAGTGTTTTAATTTTTTATATCTCTTATCACCACCCACTCATTTCCCCCCTCTAAAATAGGACTCCTCTTTTGGACACTGCACTTTTTTTTTTTTTTAACCAAAAGTACAGTCAAATAAAACCTATCAACAGTACATTGGTTTTATCTGGAAACGAGTCTCATTCTGCTTTGTGCATTCTGCTGAGCACTGCTTTGATCAGAGTTCAGAAGTCTTATGAAGTTATTATTTTTTTGATAATGTGTTTGTTGTGTAAATTTGTACTCTTTTCATTGCACCCTACATGAATTTACTCATGTATCTAACCAAGTCTCTTTGATTTGGTCATAACTATCAATTCTAGCTGCACAATAATGTTCAATTATATTAATATGCTACAGTTGCTTCTGCCATTCCCCAACTGATGAGTACCTACTTTGTTTCTAGTTCTTTGCTACAATGAAAAGCATTACCTTATACTTAAGTATAAGTCTTCCTGCAGGGTGGATAGGTTGCACAATGAATAGAGCACTGGCCCTGGAGTCAGGAGGACCTGAGTTCAGATGCCACCTCACTAGCTGTGTGACCTTGGGCAAGTCACTTAACCCCAATTGTCCTCCAAAAAGCAAAAAAAAAAAAGTATATGACTTGCTGCTTTTTTTCATTGACCCTCTAGTAATCTTGTGTGATTTTTGCCCTGTGGGAGATGCTTTGTTGGATAAGAAACCAACTAGATGGCTTTTTGCTTTACCAAATCAAATGCATTTTTATAGTTTTCAGACAGTTGTATTCTCTGTACATTTTAATCAATTGTATTTTGATACAGAATATCTTTTGTGGAAAAGTGCTTACTCCCTTCTCATAACTTTATTAATGATCTCCTTGATGCATGTGTAGATCATGTTGATAAAGATTTTTTTACAGATGACAGAGGTGGTTTATTCTCTTGCTGTTTTTCAGTAATAAAGTCTGGTTTTTTCCCCTCAAATTTTTGATATGTATTCCCATGTTTCAGATATTATTGAGACAGAATATCATAATATCCTAAAAAATGTTTTGCCTCCATCATGGATTTCCTTTGTGGGTACTTAATTGGTTCATTTTCTCTTCTCAACTTTGTTTTCTTTAGTGCCATTTCCACTTTTTCCTGCATCAAATTGAGGACCGTTATGTTAGAATCTAAATGTGGCAACTCCCATTTTTATTGATGCAGTCAGAGTTTGCTTTAGAAATCTTGACTCTCTTCCTGCCTGCCCCCTTTGTTCTTATATTTTAATTCTTAAATACCCTTGCCATGGTGTGACATAATTGGAGTTCTTACCAAGTTTTCCATAAACTCATTTTTCTTTCCCTTCTTAATATTTTATCAAGATTCTGTATATTCTCACTGTACTTAACTTTGAAGAACCATGTTTTCTGAATCCTGTCTTGTGCGCATCTTTGTGTTGAAGTCATAGAACATAACCATATATGTTGATTTAATTTGGAGGCTATTATTCAATTCTTCATAAAATTTCTAAGGGGAACAGAGCCAAGATGGTGGAGTAAAAATAGGAACTTACTTAGTCTTCTGTTCCAACCACCTCCAATACCTGTAAAAAACAATTCTAAACAAATTTTAGAGCTGCAGAAACCAGTGACAGAGAGAAACAAATCTCTCGCTGAAGGCAGCTTGGCAGGCTGACAGGAAAGGTCTATCTCACCAAGGTGGGAGCCAAGAGCAGTCCCATGTGAGCCACATCAGCCCAGACCAGCCAGAGCAGACTTCAGGAGAGTGAATCACCACTGGCAGCTGTGGTGCTTTCCAGACTTTCTCAACCAATAAACTCCAAAGAGAGAGTAAAAGGTCAGTAGGGAACTCTGTTGGAACCGGGTAAGAGAAGAACACTCTCCGGCCCCTGCCTCTGGGGCAAGAGATGGTGTCATGGTTGCCTCCGGACCTCCTGGCCTACAGATTGTAGGGAGATCAAGCAGCTATTCAGAAGGTAATCACTCTCGCTTTGACCTGCTTGGATCTGGGTTGCAATCTTGGGTGGTGGTCCTGGGGTGAGGAGCGCCACTGTGCCAGAGCTTGTGGTGGCTGTAGAGCAGGTGACCTCCTCATACCTCTAACAAGAGCTCTGACAGCAGCTGGGCAAACACCCAGAAATTTGGGACACAGCTCTCTCTGCTCTGGAAGCAGAGTTCTACCATGGCAAAGAGCTCAAAAGTCAAGTAATTGGTTGGCAAGATGAGCAAACAGAGGAAGTGCGATCAGGCTGTAGAATCTTTTTAGGGGGCAAAGAGGATCAAAACATAGAACCAGAAAAGACAGCAAAGTTGAAACTCCTGCATCAAAATCTTCCAAGAAAAATATGAATTGGTAGCAGGCCATGGAGGAGCTCAAGAAGGATTTTGAAAATCAGGTAAGAGAAGTAGAGGAAAAATTGGGAAGAGAAATGAGAATGATGCAAGAAAATCATGAAAAGGGAGTCAGCAGTCTGACTGAAGAAAAGAATACCTTAAAAAAATAGACTAAATCAATTGGCAAAAGAGGCCCAAAAAGCCAACGAGGAGAAGAATGCCTTAAAAAGCTGAATTTTCCAGATGGAAGAGGAACTTCAAAAACTCACTGGAGAGAATAATTTCTTCAGAATTAGATTGGAACAAATGGAAGCTAAGGACTATGAGAAATCAAAATACTATAAAACAAATCCAAAAAATGAAAAAATAGAAGGCAATGTGAAATCTCTCATTGGAAAAATCATTGACCTGGAAAATAGATCCAGGAGAGATAATTTAAAAATTATTGGACTACCTGAAAGCCATGATCAAAAAAAGAGCCCAGAGATCATATTAAAAGAAGTTCTCAAGGAAAATGGCTGATATTCTAGAACCAGAGGGCAAAACAGAAATTGAAAAAATTCACCGCTTTCCTCTTGAAAAAGATCCCCAAAAGAAAACTCCTAGGAATATCGTAGCCAAATTCCAGAGTTCCCAGGTCAAGGAGAAAATATTATAAGCAGTCAGGAAGGAACAATTTGAGTATTGTGGAACCACAATTAGGATAACACATGATCGTTCTAACAGCTTCTACATTAAGGGATTGAAGGGCCTGGAATATGATATTCTGGAGATAAAGGAACTAGGATTAAAACGAAGAATCACCTATGCAGCAAAACTGAATATAATGCTTCAGGGGAAAATATGGTCATTCAGTGAAATAAAGGACTTTCAAGCATTCTTGATGAAAAAACCAGAGCTGAACAGAAAATCTGACTTTGAAATACAAGAAACATGAGAAGGTAAACAGGAAAAAGAAACCATAAGGAACTTATCAAAGTTGAACTATTTATATTCTTACATGGAAAAATGATAATTATAACTCATGAGACTTCTCAGTGTGAGGATAGTTGAAGGGAATATAGATGTATACACACATATATATCTATTTATAGGAGGCTGTATGTGTGTATAAATATGTGAGTGTGTATGTGTGTGAACATGTGTACTTAGAGGGCACAGGATCAGTTGAATATGAAGGGATGATATCTAAAAAATAAAATTAAGAGGTGAGAAAGTAATATATTGGGAGGAGAAAGGGAGAGAGAGAATAGGGTAAATTTTCTCATATAACAGGCAAGAAAAAACTGTTACAATGGAGGAGAAGAGCAGGAAGGTGAAAGGGAATGGGTCAATCCTACTCATTGAATTTAGCTTAGAGAGGGAATAACATACATACTCAATTGGGTATCTTGGGATATCTTGGGAAAGGGGCGAGGAGGATAGAACGGAGGGTACTTAGAAACAAACACTTGAAAAGGGACAAGGTCAAAGTAGAAGATAGGATAAGTGGGGAGCAGGATAGGATGAAGGGAAATATAGTCAGTCTTTCACAGTATAACTACTATGGAAATGTTTTGGGTAACTACACATGTACAACCTATATTGAATTGCATGTCCGCCCAGTGGGATTGGGTGAGGAGGGCAAAAGGGAAAGAATCTGGAAACCAAAGTTTTAAAAACAAATGTTTAAAAAAATTTTGTTTTTTGCATGCAACTGAGAAATAAGATACACAGGTTCTGGGGTATAAGAAATCCATCTTGCCCCACTAGAAAGTTGCAGGGGGATGGGGGAGGATATAAGAGAACAATTGGGGGAAGGTGTATTCAGTAGGCTCGCTATCTGGGGGTGGGGGAGCAGGGGAAAGATGTGGAGAAAATTTGAAACTCAGAATCTTGTGGAAATGAATATTGGAAACTAAAAATAAATTGAATAAAAACAAAAAAAATAAAGTTTTTATATCTCCTTATCTTTTTCCACAAATTTTGGTACATGTGCAACAGTTATTTTCATAGTGGTCTTGTTGCAAATGCTTACACCCCAAGCATTGCAATACCAGAAGAGTCTCACTAAATGTTCCTTTTTGCTTTTTGATACACGAGTATTCTGCTCAAGGAGAACTTGAATCGACCTTCTATTTAGCTGTAATTTTTTTTGCCCTCAGTGGGAATATTAAGATTGATAGCCTTTAATAGTGTGTCTATTTGTTAGACATTGGAAAAGGCTCACAAAATTAAGAGTACTAAGAGCTAAATATCTATTTACAGTTTTATATCTGTGTTGTTTAGCATCTTCTACCTTTTTCTGCACCATTAGTTGGTTAGTTGTTGTCCTGCATTCTCGGACGGTGGTAAGGAAGGCTGATTGGTTGATTGTTGTCCAGCATTCTCAAGTACCAAAATGATATCACTATGCTAGAGTCAAGTCTCAATGTGTGTGACTGGCTAATCAGACCAATACAAACTCCAAATGCTCTACTACAGGTTGGGCACAAATAGTCCGTGTGAACATTTGGGGTGGATACTCCAAATTTTCACGTCCTGTATTTCCTTTGAACTCTTTGAATTCTGCTTTGTTCATAGATCACAGATCCTTCTCTGATGAGGGCATGCCATGCCGAGCAGTCCTATGCCAGTGTCTCCCATGTCACACAATCAGTTACAGAGTTCTTAAGAGAGATCTTGAGAGTGTCTTATCTTTTCTCCTGACAACTATGTGAACACTTTGCCTTGTGTGAATTCTCCATAAAATAGCCTTTTTGGCAGGTGTACATTTTGCATTCAAACAACATGGCCAGCCCATTGGAGTTGCACTCTCTGAAACAGAGTTTGAATGCTTGGCAGTTTAGTTCAAGTAAGAACCTTAGTTTCTGGTACCTTATCCTGTCAAGTAATCTTCAGAATCTTCCTAAGACCATTCACATGGAAGCAGTTCAGTTTCTTGGCATGGCACTGGTAGACTTTACATGTTTCACAGACACACAGGAATGAGGTCAACACAGCAGCTTTGTAAATTTTCAGCAGTTTGTCAATCAGTGTAATAGCTCTTCTCTCACATACTTTCCTTTGGAGTGTCCCAAACACTGAACTGGCTCTGGCAATGCGTGTGTCAACCTCATTATCAGTGTGAAAGTACACTACCAGGGGAAATGAACTTATCCACAGCATTCAGAATTCCTCCATTTGCTGTAACTGATGATTCCATGGATGGATGGTGTGGTGGTGACCCATGGAGCACCTGTGTTTTCTTTGTATTAATTGTTAGGCCAAAATTAGCACAAGCAGCGGAGAATTGATCCATACTTTGTTGCATCTCAGCTTCAGAGTCTGCATTGAGTGCACAGTCATCTGCAAACAAAATCATTCATCAACACTCCCTCCATTTCAGTCTTGCTTTGTAGCTTTTTCAAGTTGAAGAATTTACCATCAGTTCAGTAGCTGACCTTGAGGCTTGGGTTCATGCTCATTGAAAGCATTTGATAACATGGCCGAATACATCCTGCTGAAAATAAAAGGCATGGGAGGAAGCACAAAGCCTTGTGTCACTCCATTGGTGACTGGGAAGATAGGAAATCCAGAAACCAGGCAAGCATGCCATCATGAAATTGTCATACAATGCTGCTAACTTCTCTAGGCAACAAAATTTTGACATGATATGCCCTCACAACTAATAGTATCAAAGGCCTTGTTCAGATCTACTAACAAGACCTCTGTTCTGCTCCTGGCATTTCTCCTGGTGTTGACAGGCAGCAAATACCATTATGGACTCTTCCTTGGCCCTTTCTGAAGCCACACTGGCTCTCAGGTAGATGACCATCTTCCAGGTGAAGGATCAGCCTATTAAAGATGACTCTGGCAAGAATCTTGCCAGCAATGACTAAGAGACATCCTGTGAATGTCACAGGATAGTCTTTCACCTTTATAGAAATGAACCATGGAGGCGACCTTCTCTTACTATATCATGTGGAAAATTTCAGTCAGCTTTTATATGAGTAATAGACCCCCTACCTTGTAAATCTCTGCTGGAATAGAATCAGCACCATGTGCTTTGCCACGCAAAAGGAGCCTAGTGGCATTCAAAATTCTCTTTTTTTTGTTGGAACTTCTGCTAGTCAAGGATTGACTTCGACCTGAGGTAAATGATCAGTGGCCTCAACATTGATTGATGATGGTCTGTTGAGAACACTATGAAAGTGTTCAGCCCGTCTCTCTAGGATCATATCCTTATCACTAATCAATGTAGCTCCATCAGCACTGAATAGCTGAGATGCGCCATAGGTCTTGGCACATAAATAGCCTTCAGGGCATCATAAAAGTGCTTTGGATTGTTACTATCAGCATAAAACTGAATTTCATCTGCCTTCTTGCCAAGCCAAGAATCCTGCATCTCTCTAAGCTTTGCTTGTACTTCATAGTGTGAGGTGCTGCTCTCTTCTAGATAGATAAACTATCCTGCTGGTAAATCCTGTGGAGTCCTCCTTTTTCATTTAGTAGCTTTTGAATTTCCTCATCATTTTCATCAAACCAGTCTTGTTGTTTGCAAATATTCTCACCCAGATGAGCAAATGTAGTGCTGTCCACCAAGTCTCCGAAAACTGCCCACTCCTGTTCTGCTCCCCTGTTGCTAACTGTGTTTTGGCTCAGTTTCATTCCAAGTTACTGTTCAGTCTCATAGAAGAGCCCTAATTTGTTGACATTAATGCTTCTGGTAGTCATTTTGCCTTGAGGATGCTACTTTTGTCAACTGTGAATATTTAACTTGGAGAAGATAAAGTCTATGATCACTTCAGCACTCTGTACCACACATTGCCTTCATTAAATTCACATCCTCTCTCTTCTCCTTACAATAACATAGTTTGTTAAATGTTGTTTCCTGTGAGTGTGCATCCACAAAGTTCTATTGCATTTAGGTAAATGGAAGAAGTGTTGGTGATGGAGAAGATCATGAGATGCACAAGACTTCAGTAGTAAATGGCCATTGCTGTTGCTGTTTCCGACTCCAACTCCGTTCCTACCTAGGACTCCCTGCTAAATCTGGTAGTCTGAGCTCTACTGTAGCATTAAAGTCACCCAGAATTATAAGCTTGTCCTCTTTTGGCACATTGATAATAAGGGTCTCCATGCCTTCATAAAATTATTCTTTGACTTCGTCAGAGTTCGTTATGGTGGTAGCATAGGCATCGATGATGGTAGTGTGACATTTTTCTGCAAGTGGCAATTGCATTGTCATGAGCCTGTTGTTCACTCCTTTTGTCAGGCATACCAGCTTGTTGGTTACATTAGTTTTGATCACAAAACCTATGCGAGCTTCACAGTTCTCCCCTTCACTGCAGCCACTCCAGAAAAACATATCCAGTTCCAACTTAAGTAAGCTGTCCTTCATTTGCCAGCCTTGTTTCACTCAGGGCTGCTATTTGGATGCAATACCTGCTGAATTCTCTTGCAACAAGTGCTGTTCTTCTTTCAATTCTACTGGATTTTGTGTTTTTTATAAGTGTGTGCACATTCCATATGCCGATGGTGAGTGGAATCGTTTTTGGAGACGTTTTTGTACTTTTTTTTTTTTTTTGGTATTTTGCCTGCAGAGTGGGATTCACCACTTATCACAGTAATCGGGCCAGGGTTGGGTAAGAAAATAACTTTTAGGGCACCTTTTCTAGCCCCTTCCTCACACCAGGAGGTGAACAGTGCTATCTTTAAAAGGCTGCTCAGACACCCAGGGGGCTGCTTAATCCCACTGCTGCTTCCAGTGAGAAATACCCCTTTGGCCTGGGCTGCCTGTGCGCAGGGTTGTAACTATAGCTCCCATTGTATCTATACCTGCTGTTTTGTCATCTGCTTGTCACCACAGGACTTTGAGATAGGTATAATGGTAAAATGGTATGGGTGATGTCTTTTGATTCATGTGTAAATTGGATTTAAGTGAGGCAAGAGTTGCACAAAGTTGTCAGCCTCACTTTCTGCTCCAGAGTCATCACAGTCCCATGGCAGGATAGAATCAAGACTACTGGTGATGGCTCAAGATGCAGTGAATGACCTTGGCATCTTTGCTGTCTAACCAAGCTCTAAGCACTCCACAGAGCGTGCCAGTCACTTAACCCCAATTGCCTTGTCTTCCCCCCTCAAAAAAACCCCCAAAATAATATACCTGTGTTATTTCCAGCATGGTAGAATTTACCAGAGTTTGTGTTCAACTGGCATAGCCTTTGAGGAATCATGGAGAATAAGCTTTTCTTTATGCAACTTAATTATTTCCTTAACTTTTTTGGAATTACTGAGTAACATGGTTTTGTGAAGTAATAGATCAAAATAACAGGCAGAGACAATGTAATTTCCTGTCTTGATGTGTTTGTGACCAGGAACACTAGTTGCTACTGTATCTAATGGCTTACAACCAAGATTGTTTTGGGCTGGCTTTCTTTGGATTTCATATCTCTTTTAACTTTCCCTCTTAATGGGCTGATAGGGAGGTTTTTCTAAAAAGGGAACAAAGTTCACTCTTGAAGACTTGCTCATAGAAGTATGCAATTGCATGCTGAAAACCAAAAAATCTTTTGCAAGAATAAATGAATATTTTGATTTTAAAATGGTTCTCTTAGCTTCCTTATAAGTTTGTCTGTTATCTCAGTTTTCCACGAATGGTTTGAGGTTTCCTCGCAGTTCTTTTGGTATCAAGTTTGAGCTAATGTATAACGGTTTTCACTTGAGTGACTTGCTTGCCTAGGAAAGATGATTATCCTTGGGGTGTGATTTTAGCAATTCTATTTTTTTTTTTAGAGGGGGGGAAGGTAGGGCAATTCAGGTTAAGTGACTTGCCCAGGGTCACACGGCTAGTTTTTTGTGTGAAGTGTCTGAGGCTGGATTTGAACTCAGGTCTTCCTGACTCCAGGGCCAGTACTCTATTCATTGCACCACCTACTAATAGCAGATGCATGTTATGTCAGATTTGGGGAGTTGCAGTGATACCCTTTTCCTTCCAAGATAGGTGTTTTTCAGAAAAAGGGCTGGAGTTTCTGTTTAGAGTTTGTACTGTTCCAGACTGGCCTGAATGTTTTGGGTTTTTTTTGGTTTGTTTTTTTTCTTCCCTATGATGAATAGTTCTTATAATAAAAGTTTACTTTGGTAGGTGGAAGTAAGCCTTTCAAGTTCAAAGTAAAGCAGAGTAAAGGTCTGTGAGTATGTCTTGTTTGTTGAATATCACCTATATTGGACAAATCATAGTTAAAATTAAGATCCTTGAAGATTTATTTTCGTATTTTTAGATTGATTTTTGCTTGTCAGAACTAAGTACTGGAAAGTGCATTTTCTAAATTAAATGTAATGTTTAAACTCATTGCAGTACTTTTATATCACAAATCCAGTAGGTTCTTAGAGGCCTTCTTTCTGGGCTAAGCTGTACTTCTTCCCAAGAGCCTTTTCCTGAAGGCCTGTCTCACATCTTCTTATGGTATTTTAAACCATTTGGCAATTTGATCTTACATTTCTTTTTGTTATTGGTTAACTGTTTTATGTGTGGATGTGTTTTTTATAACTATATTGCAAACTCTTGGAGAGCAGTGTATTGTTATGCATAAAAAGGGTATTAAAGACGTACTGGTATGAATAAAAGGATTTTCATCAGCTCTTAATTTTTCAAGTCTTTTAGCATGTATTTTATAGGGTTGCCTTTTTGGAAATGTAATTCTGTTAAGTTGCTGTTAAGTAAATGTAGGCTGTTAAGTTGCCCCATAAATTGGCTACTACCATCATCCCAGTCACCCAGGCTTACAACCTCAGTGTCATCTTCAAACTTCTCACCCAGTGTATTTTATATTATTTAATAAACTCTCCAAAACTGAATAGATTGGGGTTTTTTTGCACTGCTAATATGAACCTTAATTTTTCTAGAAGGCATATCTTTATGTGGTGATCTGTTAGTTATTAGAACATAAATGGTTTTCTTCTGTTTTCTTACTGAGAATCTAAAGGAAATTTATAGTTCTTTATATATAATAAATTAAATAAGTTAAATATAATAAAACCTAAGAATTTGGAAGTGTGTTTAGTGAATAGAAGAAAATTTGTTACTTCTCTAAGTTAAAGGAAAAGTGACAATTCATGGATATATAATCTGTAACAAAGCAGAATGGTCAGATGGAAAAAAAAAAGTCCAATATATGATCTTTGGTTTTTTATGCTTGAATTGTCACTGAATTTCATGTGTCTGGTATAATTTTGTTATACTTAGAAACTAATATAGTGAGCCTAATAAAAGCATACAACATTCTGCCCATAGAAAGTACTTAATATATGTACTGAATTTGGGGGAAATTCATGTTTGTGCAGATTTTGAATGGGCAAACAGGAAGTTGCGTTAATATAGTTTGCAATGTCTAAAGGTTACATTTGTGCCAGATGGACAGCTCATTTTTCTGAATGCCCTCTTCCTGTCCCCAAACCAGGAGTTTGTGTGTTTTATTCTGTTTTGTTTTTTGCATGGGAATATTTGAAGACTGAGCTTTAACGTCTAGTGGTAGTAATCATTAATCAATCAATCTATCCATCTGTCTCTCTGAAAATACAAATGAAATCTTTGGGAAAAGATCTTCAGAAATTATAAATGCTGTAAGTACCACATACACTTCAACTGCCCCTATTGTCTTATGAGGCTCCACTCAGAAGCTGTCTTGCTAATGAGCTATTGTAACCTGGCAAGGAGAAAGACTGCATCTTGGATATAGTGATAACCAGGAGTGATAAAACATAATTCTTAGACCACTTAGAAAGAATCAGTAAAGTATCTTTGGGGAGGAAAAGGGAAAAAATAAAATGAAAACGGGGCATTGTTTTAAATACTAGAGTTCCCTGGAACTTTCTTACACAATGAAAAGACAGTATGAGGTAGGTCTGTTTTGAGTTGCATGAAGAGGACTAGTCTTTTTTTTGAAGTATTGAAAATGCTTATCTCCCTCTCCTCCAGACCTGATTCTTTTCCTCCTTTTCTTCTTCTCCTTTATCCCTATGGGTTTTGTTTTGTTTTGTTTTTTGCTTTTTGGAGCGGGGAAGTCAGGGCAGTTGGGGTTAAGTGACTTGCCCAAGGTCACAGGTCTGCTGTTAAGCGTCTAAGGCCGGATTTGAACTCACATCCTCCTGACTCCAAGGCCGGTGCTCTATTCACTGTACCACCTAACCATCTCTCATTCATTATTTTTAATTAAAATAATTTCAAATCATAATTTGATGTTTTGTTTATGCAGTTGGTACTTTGATCTCTGGTTTGATCATTATACATACTTCTTCTGTAGATATATATTTACAGTAATTCTGCACATTCCATCTTAAATCTGAGGGATTTATAGAAGAAATCCCTCAAATTCCCCATCTACAGAGTATTTGGAACAATTTTCTCTTCGTTCTTTTAATATTTTTGGATTATTGATACCACTGCTCCGATTGTCTATGATATCACTGTAGGATTTAAAAGCTGCCCTATTACAGCACTTGCCCAGATGTGTTGCCTCCCCTATTAAAATGTAAACTCTAACTTTCTCACTTTGTATTTATATTCTTTACACCTAGCACAGGTGCTTAAAATTTTTTCATTTGTTTTATTCCATGCCAATATTTTTGTTCTCTTATATTAATGCTTCTGTAGTAATTTAATCCTAGTAACTCTTTAGTATAGCAAAACACTTCTAATTTGGACTAATGGGGGGGACAGGTATCCTGAAATAGACACTTTTTTTGCTGTCAAATGCATTACTTAAATTAGTTGCTAAAAGTATTGACAAATAAGAGTTCTTTCATAATTACCTGTAAAGATTAAATAAGACATTTTACAATGGCAAGCTAAATTGTTAAGTACAATAGTTTAATTTTTGAAAAAAAATTGTCCCATTAAGTAGGATAAACATTTCCTTTAATAATTTTGTTGTTTTATTTGACTTGCCTCAGATATTCCTTTTATAACTTGCGCTACAAAGATAAACCTTAGACCTGAATAAAATCGTTCCTAGTTACTATTCATTTCAAATGAGTATAATTGGAGTTAACTTTAAAAAACGTATTCCTGGGCCTTGATAATAAAATAATATAGGAAAATAAAAACTTCTTGACAATAATATAGGCTTATGAGTCTTCCATCTTTAGATCTTTTTTAGGAAACTTTATTTTTTTAAAAACACGAGCAAATTCTTTGTTTCATGGGCTGGAACATAAAGCCATCTTATTAATAACATTCTACTAGGGCTCCTATATAGGAGTGAGACGCAGAATACAATAGCCTCCAAAGAATTGTAAGTAAATATCACACACTGGATGATGAAGAGATGCACAATAGGTGTGAGCGTATTTAACCAGTGGAGAACTTTGAAGAACAAGACTGAAAGATGTCATCAAGAAAATGTATGAGAGGAAAAGAAGATGGACTGGTTATGTGGTTAAGGAAAAGGGAAGATAGGTAGACGATATTAGTGCTCTGCTGGCATCCATGTGATGTCAAGAAAAAAGGAAAAACATCTCCATTGCATTAGGTAAACCTATTTCTTACACAGATAAACATTGTATAGTTTGGGAAAGCAGGAATGAGTTTTGATATGCATCATTGATATTTTCTTTTCCTCTTTCTAAAATCTAGTGACAGGTAGTTTTAAACAATTGCCACTTTATAATTCATTTTAACATCTATTAGAAAATCTTCCTTCAAAAACTCAACTTCAGTACTTATTTAATCCTTTTTTCATTATTCTTCATATTCTTGTTCATCTCTTTTGTTATAATTTTATCTAAATTAATATATATTAGCATTTTGTTATTATCTTAAGACTAAATTGAAGCAATAGATTGACATTTTTGCTATGTTTGCTTAATTATGTACAGGGAGTATAGTTAATTTTTTTTTTTTTCCAGTTTTTCTTTAAGTTATGTCAGTCATTTGGAAGTTGGAGAGTGTCTGAAGAAATTCGGGCATATGAATGGTAGTGTAATACTACTGCACTATAAGAATTGACCTAGGTTTATTGTCTTGGTGTCAGCTTCACCTCCTTACATGATACATCCTCCTTACCTCATAGATATCCAGTCACTGGCCATATCTTGTATTTTCAATCTCCACATCTCTTGCTTTTGTCCCCTTCTCTATATTTATATGGCTATTACTATCTAGAGGTTAGCAAAGTAGGTGATAACTGTCTGGGGTGGGGGGGCAGGACCTGAACCCTGGGGGAGGTAGAAGCATAAGGAAGGAAGAGGAGGAGAAGAAAATTTTGAAGAAACTTTTGTGCATATTTTGTCTGTTGTATAACAGAGTTAAGGTCAGAGTGATTACATTATTTTCCAGATAAAATGCAAGTTTTAACTGATCAGTGGTCAAGTCCACTGAATAGGTCTTAACAAGAAAGTGTTGAAAGGCTTGTGTGCCTCACATTTGTCAGGAAGTCCAGCATGCGTCCGCAAGAATATGTGTATTTAATGACTTATTTACACTATGATACTAGATGGTTATATAACACAATATTATGTCGTCAAAATTTCGGTGCAGGAAAAAACTCAAATATTTATGATAAATTATTAAATTTAAGATGCATCATTTAAAAGAAATTTTATATTTTGTTGAAATGAAAATTTCAAAAGTCATTAAAGGGTTAATAGAAAGCAGATTTCTGGGGGAATCCTGAGTATTTTTTTTAAAGGGTGTGGTAGGCCAGATGAGTTTCTCTGGTTTAGGCCCTTATCTCTCACCTCAACTATTGTAGTAGATTCCTTATTGGCCGACATGCTTCATGTTTTTCTCTTCTCCAGTCCATTGTCTTTCATAGCTGCCAAAGTGATTCTCCTAAAGTGCTGGTCTGACCCATATCTCTCCTTTACCCAATAAACTCTAGGAATGGCTCCCTGTTGACTCAAGATCAAATATTATTTCTTTTATCCCATCTTTCTTAATGTTACTTTTTCACGTTTTACAGTATACATAATTATCATTAGGTAGTTTATAAATGAGGAAATATACAAAACATACTAAAACATACAAAAACCAATCCAAAACGTTTGAAGTGCATTGTTTGTGATAGGTCACTGAAATAGTGGCACAACACTTCACATAACTATATCATTCCATGTTTGATAAGTTTACTTTCCGTGTGTTCATCCATGTCATTGATAAATGTTTTGAATAGGAAAAACCTATACACAGAACCCTGTAGCAATCATAAGATCGTATACATATACAAGTGTTTGTTAAATGCATGCTATGTACTAGGCACAGGGCTAGTAATTATTATCTCTTTTGATCCTCACAACAAACCTGGTAGATAGATGCTATTATTATCTTCATTTTACATTTGAGGAAACTGAGGCAGATAGAAATTCCAGGGTCACACAGTGACTGAGGCTGGATTTGAACTTAGGTTTTTCTGAGTCCAAATCTAGTGATTATTGTGCTACCTAACTGCCCATTGTAGTCCATTTAACACAAATCTATTAATTAATACTGGTGTATGGCTCTTCAGCCAGCTTCCACTTAATCAAACAATAATTATTTTCATATTTTTCCTCTTACCCACAAGAATATCCTGGAAAAATTTTAAAAACTTATGCTGATATCAAGATATTATTTAAGTTATTCTCTTCATATGCTTATGTAATAACTTAATAGAAAAGAAAAATAAATGAGTTGCTTGTTTAGAAATGAAAGATGGGTTATTACTCTTTAAAATTGTGTTTATAATGTACTTTGATAGTTCATTTGCATGAAATTATCCTAGTTTTGTGAACATTGTTTTTTCATTCAGCAGAGGAGCTATAAGTATGAGGTGTTGTGTCTGTGTGTGAGTGTATGAGCACATAATACTTTTAACATGATACTGTGGGGTTTCTTTTTCCTTATTTAAAAGCATGCTTTTCCTTTTGATTTAGATCAGGTAGTAATGTCTGAAATAATATTCCTTTTTCAAATTACTTCTTAAGCTCCTTAGCCAAATGGTACATATTTTTTCTTAGATTTATAAATACGTTGATTATTTGAAGAAGTACTTCTGAAGAAGAGGTAATTTTGTCAGATGTACAGTGTGGTTTTTAGCTGCAGTAATCATCACCTAAAAATGTCAGTTGTGTCATAGATATATCAGGAGCTCTTAGTGTATCCAAAGATACTAAATTATATTATTTGTGTTTGTGGTAGGTATTTTTAAATAAAACTACAGTACATCTTTAATGGCAACATGAATTAAAAGCTTTTCAAAAATTCTTTTTCATGTTTCTTAAATGACTAAGAGTTTTTCAGGCTCATGTTATCTTGGTCATAATAATTTTTTAATGCTGGTCAGAGCAGAAATTCTTTTAATGGCTCCTTAATTACGATACTGTTTTTTCCTGCTGTATTTCATTACTGATTGGGAGAGAGCTTTAATAATTGATGCATCAAACAATGAAGCTGTCAACCAGCTAGCCACCAAGTTAACTGTTCCACGGAACAGCTGCTGGCTGTGTAAACTTTGGACCAGGTTGCTTAGGAGATTTCTGATCAGTTTGTTGAATCAGTATTCTGTTTTCTTTGATGTCTGCCTTCAGTGTACTTGGTTTATTTGGTTATGTAAGGCTAGTTCAAATTATGGTATAGTATAAAGAGCACTGGACAGAATCTAGGAGATCAGTATTCTAGTCCTAGCTCTGCCACTTAGTGACTGTGTGAGTTTGGGCAAGACATTTCACTTCTCCTGGCCCTTTCCTTATCTCTAAGATGAGGGTGTAGGAATCATTCGTTTTTATACTAATATTCTTTGGTTCTATTTATCCACTATTTTATTATGATTCTTCTCTCCTGTGTCAGAAAATGAAGCTTTCTTCTAATTTAAATAATATTTATCTTTAACTTTTACAGCTCATAGTATATAGCAGAATATGTAAATATATTTCCAGCTTAAACTACCTCTTTGAAATAATCTTTTGACCTGAGAGCTCTAAAAGGAGTTTATGAGTAGGTGAGAATGTTTCTATTATAAACAATTTATAATTTATGAAAGTTGTTTTGTTTTACACAATAAGCCTGTGAGTTGATAATTATCCTTATAATGCATCTAGGGATAGGATTCAAGTCTCTTCTGACTCTGTGTACTGTACTGTTTATTTTAAACAAAACTTTTCAGCTTATTATTTTTCATCTTCTAAGTAGTCAAACAGATTTGTGATCTCACAGGTTGCTGTTCCCTCATGATCCATCTAATTCCTACCCATTCTTTGTGACTGTAACACATTTAAAGACGTTTTAATATTTTAGAATTTCCTGCAGTTGCTGAAGTATTTTGGTTGAGAAGAGTGGGAAGGAGAGTAAGGAGAATAAAAATTTATTTCACTTGTCTAAGACATGAGTTTACTGTATCACGAATAGTTTAAAATAACCTTTTAATGTGTCCTCTGTAGTAAAGATGTCTTCATATAAACTTACTGGGTTTAATCATTTGACTTGATCGTTTAATGTTGGTTGTGCTGCTTCATGTATAAATGAGGATATGTAGAACTAAACTGTAGCACATCTGGGTGAAATCTGTGCTATAGAAGTTAAAGTGGTTTTTTTGTTGTTGTTTTTTAGTGCCATCATTAAGAATTCACATGGAAGCTCCTTTAGAGAAGAAGGAATGTGGTTTGGGTTTTTGTTTTTTGGTATGCCCAGTGCCTAGCACGTTGCCTTTAGTAGATTTTCAGTAAATGGGAGCGGATTGGCATGGATCCACATGGATGTGCAAGTATTTATAGATGTTTCTTACCCATTTTTGCTCTCCTTTTAGAGGTAACTGGCCTTGAGAAGTCTTATGTGGTGGGGGAACTAGACATTTAACCTCTCAGTCCCTTAGCCAACTTAATAAGACTAAAAGAAGTTGCTGATATGATCTACATATATGTTAGTGGAAGAGGTTTTCTTTATCAGAGTTGGTCCACAAAAAGAAAATATTTTTAATAGAATATTTTAAAGTTAGTAAAAACTGTTGATTTTAGCGTCCTAAAACCTGAATTTGAGTTGTGGCTCTAATTTATACCTTGTTATTCATTGAGTTAAAACATTGTTTCCTAAAGGTTCCAGTTAAAAAAAAAAAGTAATAAGAAACTTGGGAGGGCTAACCCAGCAGCTTCTATTACTGTTTGATCATGGATTACTTTATCCAGTGAATTGGAATGGAACTCTATGTAGATGTTAATAAGATAATAGGGGAGGGCCAACCTAAAGAATATACCTCTATGGGTGAAAGAAATAGGACCACTTTTGTAGAAGGGGCACCAAAAGGAAGATACCATGTAAGAAAATAGAGTTCAGAGAACAAAATTTGTCTTCATCACATCTTGGTTAAAGACAGCAATCCGATGGTCTTAGGGCATGGTCTTCAGAGCCAGAAGGAGCCTTGTCTATTTTAAGCCTCTCTTTATTGAGAAGGAAGCTGAGGTTCTGAAAGATAGTGACTCATGGAATATAAATGATAAAGCTGAAATTTGAGGGATGAGAACTAATCTCCTAGGGTTCAGCTTATGCTTCTGTGATTAAAAAAAAATACTTTGCTCTGGGATACCATAAGTTTCATCTGCCAATACCTAACTTTGAAAACCATTACAGAATGGTCAAGCTTACAAAAACTTGAGCTGCCTGAAGTAGATGAATTTTTTTCTTTGCTGAATTGTCTGGGTCTCAAGAAGTGTATCTTTCTTCTGCCTGGTATGATTAAAAGTATTTATTCTAACCTGTGCTGTTGATTTTTAGAAAAAAAATTATTCTAAACTAAAAATGCCCCCCCAAGAGCATTTCAGCATACACAGGATAACCCAAAAAGAGAGTTACATATGAATCTATTTTATAATATTTGCTTTAGAAACTATCCTGTTTGCCTGTACTTGCTTTTGAATTTCCTTCTGCTCTCATCTGTGCTTGTTACAGTGACCCTCTTTTTTTTCTTTTGTGTCTCTATTGCTCAACCTCCCTCCTCCCAGATTTTAGTATTATATAATTTATATTATGGTATTATTGTTTTGCTCCCACAGAAGTTAATTAGGAGATAATCAATTTCTGTGGGGAAGCTCACTTACCTTATTTTACTAAGACAATGGCCATCCTAGCCCCAAGGGGAACTAAAAAGGTGGGGGCCTGTCAGACGGCTGTGAGAGGTCATGCCTGGTCACAAGTGTCCTAGCTACCACATCTACATAATCTACACAAAGAAAATGTAGGGAAATAAAGTGAGGAATTTCAGTTAACCGTAACTCTAACAGGAATGACAGAACTGTATATTCTCCTTCTTTTGTATTTGTGTGGATCTTCCTAGTGAGCACCATACCAACTTCCTCGTGGAAAGTGCAATAAACTTCCTTCCTTCGTCTGTCCACTCTATTTCTTAGTTCTTTCAGTGAGAAGGGGTTTGCCCTCTTAAGGGGCATCTGATGTGAATCTTCCTAAGGGCCCCCAGGAAAGCAGTGGACAATGGAAGCTTGTAGGGGCTAACTCCCTGACCCTGCCACGCAAGTCCTGTGATTTCTGCGAGTTTTTCACAGTAACCATATCAAAAAATGTGTATCCATGAACCTTGTGTCCATTGCATCTCTGTTCAGAGGCAGGTGACATGCTTCACTAGAGATCCTCTGGAGATAGAGTTGGTCATCGCACTGATCAGAGTTTTAAAGTTTTAAAATGTAGCTGTCCTTGTATACATTTTTCTTAATGACCACTCACTTCATTATGGGTCTGGTCAGTTTATACTACTCAGGGTTCTCTGGTCTTTTGTTATTTTTATGTTATATTTCATTATTCATATAGCACGTTTTGGTGAACCAGGCCCCACTTGTCTTGGGCAATTTAAGGCACCTTTACATTCTGGTTATTTGCTTTTCTTTTACTTCACCATTGGCCTTCACTTTTAATCCCTGCTTCAATTCCCTTCACATATTATCTGCCTTCCTAACTATGTGTAGATATTGTGGTGATGACTGATGGAGCACCTATGTTTTCTTGGTGTTAACTGTTAGGCCAAAATTAGCACAAGCAGCAGAGAATTGATCCATGCTTTTGTTGCATCTCAGCTTCAGAGGGTACATTGAGTGCGCTATCATCTACAAACAGAAAATCAACACACCAACACTTCCTCCACTTTGGTCTTGGCTTGTAGCCTTTTCAAGGTGAAGAATTTACCATCAGTGCAGTAGCTGATCTTGAGTCTGCGTTCATCCTCAATCGAAGCATTTGACAGCATGACCGAAAGCATCCTGCTAAAAAGCATGGGAGCAAACACAAAGCCTTGTTTTACTCCCTTGGTCACTGGGAAGGCACGAGTGCTTTGTCCATTATCCAGAACCCAGGCAAGCATGCTGTCATGAAATTGATGTCCAATGCTGATGAACTTATATAGGCCACCAAATTTTGGCATAATTTTCCATAAACTCTCACGACTAACAGTATCAGAAGCGTTGGTCAGATCTAGAAACATTGTGTACAGACTTCTTTTCTGCTCCTGGTGTTTCTCCTGGAGTTGTTGGACAGCAAACACCATATGAACTGTTCCTTGGCCCTTTCTGAAGCTACACTGGCTCTCTGGTAGATGACCATCTTCCAGGTGAAAGAGCAGCCTATTAAGGAGGATTCTAGCAATAATCTTTCTGGCAATGACTAAGAGAGAGACCCCCCTGTGATTGTCACAGGACAATCTTATTTCCTTTACCTTTACAGAGATGGACAATGGGGGCATCTTTGAACTCCTGGGGGATAACTTCCTCTCACCATAATTAGGAAAAATATCAGCCTACCACCATACCATCCATATGTGGAATCATCAGTTTCAGCAAATGAAGTTTTGAATACTGTGTTCATTTCCCTTGGTAGTGTACTTTCCAGGGATGTACACATTGATAATGAGGTTGACACACGCATTGCCAGAGCTAGCTCAGTGTTTGGGAAGTTCCAAAGGAAAGTATGTGAGAAAAGAGGTATTACACTGATTACCAAACTGCTGAAGGTCTACAAAGCTGTTGTGCTGACCTCATTCTTGTATGCTTATTAAACCTGAACAGTCTACCAGTGCCATGCCAGAAAACTGAATTGCTTCCATTTGAATTGTCTTAGGAAGATTCTGAAGATCACTTGTACCAGACATTGAGGTCCTTACTTGAACTAAACTGCCACGCATTCAAACTCTGTTTCAGAGAGCGCAACTCCAGTGGGCTGGCCATGTTGTTTGAATGCAAAATGCATACTTGCCAAAAAGACAATTTCATGGAAAACTCACACAGGGCTCATGGTTCACATGGTTGTCAGGAGAAGAGAGAGATACAAGGACACTCTCAAGGTCTCTTTTAAGAACTCTGTAACTGATTGTGTGACATAGGAGACACTGACTGGCACGTGCCCTCATCAGAGAAGGTGTTGTGCTCTGTGAACAAAGCATAATTGAAAGAGCTCAAAGGAAACACAGGACATGAAAATTTGGAGTATCCACCCCAAATGTTCACGTGGACTATTTGTGCCCAACCTGTAGTAGAGCATTTGGAGTTTGTGTTGGTCTGATCAGCCACAGTCAGACACATTGAGACTTGACTCCAGCATAGTGATATCATTTTGGTCCTTGAGAACCCAGGACAGCAATCGACCAATCAGCCTTCTTTACCACCGTCCCCTCCTTGTTTCCCTGTTAAGTTTGATATATTTCTACACCAAACTGTGTATGCATATGTGTTCAATCCTTTTTTGTACACTTGAGATAAGAATGAGGTTTATCCGATGCCCATTACCCTCATTCTTTCCTCCATGTTTTTGTGTGCGTTTCTTCTCAGCCATGTCAATTAGGGCAACTAAGTCTCTTCTCCCCCTTACCCCTTTTTAGACTGGTATATTCCTCCTGTTATTTTTACTCTTTCTTCTCTTTCCCTCTTCAAGAACTCCGAACAGTTGCAGTCTATCCCAAGGATTTTTTTTTTTTTGACCCTTAGTAATCTTTGAAGACATTAAGGTTCTGAAGGGACGCTTACTTCTTCTATCTTCCTTAGAATGCTAGCCCATCATCATTGAGCAGTTTCCAGTTGCTCAGATTAAATTACCTTTTCTAGGTTTCTCTCTTGTTCCATTGTTAAGTCATATACTCTTTGTGACCCCCTGGATCATACTATCTGTAGGGTTTCCTTGGCAAAGGTACTCAAATGCTTTGCCATTTCCTTCTCCAGTGGATTAAGGCAAACAGAGATTGAGTGACTTGCTCACACAGCTAGTATATATTTGGTCAAATTTGAACTCAGGTTTTCCGGACACCAGGCCCAATACTCTAATGAGCCATTTAACTGTCCACAAGACTTTTCTAGGCTCTTGTGTTTCAGAATTTCTACTCATCTCTGGTATTTTCATCAGACGTGGTAGAAAGTTCTATTAAAAATGTCAAGGTGTCAGTCCATCTCCTCCTCCCTCTCACCCCACCCCCATTATACTCACCTTTGCAGGGTAAGCTATTCTTGGTTACAAACCTATGTCTTTTGGCTTTCAAAATATTGATCTCTTTTGGTTTTTAATAGAAGTTGCCAGGTGTTATCTGATCCTGACTATAGTCCTTTGGTACTTAAATTGTTTTCTGAATACTTGTAGTGTATTTTCTTTTTGTGTGAGAGCTCTGGATTTTGGCTGTGACGTTCCTTCAGTTTTTCCATTTGGAATTTTTTACAGTAGGTGATCAGTAGATTCTTTTCATTTTACTTTGTTATCTAGGTTCAGGCAGTTTCCATTTGTGATTTCTTGGAAACAAATATTCAGATCTTTTTTTTTTTCTTTAAAGCATGATTTTTTAGGGAGTCAAGTCATTATTGAATTAATCTCTCCTTGATCTGTTTTCTAGCTCAGTTTTGGATTTCAAATATCTTCTGTTTTCTTCTCTTTTTTCAGTATTTGATTCTGTTCTATTATTTCTTGCTGTCTCATGGAGTTGTTAATTTCCTTTTAGTCCATTCTAGTTTTCAGGGGTCTTATGTCTTGGGAAAAGTTTACCAGTTTCTTTAGGCTTCTTGTTCTTCCAATTCTTTCCTCCAGAACTTTGGTTTTTTTCTCTTTTATGTATTCATATAGTCCTTGTGGAAAATCTCTTTTCCTTCAAATTTCTACTTGTAGTTGTTAAGAGATACTCACTTTTTAAATTTGCAATTTTTTTTTTGTTTTATTGAGTATTTTCTTTGATTTGTTCATCTCTTTGGGTTTAATTTTTGAATTAGGGCTTTATGATAGGGCTAGATTCCATACCTTGCTTTGATTTTGAGGGGGTGGAAGGGTTGGCTCTACATGACCTCACCCTGGGTCTCTTAGGTTCTTACATCGACTTCCACTTCCTAGGGTTAGTCCCCCTGAAATTTATTTTTTAAATATATCAAGGGAAGTGATGACAATGACTGGACAATAGCTTCCATTTATTAGGAATCTCAGAGGTATCTGTCACTGGGTTGTAGCACTCACATATCCCCAGTGGCATTCTCTGTTTCTTTCTTTTTTTGTCTGTTTAATAGTATTTTATTTTTTCCCAATTACATGTAAAGATTTCAACATTCACTTTTATAAGAATTTAGGTTCCATTTTTTTTTTTCTCTCTCCCTTCCCAAGCAATCTCACATAGGCTGTAAGTATACAGTTTTATTAAACATATTTCCTCATCAGTCATATTGTGAAAAAGGAATCAGAATAAAAGAGAAAAACCACAAGAAAGAAAAAACAAAAAGAGAAGATAGTATGCTTCAATCTACATTCAGACTCCATAGTTTTTTCTCTGGATTCCCCTGAATTTTGAAGTTCATGAGTGTGCTGTATCTTCAGTGTTCTCTTCAGTGACCCTGATCTGAAGTGTCCCAGTTTGTCTGTTGCTTTCCTCAAGATTGTTTTCTGATTTCTGTGTTCTTAGACTTGCATTGTTTCTTCTCTGGGACTGTCTCAAGGGAACCCTTTGTTTTTGCTGCATCTGGACACTTGAATCTTATAGGCTACATATATCCTGTTTCTGGAAGCCTACACCTACGCATTATTACGTGCAGTAGCATTATGGGCTTTGATGGCACCTTCCTTTTGTATTCCTTAGGGGTTTCCAGCAGGGATGGAAGAAGTTCCTTATATTAAGCCTTTCTACATCTTATGATTACCCCCTTACTCTTTGATCCAGAGGCACTGGCCTCTTTCCTCAAATAAGATATTCCATTTCTTGGGTCTGGACATTTTTTCTGACTGTCCCTCATGCCTGGAATGTTCTCCCTCCTTACCTCTGCCTCCTATTTTCTTTCAAGTCCCAGGCAAAATTACACTTACAGAAAGCCTCTCCTAATCTTAATTCTGGTGCATTTCTTCCGTTGATTATTTCCCATTTATCCTTTGCATAGCTTGCTTGTGTATAGCTTATTTGGATATTGTGCCAGACAGGATGCTAAGCATTGAGGATACAAAGAAAGGCAAAAGAAGGAGCTCACAATCTGATGGGGGAAGACAATATCCAAATAAGGTGTGTACATAAATAAGGACTTGAAAGATACTTGGAGAGTTGAAGGAAGGTAATTGCAGAGGGGAGGACCTTCTCACTTGAGGGCAGAGGGGAGGAGATGAGCCAAAGAAACAAGGACAAGGAAAGGACACCTACACAAAGTGAGTTGATACTTGAAAGATGTCAGGGATTTCAAGAGGTGGGAGTGAGGAGTGCAGAGGCCTAGAGCAGGGAGACAGTGTGTCTTGGAAAGGAACAGAAGCAAGACTGGGATGTCTCAATGGTAGAATTCGTGAAGGGAGGCAGGAGGCATAGTGTGTAAAAACACTGGAAAGGTTGGGAGGACTAGATGATGAAGAGTTTTGAATACCAAACACAGGAGGAGGAAGTGTGGGGTTAGTGTGATTACACTCACACTTTAACACCAGCACTTTAGCTTGTGTAGAAGTTTGGAATAAGAAACTTGAGACAGGGAGACCAATTATAAGGTTGTTATAGTAGTTCTGGCAAGAGATAAGTTCTTTGTGTAAGAGGTAAGGGTTGTGTATTACAGAGGCTGTGGAAATAACAATGACCAGGTTTGGCAACTGATTGGATATGTGGGGTGAGAGTGACAAGTTAAGGGTAACATGGAGGTGATGATGCCTTTGAAATAATAGGGAGGTTTGGAAGAGGGGTGAGTTTGGGGAGGTAATGCTGTTTTGTTTTGGACATGTTAAGTTTAAGGTGCTCTTAGAGTATCCAGTTTGATTGTCCAGTAGGCATTTAGTGATGTGAGATGTGAGCTGGGAGTGGGGGTTGCCTGATGGGCCTAGATATATAAATCTAGGAGTAATCTGCATAGATCATTGAACCCATGGGAGCTGATGCGACCATCAGGTGAGAAATTAGAGAAGATAAGGACCCAAAACAGTCTTGGTGTGATAAGCATAATTAGTGAATGTTACTCGAATTAAGCAGTAGATACTAAGGTAAGGTCTGACAGGTAGAAGAACCAAGCTAAGAGCAGTCACAGAAACCAAGAGGATGGAGGAAGAGGTGGTCAGTAGTATGAAATGCTGCATGAAGGATGAGGACTTAAGTAAAGGCCATTTGATGTGACCGTTAAAAAGTCATTTGAATGAGGAAGTGGAGACAGCAAGCATACCTAGATGGCTTTTTTTTCTCCCCTAAACATTTAGCTGAGGAAGGGAGGAAAGAAAAGGATGATAAAAGAGATAGGGCTATCTGAGGGTTTTTTAAAGGATGAGCAACATATGAATGTGTGTGATAACCAAGGAGGAACCTGTCATTTGGGAGAAATTGAAGATTAGAGAGTGGGTACTTGTAGGGTTGTCTTTGGCAAGAAAGAGAGTCACTTCTTTGTCATTTTAAGCACCTGTTGTATAGTATATACAATTGTCACTCTGCTGAATTGCAAATGATAGGAAGAAAATGAAACAACCTGTTGTTGAGTGTGCCTTTTATTGTGAGGGAGGGGTGGGGGGGTTACGTGTGTGTGTGTGTGTGTGTGAGCGAGCAACAAGTATATACAAAATAAATGCAAAATTGTTTTGAACAGGAGATCTTAGTAGCTGAAGCAATAAGGAGAGACTTTCTGGAGGAGTCGTTTGAGTGAGCTAGTAATTTTAAGAGATGGAGATAAGGAAAAGAGTGAATTTCAGAAATGGGGCAGCTTGTGCAAAAGTACAGAGAGAGGAAGAATATCAAGGAAGAACATCAAGCAGGCCCGTTGGGTGAATTGTAATATAGTGTGCTAGGGGTAATATAGTGTGGCTAGAAAGGTAGGTTGGAGCAAGATCATGAAGGTCATTAAGTATCAAATCTAGAGCTTGTGGCAGAAAAGTAAAATGGTAAGAACTGTTCTTTAGGATCAAATACTGTAGGAATCTTACCTTTCCAAATTCATTGTACCTTTTGTACTTTACCTACCACTGGATTACCTCTCCTGGCCTTCTTGCTATTCCACACATAGGATACTCAGCCTCTCCAAATAACTTCATCTGCATTCTCTACTGCCTCTGCACAGACTTTCTCTGTAGTTGGAATGCACTCCTACTGCATCTCCACTACCCAAATCCCTTCAGATCAAGTGCCCATTTTTTTCTCAAGAACTTTTCTCACCTCTTTTCCACCCAAATTCTAATTCCTTACTCTCTTTCTCCATTTCCCTTGTATTTATTTTATGTATGTTAACATGTGTTCTTGTCTTTCCCCATAGAATGTGAGGTCCTTGAGTAGCTGGAACTGTTTGAGATTTTTGTCTTTGTATTCCCAGCACTCACCACAGTGCCTGGCATAGAATATTTTGGGTTTTTTTTTAAATTAAATTTTATGTTTATTTTTAGTTTACATCATTTATTTCCACAAGATTTGAGTTACAAATTTTCTCCCCATCTTTCCCCTACCCACCACCCCAAAACAAGGATCCCACTCTATACCCCTGTTCTGGGATTCTGAAGATCTCCCCTGCCCCTAGGCTCTTTGATAGGATTAAGTGACTCTGAGAACCTTCCCTGATTTGAAAATATACTCTGCCCCCTAATAAGCTGAATGTGATCACGTGGAGACTGTGATGGGAAGCTTGTTCTTCAGAATGCCCACACCTTATTACTTTGTGATTGGGCAGTGGGTCAAGAGGGCTGTGACATTCTCCAAACCAGGAGAAGGCTATATATATACCCTGATGTGAGTTTTTACTTTGGGGCTCACTTTGGAAAGAGTTGTGTAATTTGGCCAGATGAGACTCTGGGCAGCTGTTGAGCCCTCCAGCTTTGAAAGCCCAGATGTTGGTGCTTCTCTTTCTGGTAAATTACTAGGTAAGGATGTAATGGTCAGAAGGCTGACCCATCTGCTAATGTGTTTCTTTGTATGCTTGTAACTTCTGTTTGTATCCTCTGAAGTTCAGGGTGCAGACTTTTTCCCCTGAACTAGGTAAATGATGTATGTTTGACTGATTAAAGTAAGATTATTAACCCATTTTGAGTTGCTTTCCTTTAGAAAGGCAGATTTAAGAGCTTGTGCTAGCAGCCACTCTGGGTATGCTAGGGTGCTTGCTGATAGAACCCTTCCCCAAATCTGTTCTCTCCTATATCCTTCCCCATCCCTTCTCCTACTCTCCACTGGGCAAGATGGATCTCCATACCCCAGTGCTTGTATATCTTATTTCCCAATTGCATGTAAAAATTAATAATAATAATTATTATTTTTTAAACATTTGATTTTACAACTTTGAATTCCAGATTCTTTCCCTTCCTCCCTCTTCACCCACCTTTACTGGGAAGATAAGCAATTCAATATAGGTTGTACATGTGTTATGCAAAACATTTCCATAGTGGATGTATTGTGAAAGACTGACTATATTTCCCTCCATCCTATCCTCCCCCCCCCCCCACTTGTTCTGTTTTCTACTTTGTTTCTGTTCCTTTACAAAAGTATGTACTTCTAACTACTCTTCCCCCCAACCTGCCTTCCCCTCCATCATCTTCCCTCTCATCCCCTTCCACCCAACTGTCTTGTAGGGCAAGATACCCAATTTAGTGTGTATGTCATTCCCTCCCTAAGCCAAATTCAGTGAAAGTAAGGTTGGCCCATTTTTGCCTTCCTGTTCTTTTCCTCCATTGTAACAGTTTTCCCTTGCCTCTTCTATATGAGATAATTTTTACCCCATTCTGTCTCTCCCCATCTCCTCTCATTATATTCCTCTCCCACCACTCAATTTCACCTTTTAAATATCATCCCTTCCTATTCAGTTGATCCTGTGCCCTCTATCTATGCATACCTGTACACATATATACACACACTTGTATTTCCTTCAACTATCCTCATACTGAGAAAAGTTTCATAAGTTATGATTATCATTTTTCCATGTAGTCATGTAAATAGTTCAACTTTGATAAGTTCCTTATGATTTCTTTTCCCTGTTTACCTTCTCATGTTTCTCATATTTGAGTGTCAAATTTTCTATTCAACTGTTTTTTTCATCAAGAATGTTTGAAAGTTCTTTATTTCATTGAATGACCATATTTTCACCTGAAACATTATACTCAGTTTTGCTGGGTAGGTGATTCTTGGTTTTAGTCCTGGCTCTTTTGACCTCGGGAATATCGTATTCCCAGCCCTTCGATCCCTTAATGGAGAAGCTGCTAGATGCTGTGTTATCCTGATTGTGTTTCCACAATATTTAAATTGTTTCTTCTTGGCTGCTTATAATATTTTCTCCTTGATCTGGGAACCCAGGAACCTGGCTATGATATTCCTAGGAGTGCTCTTTTTGGGATCTTTTTCAAGAGATGATTGGTGAATTCTTTCAATTTCTATTTTGCCCTCCGGTTCTAAAATATCAGGGCAGTTTTCCTTGAGAATTTCTTGAAAGGTGATTTCTAGGTTCTTTTTTTGATCATGGCTTTCAGGTAGTCCAATAATTTTAAAATTGTCTCTCTTGGATCTATTTTCCAGGTCAGTGGTTTTTCCAATGAGGTATTTCACATTGCTTTCTATTTTTCCATTTGTTTGGATCTGTTTAATAGTATCTTGATTTCTTATAAAGTCATTAGCTTCCATTTGCTCCAATCTAATTCTGAAGGAATGATTCTCTTTAATGAGCTTTTGAAATTCAGCTTTTTAAGGCATTCTTCTCATTGGCTTTTTGGACCTCTTTTGCTATTTGAGTTAATTTATTTTTTAAGGTGTTATTTTCTTCTGTCAGATTGTTGATTCTCTTTTCATGATCTTCTTGCATCATTCTCATTTCTCTTTCCAATTTTTTCTCCACTTCTCTTACTTGATTTTCAAAATCCTTCTTGAGCTCTACCATGGCCTATATAACCAGTTCATGTTTTCCTTGGAAGCTTTTGGTGCAGGAGTTCTTACTCTGTTGTCTTCCATACTTTGATCCTTTTTGTCCCCAAAAAAGGAATCTAAAGTTGGACTGGTGTGCTTGCTTTCCTTGCTCATGTTGCCACTCAATTACTTGACTTTTGAGCTCTTTACCACAGTAGAACTCTGCTTCCAGAGGGGAGAGCTTTGTCCCAAATTGCTGGGGTTTTTGCAGCTGCTGGAGGTGTTAGGATGGTGCTATCTCTGCAGCCCCCACAAACTCTGGTTCACTGATCACATAGCCTCAGGACCACCACCCAAGACGGCAATCCAGATCCACGCAGGTTATAAAGCAAGAGCAATTACCCTCTGAATGATCACTTGCTCCCCCCCCCCCCCTACAATCTGCAGGCCAGGAGCTCTGAAGCAGCCACATGGAGGTGGCTGCAGGGCCACTGCACCTCCACCACTTCTGGCTCCAGGGGCAGGGGCTGGACCCACTCCTCTGTTCCCCCTGCATAGAGTTGCACACTGACCTCTCGGTTTTTTCTTTGGCATTTATGGGTTGATAATTCTGGAAGTGGTTACTGCTGCTGGTAGTGATCCACTCTTCTGAAGACTGCTCCAGCGGCTGCTGGTTGGGGGCACCCTGGGGCTAAAGCCAGGCCTGGGCTCCCAGCGCCCTGTCAGCCTGCAGGGCTGCCTTCAGCGGGAGGTTAGTTTCTCTCTGTCACTTTGTGGGTTCTGGAGCTCTAAACTTTGTTTAGTCATATTTTGTAGGTATTTGAGGTGGTTATGGGGGGGGCACAGAGTTCTCCTGCTTCTGCGCTGCTGTCTTGAATCTCCCTTGGGCATAGAATGTTTGATAGACGTTTGTTGATTAATTGAAAGAGAAGCTTTCTGATAGTTTATTATGCTGCGGCATGTGGCATAATAAACAAATTTGGGGGGGTTTTTTGTTTGTTTTTAGGATATATCAAGAAGTTAATATCATAGCATTTGATAACGTCTATACAACAATGTTATATTTTATATGTTTAGATGCATTTATATAAAATAGATACACTTATACATTTATATAAAATATTTATAACAATATTTTAGCTATCAGCTTAATGAGTAGATACTAGTTTTTAATGTTGTAGATTGTTTTAAAATGCTATGGTTTTAGCTTGGTTAATGAGTCCTAGAAAATCAATCAATAACACAATTTTATTGAGTACCTATTGTGCACCAGGTCCTGTGCTATGGACTGGAGATGCAAAAAGAGTCAGAAGACAATCCCTTCCCTCAAGGAACTTGTGCTTTAATGGGGCTTACCCATGTACATTTACTAAGTGTATAAAGGATAAATCAGAATGAGTAAGTAGAAGGAAGACACTGGAGTTGAGATATTTGGGAAGGCTGTGTTAGAAGAGAGATTGAGGAAGGCTCCCAATAAGAATTGGGAGTTTTAATTGGGACTTAAAGGAAGCCAAGGAAGTCAGTGGGTAAAGTTGAGGAGGGAGATTTCTTCCAAGAATTGGAAATAGCCAGAGAAAGCAATTAGGAATAGATATGAACTAAAGAATTTGGTTTGGTGGAATATCAGATAAGATATTTATATCAGATAAGAGTTTACTATATAAGGCTTACACTCTTAAGTCAACCGTATAAGAAAGGGAATTGCATGAATTGGTTTTCTTTTTTAAAGTTTCTAATACAGATAGTTACACTGAGGACATAGATGAGTTGGTAAGGGAATAAACTTCTAGTATGACCATTCTTTATTCTTTCTTTTTCACCTCAACTAAGAGTGTGATGTGGGACATTTCTTCTGGAGGATGGCAACTGTTATCACTTAATCTTGTTATAGGTGCATAGTTTTTGCTAATGGAGAAATAGAAAATTTTGGAGTATGGGCTTAGGCATGATTTAAATTTTTAAAAGGAAAGCCTAAATAAACTGAGCAGCAAAAGAGATTTAATGGAAAGACCTGGATTTAAATCCTGACACCTTGTACTATAAAATAGTGGCATTATGCAAGTCAACCTCTCTGGGCCTCTTTCCTCCTATGATTTGCCTAGAGTCACATGAAATGGGAATGACGCTTCCAATAATACCTATTTCCCAAAGTAATTGTGAAGAAGTTTTTAAACATAAAATCCATGAATTCTCTACAAAAGTTGAAGTTATTCTGATTTAAAATGAAACCACAGATTGGGGGTTACTGGTATAGTTTAGGACACAGTTGTGATTCTTTTTTTTCTCACTTTAATGTTATGTAGGGGTGTAGGGTATATTGTAGATCAAACTTACCAAGTTCCACCCACTTTGGCCCATATATATATCATTGCCTCTGGTCCTTAGACTGGTCTAGGACTGTCATGGCCCTTTTGAATGTTACATTGGCCCCTAGGTTGAGGAAGAAACTTTATTTCATTTTTCCATTCTGTGCCCTTCCCCTCCAGTTTCCTTCCTTGACTTTAGGCTGGTGTGCCCTGTATTCAGTTTTCTTCCATTGGTCTTTGGGACTTCAGGCTGCTTGAAGTTCCCTTTTTTATTTTTATTTTTTTTACTTCCCTTTCATCCCCCATCCCTTCCCAAGTTCTCTGGCCTTTTGGGTGTTCTTGAAGCATATAGGATCATATTCTAGAGCAGGGAGGAACCTTAGAGACCACCTAGTCTAAACACTTTGATGGTACTGAAACTCTAAGAAGATTAAATTACTAGTTGACTTTTGTTGGTTTTATCTTACCCATTCCGTTAGTGAAGAGGAGTTATTTTGGAGTCCTTACCACAAAAGTTTATCACATTAAATTTTCTTTATTATATACAATAAAAATAAGAAACCTAATTTGTTTAAATCAAGGGAATATAAAAGATACCCAGCAAGTACTTGAATGTGATTATAGTATAAATGTAAAAAGCTATAAATGAGACCTTTTCTTGCTTGGCTTTTGAAAGACATACTTTAAAAGGGAGGAGGACCATTACCTGGCTGTGGCTTAATACCTCTGGTACCTTTTCTTTTGCAAGTCATTTTATTACTTAGGCTTCAGGTTTATTGTCTTTAAAATTATATAATTGAAGTAGGTGATCTTCCAAGGTCCCTTCCAGCTTTAAATCCTAGGGGGATTTGCCATAGTTTCATTTGAGTTGTATTTTTAATCTTCTAAGGAAGTAATGGATTGTTTCTGTCATGATTTACTATATAACATATTACTAAGTAACAGTTGGCCATTTGTTTCTCATGTAATTTTCACATTAGGAAACCGAATCATTAGTCTTAAGGTTTGTTTTTTTTTAATCTTTTGGAGTGCTATTTGCATTTTGATAGTCGGTGTCCATTATTTTGTCCAACATGTCTAATATGGCAGCTAATATTAGTTTGAATAAAGTTGTGATTTAAATATCATAGTAGAAGCTTGGCTGCTTTAAAAAATGTGTTTGAAATGTTTTGTAACATCATCCCATGATTTCTTAATTTTGTAGTTTAAGGATTTAGATATTGGAAGGTCCTTAGAGACCACCTACTTCAGTTCTCTCGTTTTATAGATTTTATCAGTCAGGTCTAAGTCATTTGACCAAAGTTACACAGATAATAAATAAATCTGGAGTTTTAATTGAGGTCCTTTGACTCCAAATTCAATATGTAGCTCAAATTTTTAATTCGGGAGTTTTAATTGAGGTTCTTTGACTCCAAATTCAATATGTAGCTCAAATTTTGTAAAAGCAAAGTATTTGGTATGGCACTTGCTTTCAACAGTGTTGTATTTAGACTTCTGTAAAAACATTTAGTAATTGTATTATAATCTTAGAGTAATGCTTAAATGGGGAATAAGATGCTATTGTAAACTATAATTTAAAAATCATTTTTGAAAAATGAAAATTGTTTATATATTAGAGGCTTAATTTTCTTTCTATTGTGCTAGAATAGGGTCTTGCTAATAATTCTTGGCAGTTCAGAGTAGAACAGGGCTTATAATTTATCACTTTTTATGCAATCAAAATAACCCTTGTTTATTGTAAACCTTGATGCTGACAACATGTGCTGCCAAGTTAAATGGTTCCATTGTAGAAAAGGCTGGTTTTAACTTCTTTTTTTCCTTCCCATTTTAGCGGGGATCTGACGAGCTTATTTCTTCTGGTATCACTAACGGGCCTTTTACCATGAGCAGCTCGACTCCAGCTACAGGTATAGTGAAAATTTGATTTTTCATTTATAAAGGTTTGGTTTTATGTGACAGCATATGCAGCAAATTGTCCATTTTGTCATTTTGTTCTTGTTTTAAACATACACGATATGCACTATGAGCCAAAGTAATATATTGTAGAATAGTCTGTTGTACATACAATTTTTAATTCTGATTTCTTTTTGGTCTAAAATCTAAGTCTAAAAGTAAGGCGCAACTTTGACTTATTGAGACTCCCCCCTCTTTTTTTTTAATGTTTGTTGGAAATCTGAGGACTTGAACCTTAGAGCACATTTCATTAAAGCCAAAGTATTCAGTAAGTTAGCACACTTTTTAAACTGTTATCAAAAATTCTTTGAAGCAGTATCCATTGCTAAAGTTTCATTCTCAGCCATGCGATGTGATTGCTTTTTTCTTTTGAAATATTTTATCTTTAAAATATGATAGTTTTAGATTAGAGCAGGGGTGGACAAACTACTGCCCATTGATGTCAATTCCAGCCCAATGTCTGTTTTTTGTGACCTGGGAGCTAAGAATGGCTTTTATGTTTTAAAATAAAGCTAGATTTGCCTCTCTGGCTGTAATTTGCTGACCCCAGGATTAGAGAAATTAAACTCTTTACTTTTACTAAGCATTCTGTATGAAATATCTTAGAATTTTAGGACAAAAAGCAACCTTAAGATTTTTCTGATCAAACCCTTTTCAGAAATACTGGTATATTTAAGGCCACACAGCTAATTTGCCTTTTGTTCTTAGTTTAATCAAAAATATAATTTGTTAGGATTACCTTTTTGAATTATTGATTTTAATATTCAAGGAAACTAATAGAGGTTGGAATAACAACAAGAAAAAATAAGACTTATGTTTTATTTTTTATTACATATTTATATATTATTTTAAGTTTTTTATTATTTTTTCAGTAACATGGATATCAGTTTTCCATCATGCTGTTGAAATTAACTTTTATTGAGCATGTTATTAAAAACCAACACTTTGCTAATCATGAACATACGCAATCAGTTTTCAACTTTCACCGCTAAATGCTGTGGATGCAGAGATAAAGGTGAAATAATTCCTCTCTTCAAGGAGTCACGTTCTGATAGGGGAGAGAGTGTGTATATACATGAGACATGAGTAAGTAGGAAGGGGAAGGCACTAATTGTTGGAGCTTAGGGGATAGGATCCCATTAGAGGCCTCCTGCAGAAGGTGGCGTTTGAAGGAAGCCAGGACTGCTAAGAGGTGGAGTTATGGTTGGAGAGCATTATAGGCAGCATAGAGACAGAGGAGGGAGAACATGACGTGGTCTGTGTTAAAAGGAAAAAAAGCCCAAGATGGAGAGTTTGTGGAGGGCAATAATATGTCAGAAAGCTGGAAAATAGAAAAGGCCAGGTTGTGAAGAGTCAATTGAACATTTAAGCATCAAGCTATATGCTTGGTGCACCAGGGATCCAAAGACAGGTATACAACAGTCTGTCCTCATGGAGGCCACAGTCTAGTGGGGGAGGGGGAGGGGAGCGAGGACAGCAGATAAAAAGAACCTGAAAAGCTTGGGGGGAGGGGAAGATGTTTCTTGAGTAGTGTGGGCATAATGAAGTCCTTCATCTAGGGTGGGAACTCATCTAAGGAGGTATAAATTATAGAGTTGAATACAGATTGGAGAAAAATAAGTTTCTGATAATCATGATGTTTAGGAGAGCAGCTTGGTGAGAAATAATGAGGTCAGTCCCTGAGTGTTCTTGAATGGATGGTCAAGGATCTGAGAGGAATTCTCCACTATCCACCCTCCACTCTCTACAATTGGAGAGAGGTAGGAGCCCCATGGGCAAGGAGAGGTGAACAGGTGTGAATTTCAGAGTTCATTTTATCTTGCAGAATAAGTTTCTGAAGATCATGAAATCTGGAAGTGCAGCCAAGTGGTAAATGGTAATAGAACTTTCAAATGAGAAGTTGGAGCCTGTATTTGATCTGAAAATGAATAGGGAGCTATTGGAGTTTAATGAGGGGGAGGAGGATGGTGTTGACCATTAGAGTTGACTTGATCTGACTCACATGTAAGAAAAATCATCTTTTACACCAGGGTGGAAGATGGCTTGGAGTGGAGAGGCTTGGGACAAAAAGACCAATTAGAAGTGCAGTGGTAGGACTTCTAGTACTAAGCAGATTGGTTGCTGTGTGAATAGAGAGATGGGGACTTAGAGAGATGTGGAGGTACAAATGGCAAGATTAACAACTGGTGGTGTGGGTGAAATGAGACCCCTCAGGTCAAGGATGACACTTGAGTTGGAGGATGATAATACCTCTGACAGTAATAACGTAGTGTGGAATAACAGGGAATCTGGGTAGGAAAGATAATGAGTTCTGTGGAATTTCCAATAGACAGTTAATGATTTAGAACTAGATTTATACATTACAGAGTAATCTATATAAAGAAGATCATTGAATCCACTGGGAACTGAGGTTAGAGAGTATAGAGAAGAGGGAAAAGGCATGGAATGGAGTAGGTGGGACTTGGCTCACTTGATAAGTATTTTTGTGAATATGGGTTGGGTCAGTAAGGGAAGGTTTTATGGGAAAAAAATTTTACTTTGGTTTTTTTAGAATAAATAAACTTTATTTAGTCAGGGAAGGGGAGAGATATGCTTTAGGTGAATGGATTACCATGTAGCATTAGCTCATTGCAAATAATGATTTGGGAATTAGTCGGTAGTTTAATTTTAGCAAAAATTAGTGTTACAGTTACAGGTTTTTGTTGTCATTATTATTATCATTTTCTGCTCTTATCCACTAGCCTCTGGCAAAGAAAGTGTACTTTAGTACCTTTTAACCTTCAAAAAAATTTTAAAATTTGTTTTAATCAACCAAAATATGCTTTCTCAACACCACTCCTCCATTAACCCAAATAATACAGAAAACCAAAATGCATTACAAATGTGTCAAAACAAATTTTCGCATTGGCCAATGTCTGAAAAAATACCTGTCTCGTTCTGAGTCCTTCACCTCTCTATCAGGAGATTGTTTCATCATTAGTCCTGGAATCCTGATTGGTCCTGTTGAGTACTGTTAAAGAGTTCAATGGTATTCTATCACATTTATATGCTATAACTTGTTTTTCCATTTCGCAATTTATGAGCATATCTTTAGATTCACATTCTTTGCCACCTCAAATAAAAAAAAAACCTGTAAATATTTTTTTACATCTTTAGAGTTTGTTTTGCTTAGGACTAGTCCTCCCTTTAATCTGTCCTCTCTGTAAATCCTCTTCCCCTCTTCATCCCTTTCCCTCTTGTTTCCTTTTTGAGTGAAATGTATTTCTGTACGCAACTCCATGTGTGTGTTCTTTTGATATCTTTTTGTGCACCCTCCTATTCCCCTCTCTTTCCATTCTTTTCTTAAGATCACTAAGACATAACAGAACCACTCTCAGGCTTTGAGTAATTGGACTTTGAACCCTGAAGATGACAAGGTTCCAAAGGGATACATATATCATCTCCCTATATTTCAATTTATGCAGTTTATTTTTGTTTAGGTATATTTTTTTTTATCATTGTCCTTTCATATTTATCTTTTTATGTTTTTCTCTCTTCCTGTGTTTGATCTTCAGAGTTTTTAGTCTTTTCATCAGGAATACTTGGAAGGCTTTTAATGAAAATTTAAGGTCCATTTTTCCCCATCTGTAGCATTTATACTTAGTTTTGTTGGGCAGCCATATCCTCTGTCTTCTGGAATTTCATATTCTAAGTTTTCATTTCCTTCATAGTGCTGGCTGCCAAATCATTTATGATCTTGACTGTGGCTCCTCAGGACTTGAATTCATTCTTTCAAGCTCTTTATAGAATTTTTTCTTTGTCCTTGGAAGCTCTAGATTTTGACTGTAATGTTCCTTAGAGTTATCGTTTTGGGGTTTCTTTCAAGAAGACTTAGTGGATGCTTTCTGTTCCACTGTGCCCTCTGGTTCCAAGACATCTGGGCAGTTGTCTTTTAAGATTTCTTGAAATACGATGTCTAAGCTCTTTTTTTGGTCATGGTGCCCAGATAGCCTAATGATTCTTAATTTATTTCTCCTTTCTCCTGTTTTGTGGTCTGTTATTTTTGCTATGAGACACCTTAAGTTTCTTCTATGTTTTCAGCCATTTGTCTGTAATATTTCTTGTTGCCTCATAAAGGCATTGTCTTATTTGGTCCGTTCTCATTTTCAGGGAATTTGATGCTTGGACAAGGTTTTAAATTTTTTGTGCCAAGCTGTTGTTAATTACCTTTGCAATTCTTTCTTTCATAGCTCTCAAATTTTTTCTTCAAGAGTTCTCATTCCATTTATAACATTTTAAACTTAAAAAAAAATCTTCCTTCAGTTTGAATGCACACTGAAGCAAACTACCGGCTCTCTTTCTTTTTCTTGTTTGGTTTTGTTTCCTCTTTCCCATTGTTCATTCCATTGGTTACAATCCTTTACAATCTGACTAATGTCTAATATGAGAGTATTTGCAGAGCCTATACTTGATTGCATGCCGCCATGGGGATGGGGGGGAAGGAAGGGGGAGAAAATTTGAAACTCAAGGGATTGTGGAACTGAATCTTGTGAACTAAAAGTAAACAAACAAATTAATAAAGAAAAAAAATCTTCCTTTGCCTCTTCCAGGAATTCTAGTTGGAGTTTGTGGCCAAATAGTTTTTCTCTGAGACACTGCTTGTAGATGTTTTATAGGCATCCTTTTTTGTGTTTGTATCTTGAATATTCTTGCCATCATAATAACTCATTATGGTGGGATTCTTTTTTTGTTTTTCATTTCTTCTAGCCTACTTCCTGACTTCAGACTTGATGTTAGGGCTGGGCTCTGTCTGGGCTGGTCCTGTTCCTGCATTCTTGGATCTCATGGATGAACTGGAAACTTATCGGCTTTCAGTGCTGCCAAAGGGCTCTGATCCAGGCAAAGACTTACTGCTCTCCTGGTCTAAGATCTACAAGTTCTTGACTTGGGTTTGGGTCTGAGCAGTAGTAGACTGGTGTTAGACTCAGCCACTATCCTTACTTACATAGGGGAAGGGATTAAGTTATTGTTCCGACTCATATATACTTACATATGTTATCCTCCATTTAAATTTTAACCATGCACAAAGATAGTACCAGTTATACTTCACTTAAATATAATTTTTTTTCAATTATCAAATATTTATATATTCCCTCTCCTACCTCCTCTGGTGCACAAAAAAAAAGGGGAAAAAAAATCTTGTAACATATATGGTTAATGAAGACTCTTCCCCCTTACTGCCCCCCCAAAAAAAAGAAAGGAAAGAAAATTTCCTATTGGCCATGTCTCAAAGTTTATTTCTTTCCTTCTCTTTAGTCCCTTACTTACATCTGTCAGTGTATAGGTAGGTTGTTTTGTCATCATCTTTCTGAAATCATGTTTAATCATTGAATTGGTCAGAATTCTTAAATCTTTCAAAGTACCTTTTACAGTCTTGTTATTTTAGTATAAATTGTTCTCCTGGTTCTATTCATTTTACCCTGTATCCATACGTGCAGATCTTTCCAGGTTTCTCTGAAGCTGTATCATTATTTCTTATAGCACAGTTAGTATTATGTTTACATACTATAATTTATTTAGCTGTTTTCCCAGTGATGGACATTACTCTCTTAATTTCTAATACTTTGCCACTTAAAAAAAGAGTTGTTATAAATGGTTTTTGTACATACAGAACCCTTTCCAATTTCTTTGATCTCTTTCAAGTATAGGCCTAGTATTGGTATCTCTGGATCAGAGGGTCACAGTTCAGTAACTAGTCACAGTTCGGTAACTTGTGGGTCATAGTTCCAAATTCATTTCCAGAATGACTGGACCAATTCACAGCTTCCTTAACAGTACATAAATGTGCCTGTTTCCCTGTATTCTCTCCCTATATTTGTTATTTTCCTTGGGTATTTTTCTAGTCTAATGGATATGAGACTTTCTTTAATTTGAATTTGTCTAAATATTAGTGCAATATTTGATTGGATATAGATAGCTTAATATCTTTATATGCTTCACTGTTTAAAGAATTATTTAAGGATATGTTAGTAGAGCAGTGAATTAGTTTTTTTCCAACCAATCTAAAACTTTAAATTACTAGTTCAGTTTCTTGCTATTGAACTGGGGAAATTTTCTGATTTTTATTTTTTTAAGTAGGGGTGGTTTTTTCCTTTCCTAAAATATTTGCCAGAAGTATATTGAGCTGAATATGTACTGAGTTAAGGACACACATTGGAAATTTGTTACTTAAATAGAATGGTTATTGAATCAGATTTTTGTCATCTTTTTTCTTTTCCCTAAAAAATTATTTAGCGTTCTGGTTAATCAAGGTTTTACTAATTTGGTTTCTTCTTTATAGTTCCATTGTTAAATTTAATTGTTTAATTAACTTCTTTATTTGAGTCATTAGTTTCAATATAATTATAGTAAAAACTCAGTAATTTGGACTAATTTATAGACACTCTGGTATGAATAAGTGAAGTTTGACCTAGAGAATAATTTAAAAAGAGGTATGCTTTCAAGTGTAGGCATACACTGGAATTAAGTTTATAGAATATTGATAAATAGGGATTCTTAGGAAATTTTTATAGTTAACTCTTGTAATTAGCATATCTACATTATGTGAGAAGTGTTGTGAAGTTGTTTTGGAGAGGGGAGAAAAAGTTTGAATTGGGTACTCTGAGGAATCAGATTACGGAATTTATGAGGGTAGAGGTAGAATTGTTGAACCACCAGCAAGAGCCCGGGTTAGCTTGTGTACATTCATTTTCCATAGAGGACAGGCAGGGTGCAGGTCCAAGTAGGGAAGGAAAGGAGGGGAATAATTACAGCTGTTTTTACTGAAGAACATAGATATAATGAATCTCAAGGAGGAGGAGACCATGAGGGTCAGAGAATGTCAAAGCTTTAAGAGATCCTTTAGTGTAAGGACCTCATTTGACACAGTGAGAAACTGAACCTTAGTGAGATGCAGGGAATGAGAATTGAATATCTGGAATGTATGGAGCCTTGGAGGCATGGGGATACTGAGAAGTAGGAAAATTGAAGTACTGAGGATCTTTTGACTGTCAAAGGTATAAGCTGGGTTAAAGGTGGTCTAGTCCCGAATGCTCTTGTACAAGAGGTGGAAACGGAAAAGACAGAGGAAGTGGACTGAGGATTATAGAATGTGAGGACTGCAAGGAGCCATAAGTAAGGTCCATCACCCCACAAGTGACAAAGGAAACTGAAACTCAGAGACGAATGTATGAACATTTATGCTTACACTGCCTTCTGCCTCTTCCCTTTTCCTCCTTGCCTCTTGAAACCTACAGTTCTTTCCAAGACTCAGATCCATTACCTTCAAAATGCTTTTCCTAGTTTTTAGTGCCTTTTCCCCATCATTGCTTTTTTTTTTTTTTTAAATTCTGAAGCATCTGTCTGTGAACATGTGTCGCCTAGCACAAGGTAAGCTTTTTGGAGTCAGGAGGTGTCTCCATTTTGATTCTGTATCTCTGGTACCTGGCTTAAGATCTGACACTAAACTTAGGCTTGTTAATGGTTTGATTGGAAGTAGAATTGACAGGACTTAGAAATTTAGTTGAAGTGAGAGGTTGAGGGAGGGTGAACAAGTCAAAAACATCAAATCTGTGCTGCGGGAAAAATGATGGAGTTTTGAATTTTGTTATTTTTTATAGCAAAGTTTGTAGGAGGAGACAGGGTTAGAAGGACTTGGATTAAGAATTTCCTTTTAGATACGTGGAGCTTGAGGTGTGAGTGTTATATTCTGGTATAGTTGTTTTCAGTAGACAGAGACAGTTGGAGTTTGCAGGACTGGCACTTGAGACACAGAACTGGATCTGTAGATTTGAAAACATCTGAGTAAAGATACTCATTGGATCAGTGGGAGTGATTTCACATGAAGTGAGGAAGAATGACATGGAAGAGAGAAAAGATGCCTGGTGAGACTACACTTGACCAGCCCTGCCCTAGCCATCTAATGAGATGGCTGTCTTCTTGTTTTGTACGTAGTAAACGCTTAAAAAATGCTCTTTTGTTTTTTCATGTCATCAGGTGCATGCTCCATTTCTACTTTATCCAGTGGGAATACTAATCAAATAAATGCTGCCTTTGCTTTTGAAATGGGCATGACCATCATCTGCTCTATGACTCCCTTCCCCATCCCTATGACTTTACTGTTCCTTGATCACCATGTAAAACTGTGTGTGTTGTCTCCCCTCTCAGTTACAATGTAAGCTTATTGGGAGCAGGGACTATGTTTTCTGTGTTTGTGTTCCCAGCATTTAGTGCAGTGCTTGGTGTTGCATCTGTTGGGGACATAATCACTCTTGACTCCTTCTAGCTATAACCAACCTTTACCTCTTTTGGACCATAAGACTGTGGTGCAACAAAGAACACCATCTATAGTTATTGAAAACAGACAGGGAAATGATAACTTAGTGTACATCTTCCACATGTAACTTTTCTCTTTTTAAGATCTTTAATTTTTATATTAGAATATTATACTAGACTTTACAGGAGGTTTAGTAGTTATGTTTCTTTTGGTTCACAGTGATTGCAAATATCATTCCAGAGTCATATGACTGAATAAACCATTGAATCCAGGAGGGGCCCTCCTTTGTTCTGACCCATGCCATATTAATTCTTGGAACCTCTGGTGGCTAGATATCTCAGACTTCCTGCGTCCTTCACATTGTTCTCCTACTGAAATACAGGAAGACTGTAAACTTTGGAGGAATGTTTATTGCTGCTTGAAAATAGGTGAAAACTTTGTCACTATGAAATTACTGTTAAAAAGTTGTATTTTGTGTGTACATAAATGTATATGTATATATAAAATATTTTCTTTCTTTTTTTTTTTTTTTGGAGAGGCAGCATGGCGTAGTGGATAGAGAGCTGGCCTTGGAGCCAGGAAGACCTGGGTTCAAGTCTTGCCTCTGACATATACTGTGTGACCCTGGGTAAGTCACTTAATCTCTCAGTGCCCTAGGCAACTCTGTAAGACTGTTAAGTTGCAGAGAGGGTGCCGACCTGCACTGGTAGAGGGAGTTTCCTTATTAACGGAGTTCACTATACCAGTGAAATCACAGGTCTAGTGCTTAATCCCCATTATTTTTCTATTACATGGTATCTACTGAATGAAAAAATTTTGATTTAGAAGTTTTTTCATCTTGTAAAATGAGGGGATTAGACTAAATGATCTCTAAGGCCCCTTCCTGCTCTAACATTTTGGTCGTTGAGTACAGGATATTCAACAAAATCATATCAATTTGATTGATCAGAGTTGAAACATCATTTTGTTTTATCAATTCAGTGTGATGATTTCCTTCCCCTTTATACTGTTGCTATAATGTGAATCACCATTACTTAAAGTTAAATAAACTGCAATTAATTGTTGTTGCAAAGCATTATTATTTTGATCAAAGTCAGGGTTTCTTAACCTACAGTGGTCTCTAAATCTGGACTTTAAAAATATTTTGCTAAGGGACTGTCAGGTGGTGCAATGTATAGAATGCTGGGCCTGGAGTCAGGAAGACCTGAGGTCAAATCCAACCTTGGATACTTAAATAATGTGACCTTGGGCAAATCACTTAACTTTGATTGCCGAAAAAAAATATTTTGTTAATTATATTTTGATATAATTGGTTGCCTTTGTAATTTTATGTATTTAAAAGCATTTTGTGAATAGGTCCGTAGGCTGAACTGGACTCCCCATGTGAGGGGAAAAATGTTGAAAACACCGTATCTAAGCTTTCTTTTAAAATTAATGTTAGGAGTCTGGTAGGAAGAACTTGCCCTGAGAAAATCTGAAGTGATTATATTTGAGACCTTAAGCAAAGAGTGAGTAAAATTTTCACATCTTCACCAGAAATTCATATTCCATGACTTTTTTCCTTGTAGGGTGTCTTGACAAAGGTGTATGAAATAGAAATAGCATGATTAGTAGAAAGAGTAGAGGATTCAGGAGTCAGAAGTCTTGATTTCTTATTGAACTCAGAAGACTTTAGTTCAGATAAATGAGTATATTGATACCAATGATGTAAAACACATGCTCTTTACTTGTTTAAGGGCAATAAACCAAATTGGCTTTGATAAGGTAACATCAAGTGATCCAGATATGGTATAAAAATTCCATAGAATCAGAAACTTAGAAATGGAAGGGAGTTGAGCAGTCCAACCTTTTACAGTGTCCATGATAAATGATAATTTAGTCTTTGACAAATAGCAAATAAAGGCTAATAATAGCATTTCTAGTAACAGATAACCTGTTGCCCTATCCTGATAGCCAAACAGATGACTTTTTTGATGAGGTCAAAGAGAGAATATAGAGAGAAAAGGGAATAGGGTCCAGGACAAAGCCTTATGTACATCAACAGCTGAGGGGTGGGAGTGGGAGGCAACTGGTTAGCAATTCATGTTTTGTAGTTTTCAGTTTATTTAAAGAAGTACATATGCTTGAACTTTGCTAATTCAGTACCAGCCTTGTTCAATGTATTCAATCTAAATTTGTTGCTTTTAATGTTGTCTTCATTTACATTGTTATAGTCATTTTATAAATTGTTCTTGTGGTCTTATTTCTTGACTTGCATCAATTCATCAGAATCTTCCTATGCTTTTCTAACTTCTTAAGATTTGTTGCTCCTAACAGTATTCCATTAAATAATATTTGTTACATTTGCTCCAGCAATTTTCCAAACTTCTATACTTTAAAGGTTGATATTTAGGGGTGAAAACATTTCTACACTTTTATTTGCTGTAGTTCATTTTAACTGGAACCAGTAAAGAACTTTTACTATGAAGCATCACTTGGATCTTGTAAATTCATTCACTATGGTGTACTTTATGGTGCTTATGGTATTTTATAGGAGGAGGCTTTGACATGCATAATAAGAAACAAGACTTGTATTTTTCTATTCCTTCAAAGTAGTATCTCTGATTTTTTTAGAAGTAGGAGAATAGAGGGATAATCCTTCACAAGAGTGAAGTAATAGTGTGTTCACCTCTTTAAACTTTAAAAACAAATCTGTACCAGATTACAATTTTTTTCTGAAGAGCTTCTTACAGCCTCAATTTTTCAAACAGTTCAATTTAGTAAATTTGCTGTGAGCAATTATTCTGTGTTAGTACACTGAAGTGCTTGAAGCATTCTCAAGGGTAAAAAGACGGGTAGAACAGTTACATAGAAGTTAAGGCAGTATATAATTATGTATCCAGATGAGTGGCGTGTACAATTAATGATATGGGAGTTAAGTAGGGAGAGATCATTGTGGGCTTGAGTAAGGAAAGCTTCAAGCAGGTGATGGGATTTGAATGATGGGGAAGATCTGGACAGGAACTGAGAAACATAATGCCAGGTAGGTGGCGCATTATTAACTAAAAGACTCAGGTGGAAAAGTGAATGGTGTGTTTTTTGTACAGTGTATTACAGTACTGGCTTGGCTAGAATGAAGAATTGCCTTTGGAGAGCACTAGGGAAATAAAAATTGGCTAAGATAAGAGAAATACTGGGAAAATACGATTGGTTAAGATAAGATGAGGCCATATTGTGGAGAGCCATGGACATTAGGCTAAGAGGACTTAATTGCCATTGTATGGTTTTGGTGACATAGTAAAAGCAGTAGTGTCAAGGTTGGACTAAAAAAGACAGAGATTGGAAGCAGCTCCCTGAAACTATTGCAGCACCCTGGAACTGTTGGAATGGAGGGAAAAGGATAGATTTTGAGAAACATTTCAAAGGAAGAATTTGAAATAATGTGGTGATTGTGTAGTTTGTAGAAGGAAAAGTAATAGATGATTTCTGTGGTTTCCATCCTGGGTGTCTGGGATAATCTGGTACCATTTATGGAAATAGGCAAGTTGAGATGGGGAGGAGTGGAGTGTGACAATGAGTTAATTGTTTGAATGTTTTTGTAGTGGGCTTGGGTATGGGAAAGCCGTTTGCGAAGGCTAGCAGGAGTTCTTGCTGGAGCAAAACAGGTATGTCTGCATTGTGGCCATGCAGTTGTGCTTGAAGCATTCAAGACCTACACACACTCAAGGTTTTGGGAGAGAATCCTCTCTGTCTGATTGGGGTACATTTCATTGCATCTGAATACCAAGTTCTGCTTCTAAATGATTCCTCTTTTGAAGATGAAGTTGTCTTGGGGCAGAGCCCCAACAACTCTGGAAATGGTTGGTCTTATTCTAGAAGGTAAGGTGTTGGTTCTCTGACCTGGATTGGAAAAGTAAGATCAGATTTAAAGCAGGTAAGCAGAAGAAAGAACGCCTTTCAAACTGACACTTTGTTGACATAGTATGTGTAAAGTAGCTTTTTGGCATATTTGGCAAGGAGATGGGCCCCCCATGCTAACACCTAAAATCCCTGTTTTTTGTTGTTGTTGTTGTTTTTTCAGTAAAGCCATGTAAGACAAATAAACACAGCACACAGGAGGGCTGCTAGCACAGGTTCACTCTTGATCTGGTCAGACAGGAAAGACACTAAGAAGGGGCTAATAATCTTACTTTATTCTACTCTAGTTTCTCAGAAGAGGATTACTGATAATGGGAGCACAAACTCCTACAGCATTCTCTAATCACCCTTCTCACAGGGTCTCAATGGGGTCAGTCTAGACAGGCACAACTAGTGCATCTCCAAAATCCCCTCAAGCCTCAATGAGGCAAACATAGATTCCACCCAAACCTTGATAGGGGCTGATAAGGCACAGACAGCATTTGTGCATTCAACCCTGTGGTTCCCCATTCACTGACCAATGACCACCCATTTTATAGGGGCAACAAAGAAGGCATTTTGCCAAGGGATAACTTCATAGGGTTACGTTAAGTTTTACCATTATCATGTCAACTGAGCACAGCGCACACACACTACATATTTATGACTTTAAGCACAAATGTTCATATTGTTGCAAGGTTATATAAAGGTATGCAAGCATGGTGGAGGTGTTTTGAACCATAACTCTGGGAACTCATATCTAACACCTGGGAACAAGAGATTGCTATGGCCGTCGATCTTGGGAAACTGAACTCTAAGAAATAATAACAAAAAGCCACTTAACACACATTAAAATTCACCTTACTTATAAGCCACTATGAGTAATTTTATTTTTTAAAAATCTGAACCAACTCTAATAGGCATTTGCAATTGATACTATTTTTTAAATTGACATAAGCATTAAAAATAATCTAATCAGATTTCCCACTTGAGGCAAGAATCCTATTTTATAGTATCTTTGAAACTTGAATATTTGCAGGACTCTAGGCTACTTGCTTTCTCACATAATCCATTTGGCTAGACAGTTTTTCGTTAGAAATTTCTGCCTCAGATGAAAATCTCATTGGAGTAATTTGTTTGTTCTAGATCTGTCTTTTGTAGCCAATTGAAAATAACTACCTTCTTGGAGATTTTAGTTCTTCAGATATTTGTTATAGAAGAATTTAAATCTGGAAAGGAGAAGAGAAATCTAGTCAAATCTCAATATAGTTAAATAATGTAGACATGGTCCCACTGAAAGTAATTTCTATGTATGAGTATTCATTTAGAGAAATTCAGTAAACTTTTATTGAGACTAACATATATAAGGCATTTTACATTTGCCTAGAAATAGATATATTTTGTCCCTCATACCTGCAACTCTCTTCCTTCTTATTTTTATCTTCCAGCTTCTCTGGTTTCCTTCAAGTCTCTGTTAAAGTCCTGTGAGAAGTCTTTCCCACTACTCCTTAAACTTAGTGCTTTTGCTTTGAGACTCTCCCCAGTTTATCCTCTCTGTGTGTTTGTATATGTGGTACCTAGTTGTTTGTATGTTGTTTCCCCCGTTACATTGTGCTCTCCTTGAGAACAAAGGTTGTTTTTTGCCTTTTGGTGTTTTCTTTTTAAAATTTCTTTAACTTTATATCCTCTCAGGGTTTAGCACAGTGCCTGGTATGTAGTTGATGCTTAAGAAATGCTTGTTGACTCTTGAGAAATGCTTGTTGACTTACTGAGGTATTTATTAAATGTTTGTTCTGTGCCAGGCACCATGCTGGATACTGGAGATCCAGAGAACAAAAGGTAACTATTTGCCTTTGAGTAGTTTATGTTCTATTGAAGGACACAAGTATATGTAATGAGATGAACTGGAAAGAAAACTGTCCCTGGATTCAAATCCTGACCCTGCTGTTTAATACCTATATTACTGCAGCCAAATGTGGGCACTTTACCTACCCTGACCCCAGTTTTCTTATCTATAAAAAGTTAGAGTTGGAGTAGATCAGCAGTTGAGTGTGGTCCTTGAACTCCTGGAAGTTCCTCAGACCTTCTGTAGGTCTGTAGGTTCCTCAGACCTTCTGTAGGTCTACTAAAACAACATTGTAATGGTTGAATGCAGAGACAGGTATAAAGATGTATTCAATATTAAAGGAGTTTAATACTCCTTTACATATTGCAAAAATATGTAAAATAATACCATTTTCTATTTATTTTTGTAAATAGTTTTTGAATAAGAATACGATGTTAACATGTAATGGTTATTTTTTAAAATGTATTAATAGATATTCAAAATTATCTGTCTTAATTTGTAATATGGTGAATATTGATAGAACTCACATAAACAAAAGCTCTTTGGGGTCATCTTTTTAAGAATGTTTGAGAATCCTAAGATCAAAATGTTTGGGAACTGCTGGGCTAGATCAGTTCTATATCAGTGTTCTTACGATTCTAAATATAAAATACAAGCTATTAAAGCTTAAAACTTAAGTGAGACTTTTAGAGCACCCTATATATACTCTGCATCTGTTCATGTAAGTCATGTGTTTCTCTTAATCCACTAAGAATAGTCTTGGGGGGGGAATGTTGGGGGAGAAGATAGTGAAATTTGTTTTGTAATATGATTATTGAATATCTACCCTGAAAAATCTGATAGAGAGCTTGAAATGCAAACATGTAGCTGAGGAGAGAGACCAGAGCTGTCATTATTGATCAGGTAGTATTCTGTGCATAGATCATAATTGAGCCCATAGGACTTAATGTGTTTATCAAGAGATTGTGAAGATCCAGCACAGAACTTGGGGTATGCCCATAAGGTAAGGGTGTGCCATATGGATGATGGTTCAGCAAAAGAAACTCTGAAGAACAGACAGGTTGGGAGAACCAGGACAAAACAATGTCACCAAAAAAAAAAGAAGAAAAAGAATATCCAGAAGAGGGGTGGGCAACACTGTCATGCTTCAGAGAGGTAAGGATGAGGATGGAGAAAGGGCCACTGGATTTGGTGATGGGTAGAGATCATTGAGACCTCTGGCAGAAATGTTGATGGGAAAGGTTCTAGCCAACACCACCACATCCTTCAGAACCTACTCCAGAACAATGAAGAATACAAAATGTAGCAAAGAATCAACAGACTTTCTGAGGAGACAAAACTGCCTAACTAATGCCTGTGGACCTACAGTGGGGGGAGGGGGTAAAGAATTTACCATAAGACAGGGCTAGACCCAATGTTACTGGCTTAGATATGCAATGAATGAAGCTGAATTCCTGTGAAGGGACTGTGGTGAAGACACATTGCTTGGCCCTAGGTGTTTTCCTTGCCTCTGTAAGGTGGGAGAGGCAAGAACAACAAAACTGAAACCCCCAAAAGCCTTGTTGATGCAAAAATTTGAGCTGACTTAATAGAGAATACATTAATTAATAATTAAATTTTTAAAAAGAGAGACTGAGCCAGATTTGCAAAATGATAAATTAGCATTCACAACACATAAAGAAATAAAGGAAATAAATGCAAAATGTCAACAAAACCATTAACATAAGTACAATGCTTTTTTAGGAAAACAAAATACAAAAATAAAATGAGAAGTAGAAAATTTAAAGACTCCAAACCCAGAAGCAAAAATTATAGAAATCATAAATAAATTCACAAAGAAGAAAACCTTGATTTTCTTCTTTTTAGGGAGGGGGGGAGTTTTAAAAGTGAACTATATAAAACATTTCAGGAACAATTTACTCCAATGTTACTTAAGCTGGTTACAAAAATATATAGAGAAAACATCTTACCAAACTCATTCTGAGGCAAAAATGAGTATTTTTGACCAGAAGAAGGAAGAGATGAGGCAGAGAAAGAGAACTACAAATTATTTTTTGAATAAAATATTTGCAGAAGCTATCATAATATATTCAAACCTTATTTCTATGACAAAATTTGTTTCATGCTAGAAATGCTAGATTGTTTATTTTAAAAACTATTTAGGCCTTATTAATAATAAAAATGATGAAAATGAGCTATGTGGCTAGATGTAGGAAAAATTATTGATAATATTATACCCATGTATGTTGGACATTAAAAAGCAGAAGAATAAAATGTTGGCATTACCTGTCTCAAATCTTGTTCTGCCATTGTCTGCAATGGAGAAAGATTTGGTGCCTTTCCAATAATAGCAGGGATAAAGCAGAAACATCTATTTTTGCTACCATTCTTGATAAAGTTACAGAAATTCTACAGCTAGTAGTGGGAAAAGATGATGGAGTGGATAAAGAGATAAAATTGTTGCTGTAGGCATCTAGCTACTTTCTTAAAGGCCATAGTTGTTCCCTGCCACCTGCTCTCCCCTGCCACATACTGATATTTTCATATGTGTGACCTGACCAGGAGGTGAGCATTTGGCCTATGTAGACCTGGCCTCAGTTGCCCCACCCCTACTTTTCTCCTCTAACTTTGAGAATAGTAATGAGATTGCCACTACCATTCTCAGGAAAACTCACATTTATTTGCTGTGGGACTCCCATGAACTATTTCACTGATTTCCCTGCCTGCAGTAGTCCCCCCAGTCTGTATTGTCTTCCTTTCTTAAAATGTAAGCTCTTACAATTCGTGAACTATCCTGCTTGTTTCTGTTGGTACCCCCTAATACTTGGCAGTGTTTGCTACAACATTTAATAATGCTTTTTCATCCATTTATTTGTTCATTCATATGTTGGTTTATTTAGGCAACCCAACTGATTCGACTTTAAAGCTAAGTAAAGCAATAACTAGTAATGTAGTAGAACATACACACGCACACACTTTAAAACTAAATAAAGCAATAACTAGTAGTGTAGTAGAACATAAGTACATACACACACACCACACACCCCCTTCCCCACATACACACACACACACACACACACACCCTCTACAAAAATTGTCATACTTCCTGTTAGTAACTGACCCCCCTCCAGGAGGAGATACAAAAAGAAATTGCCTTCAAAACAACTCTAAGATATAATAAATTATCTGTGAAGCAAACTATGAAGGCACAATTCAGACTTAGATGTATAACCATAAAATGCTTTCCAGAAAGAAAGAATCAAAAGAAAATTTGATTGTTCATCAATCAGCTGTGGTAATGCAAAAAAAACAAAACAAAACTATCTAAATTTGCATTCATAGATATAGTATATCAATCAAACTACCAAGATAGGGTTACTTTAAGAATTAGAAAAAATAAAATTTATTTAGGCAGTATCAAGTATATGAAAAGAAATGATGACACATATGAATTAAGGGAGCCTAACATTACCACATATGAAACTATAAAGCATTAATCATCAAAATTATTTAGTACTACTTAGAAAATAGAAAAGAAAAATGGAAACAACTGCTTATTTATTTTTAACTTTTTTTTTTTTTTTTTTTTTAACATTTTGACCAAATTCTCTCCCTCCAGTTCCTTCCCCTACCCGTTCAGAGGGCAGGCAATATATCAGTTATATATGTGAAGTCTTGTAAAAAATTACAGGATACATTTTTTAAAGAATCTCTAGGAGCAAGTCAATATAACATAATGTTCTATATTCCCAAGGATTTCAACTACAAAAATACCAGGAAATATTGAAAATAGTTTAGCAGAAATCAGCTTAAGATCTTGAGGGGAAACTATGATGATTTAGGTTTGTGAAATTTTAGATGTTGGTGGGACTTCCACGTGGAAATATCACTTAAGAAGTGTCAGGGACTCATCCAGCGATCCCAACACTTTGGTTCTTGGTGACATGATGATAAAGACACAGATCAGGCGGGATGCAAGCAAGCAGTGCATTTATTATGCATTTGCTGTATCCTTTTATACCCTTATGACAGAGAAATATAACAGTGAAGATAACACAGGCTCTCATTCCCTTAGACTCTGTGATTCCCATGATTGGCTTGGAAAAACGTATTTTTTAACTTGTTACCTTATCTTGCACCTGCAATAAGTTCATGGGTTCATGGAGAAGCCTTGCACCAGCCTTTCTCTGAGCATAACCGAGTACACAGCCTGGTGGGATACAAATCCTGGGCTGGACTTATAGTTACACTTGGCCTAGCTCCTCAACATCTCCCCCTTTCTTTTGTTGTAAGTGCAGATAATGGACACTTCTTAAATGATATTTCCACGTGGAAGTCCCACCAACATCTAAAATTTCACAAACCTAAATCATCATAGTTTCCCCTCAAGATCTTAAGCTGATTTCTGCTAAACTATTTTCAATATTTCCTGGCATTTTTGTAGTTGAAATCCTTGGGAATATAGAACATTATGTTATATTGACTTGCTCCTCGAGATTCTTTAAAAAATGTATCCTGTAATAATGTATCTGTGATTGAATTGCAAGCTGCTTTATGAATTGGTACAAGAAGGACAACATGCAGATGGAAAAAAGGAGCGTCAGTCCTAGGGGAACGAGGGTCAATAGCCAATGAGATACAGACGTAAAAGAATTAGCCTTTTTAAACCAATGAAGCAGATTCTTAGCCATCTAGTCCGCATTGAATGGCACACCTGCTCTTGCAATCACATCTAAATAACAGTTGAGTTTTTAAGGCCTTTAACTTTAACCTATATACAATACTAATGGTTCTAATACATTGCTCTTATACAAAAAGTCCTTATATCATGTAGTGTCTTAAAGACTATAGAAATATTTTATGAAAGTTCATTAACATATTGTACAGTTTTTTTGGATTTTTCTCAGTAGAGAAATTGTAGACACAGCAGTTGAAATGATCAATAATAGTAGGGCAGTGAGTCTAGGAACAAGAAATCTGACAAGAATAATAAGTCTAACAATAAATCTGACAATGACAAGGCCTTTCCCCCCCTTTTAAAAAAGATCAGAAATTTTATGTAGTGTATATCTCCCAATGTATGATATTAAACGTGAGTTAAAATTAGAAAAGGCAGAAAATACACATTAAGTAAGAGCACAATTAATACAAGTAATATTCCATATGTAGGGATAAGTATATCCATAATTACATGGGTTTCAAGCTAACATTCTTAGCCAATTTATTCACAAACTGAGCAGTTTGTATTTCATTTAGTAAAGAAATAGAAGACATGGTTGCTGATATTAAGAGGGAGGCTATGGCAGTCAGTCCCGTGATCAAAAGTCTAGAAATCACTTTTTTCTAGCAAAGAAGGTGGTTCTACTAATGTGTTGTGTAACAAGTCCATTAGAGGGTAGTATTATCTTGTGAAAATGTGAGACACTAAGTCACTTCTTCTTGGGTTGTCTTTGTGCAAGGGGTCTCCCAATCCTCTTTCTCTGAGGTTTCAGTTTCTACCTCAGGATGATGTGTTGTGGGACATGCTTGGACATTCTGTTCTGGCACCTTCACTAGTCATTTGGCAGCCCCTGGAAAGCAAAACACAAACCTCTCCCCCACATAGGTAAAGGGTTAGGCCCTTCCTATATCTTTGTTTGGGGATCTTTCCACATTACCTTCATTTGGGGAGTATACACCTTTTCAAATTATTTTTCTGCTGATGTATACTCATTTTTAGTGGTGTGTAAAAATATTTTTTGGGTGTATAAAGCAATAGCTAATTGCCTTTATGGCATATTATTAGTCTTTTTACTTTTGTAAATAGGTAAATAGGCTTTTAGATCTTATTTTCTTCTCTCAAGTATAGCTTGAGCAGTGGCATTATAAGGGTTGTGCCTGTAATTAATGTAATGTGAAAATGACCACAGAAAGATTAAAATAATCTGCTAGTTGTAGGTGAGGGCATTATCAGTTGTCAATTGTATTGGAACACCCATTGAAGCAAAAGATTGTAACCTCTGGTTAGTTACATTTTTTACTGATCCCCTGTCTGAAGGGAAGCAAAGGTAAAAGAAAAGTATGCATAGTGACGTGTGTGTGTGTGTGTGTGTGTGTGTTAATTTACCAAAGGGAGGATAATGAGTTACATTTATCCGCCAAGATTTAATTTTCTGTGGGTTAATGGTGATTAGTAGAGGAGTGGTATAGATAACACATTGAGGCAGGTTTAGTTCAATATTAGGAAAACTATAGACAATATCAAGGGGTGCAGAAAAAGCTTTTTACAAAATGCAACAGTACCTTATGTTTAAAACACCAAAAAGAATAGGAATAAATAGACCTTCCATTAATATGGTAAATACTAGCTATCTAATATCAAATCTTAAAATTATCTTCTTATCAATAATGGGAAAATAGCAGAAGTCTTTCCAATAAGGAAGGAAGAACATTAACACTATTACTTGATTATAGTTGGAGAAATGCTAGTTATAGTAAAATTATAAGAAAAAAGAAATGGAAGGAATAACCATAGGCAAAAAGGAAACAATTTTTTCCTTTTGACATAATAGGATGTTTTACTTAACACAGCCCTAAAGATTTAACTCCAAATTAAATGAAACAATAACTTTAGCAAAACAGCTAAATATAAAATAAACTCACAAAAATCTTTTTGTATATTATCAACAAAACCTAGAAGGAAAAGGAATTCCTTCTAAAATAACTACAAATTGAGTAAAATGTCTGGCAGCTCCGCTACCAATACACAAAGAAGTCATAATTACAATCACAAAATACTCTAAATAACTAGAGAGATAATTAATGCTTGTTGTTAGGCTGTGGCCTCTATCTTATGAGGATTTGTAATTTCTCAAAAAAAAAGTTAAAAAGATCTGTATTCTGTGTATGTTTAAGTTTGGACACTGGATATTTGCTATCTGATACAATATTTAAGGGAGAAGAAGAAAACTCATTTAACAATATCATAGCTGAAAGCTTTGCATTTTGAGCAAAAGTAAAGTGAGTACTAATAACTTTATCATTATTAGAATCAATGTAGTGGCTTGCATTTCCATACAGAGTGAAAGCTGTTAAACAAAAAAAAAAAATTCCTGACTAGAACCTTAGAACTGAATAGTAGACACACATCCTTGTTTCACAAAGCTTTGTTTATCTTCTGATTATATATTCATTTTGAAAGAAAGAGATACTTCAGAAATCAGCATTTTACCTACAGTAAATTCAGACATTACTTTAACTCTTGCTTAGGCCATGAAATGACTATACATTGAGATAAATACAGCAAAATCTGTTCCACCTTAACTTAGCAATAAATTGTCTTGGAAATGAAAGTTTTAGTAGGCCTCCTAAAAATCACACTAAAGATTAAAAAAAATTTTTTTAAGTATATGCCCTTTATTTAAAATAAGTTTTAAGATTTATAAATGATCATCAAACTTTTGTGAGAGAAAAGAAAAACAAATTAGTTAGTTGATTACAGAATTCTTTAGATATTAAAAAGTGTTTTAACCATAAAAGGTATAGTAAATGAATCCGATCACAATACTTTAAAAGCTGTTGATATTAGAATCTTCTTTAAGGTGAGCCTTAAGTAGTTAAAAAAAATTTTTTTTCCTTGACCAAATCATGACTCATAGCCAATTACAATTAATTTTTTTTATTCCCATGGAGCTGTAATAAACAATAAAGATTTACTAGGTTTCTCCTACATAAAGAATTTAATTTAATGTTTTTCTTTCTCAAATTTAAACAAGTCCTACTAGTGTAAAGGCCAATTGTTAGAAATCTTTTTAATATTTTGTAACTTCTTAGCAAGTTATAATTAAAACAAGTTCTTTTCTCAGGCTGAATGACCTTGCCTCTAGAGATATTTTCCGTGGGTTTTGGCAGTTTCACAACATAAGTAAAATTGATATGGATTTTAAGCAGGGGGGGCCAGGGAGAGTGCTGGGCCAATGGTTATGCCCCTGCATTGCTAACTCTCACACATGGAGTAGGAATGTTCCGAATGGACAGAATTAATCCAAAATAAAGTTTTCACCCAGTCTCTTCCTTTCCACATTCATTAATCAATTAACAGTTTTAAGTTTTTAGCATTAAAACAATAAAATAACTCACCAAGTGAGCTGGGAGTGATGCCAACTCCCTTATCTCCCTTACTAGAGTACGCAAAAACCTGTGAGGTGTTTCTTATCAGATCTTAGAAATATCCCAATTTGCCTAAATGCCAATTATATAGTATAATAAAATTCTGACTTATCCTTAACATCACATTAGGAGTGACACTTTTTACTTCTTCACATTCCCTAAAAATAACCTGAATGAGTTCAGTTGACTTTCAGTAGCATTCTGAATACACAAAATTTTATCTCTTATAGCTGAGGCAGGAAATGGTTAAATGCTTGTTCATATGCCTTTTTGATCTGAGGGGAAAAATTCCCTTATTATTTCTTACCACCTTCTTGTCACTCCACTTGTCCAGAGTTGAAATGAAGAGAAGGAGATTTTCAAAGTTTTAAGACTTCTCATGCTTTTCAAATGCAAGTGGTTTTATAAAAGCCGTAATATTTTTTTTCAGATTCTATCCTAATACTTTCTTGTACACTCTGTTACTTGCTATTACCATCATATAAAATAAAAATACTTATTCTCTCCTACCTCCTAATCTCCCGCCAGCCATTTGTGAATTTCGCAGGCAAGAAGTGGGGGGAGGGAGAGGGAAAGAGATAACATTGCAAGGAACATTTCTCAGTCCAGCTGCATTTTAAATCTTACAGATGACAAATTACTCTCACACACTCATTCACACAAGGACACAAAACCAAAGCAGAATAGATGCAGAAAATAACAGTATGGATTCAAAAAGCTCAGAGAATTGAGATCTCCTAAAAAATAATTAAAACAGTTGCTTGACACTCCATAAAGACTTATTTGATACTTTTCTTCCTTTCTGTTTCCAATACTCTTGGACTGTATGGAGACAGCTACATCACACTGAATTGTTTGAGCCACCCCCAGCACTTGATTATCTCTAATGTTAACCATATCTTCAATATATTCCATAGAAAAAAGACAGAAATGGGGAAATACTGGAGTCTCTCCTCCATCAGTCTCCCATTCATCTGTTCCCCCATTGTCTCCCTTGCTACGGAATCTATTGTCGCCTTCTGCGAAAACCAAGGACAACCTGTTTCTACACATTCCAAAAATTCTTTAATTTGTTTTGAGGTACAATAAAGTCCGCTCTCTCTCATGAGGCTCTTTAAAACTAGCATAGGATTCCTTATCTCTTTCTTTAAAGTGTGTCTACCCCATGGTATAAGCATGCTTATTCCAATTCCCCGTATAAGCCTGAATGTTGATGAGTGAAGAAGCGTCTAAGGAAAAAAGGCCACATAGCCAAAGCAAAACCACTTTGAGCCAGCTGCTGTTTTACGCAGGAAAAATAAAAGTGCTACTTGACAGTCCTCCGAGCCTTTCCCTACCTTATGCTTAACAGCATGGAGCTCCTACCCAGGGGGTCATATCACTGAAGGACTTCTCACTCAGGTCAGGTCCCTGTTCGAGGTGCTAGGTGTCAGGAACTCATCCAGCGATCCCAGTACTTTGGTTCTTGGTGACATGATGATAAAGACACGGGTCAGGTGGGATGCAAGCAAGCAGTGCATTTATTATGCATTTGCTGTATCCTTTTATACCCTTACGACAAAGAAATATAACAGTGAAGATAACACAGGCCCTCATTCCCTTAGACTCCGTGGTTCCCCTGATTAGCTTGGAAAAACGTATTTTTTAACTTGTTACCTTATCTTGCACCTGCAGTAAGTTCATGGGTTCATGGAGAAGCCTTGCACCAGCCTTTCTCTGAGCATAACCGAGTACACAGCCTGGACTGGTAGTTATACTTGGCCTAGCTTCTCAACAAAGAAGTTACATTTTAATAATGTGGAAGTTTAATCAATATAAATTAATTGCCATGAAAGAAATTAAAGATCACTTTTTTGATCTGTAGAGAGGAAGATGGTTGCCGTGGCAGCACTTTTAGAATATCAACTAACAAAATCACATGGAGAAAGGTGATAGGAGGTTTCATAGTATATTATAAAACAGTAAGAAGTAGTGAAGGAAAAGTAGGTATTTTTTAAGTTTATTTTTCAAACTTTGAAAAATAATCTTTCCCTAATAACCTTCATTTCTCCCTAATGCCCCACTTCCCTATATTGAGAAATCAAGAAAAACAGAACCCCTATTATAAAAATGCATAATCAAGGAAAATAAATGCCCACATTGGCCATGTCTCCCCTAAAATGCTTCAGTCTACATTCTGAATCCATCACCTTTCTATCAGAGGATGAGTAGCCTGATTATCACAAGTCCTCTGGAATTGTGGTTGGTCATTGTGTTGACCAGGGTTGCTACGGTGCTTGTCTTTTACAGTATTGTTATTGTATAAATTGTTCTTATGGTTCTGCTCACTTCTCTCTACATCACTTCATCTGAGTGCTTGCTAGGTTTCCCTCATGGCTGTCCGTTTATTTGTTTCAGCACAGTGTTATTCTAGCACATAGTATACCATAACTTTTTAGCCATTCCACATCTGATGAACACTTCCTCAGTTCCAGATGCTTTGCCACCAGAAAATGAACTGTCATGAGTAATTTAATTTAGAGTATAGCACTAGTAATAGTATTGCTGGGACAAAGGGTATTATAGTTTAATAATTCAGAGAACATTTTTTGATTTTCATTTGCTTTTTACTAATGACTAGTGATAGTGCTTTTTTCATATGCCTGAGAGCTTTGATTTCTTTCTCCAAAAACTGCCTTTTCACCTCCTTCGACTATTTATCAATTAGGGGAATGGTTCCTATTATTGAATTACTAAGTTTGAATCTATTTCCTATAGATCATAGAAATGAGACCTTTATTAGAGAAAGTCATAAATTAAAAATCCCATCAAAATAGAAGACATTGAAATTCTGAAAATTAAAGAAGGGAAGCAATTCAAAACAAAAACATTAAATTGATAAAGAGAGGAGTTGGATTTTTAAAAATAATAAAAGATAAAATATTAGCTGATCTGATGGTTTTTATTCATTCATTCATTCATTTATTTATTTTTGCTTTTTGGAGGGCAGTTAGGGTTAAGTGACTTGCCCAAGGTCACACGGCTAGTTTTTGTGTTAAGTGTCTGAGGCCAGATTTGAACTCAGGTCCTCCTGACTCCAGGGCTGGTGCTGTATTCACTGTGCCTCCTAGCTGCCCCCTGATTTTTAAAAATGAGGAAAACCAGATTATTAAAAAGAGGAAAGGAAAATTGACAACAAATGAAGAGCAAATAAAGGAAATTATTATTTCCCATCTCTAGAATTAGAGATTTGATCCTAACATAACCGAGATAAAATGGAGGCATATATGCATGTATCATAAAATTGTCATTATTAAAATCGTACTGAGAATAATTTACACATGTATTGAGGGAATTCTTTACGAAAGTATGAAAAGGGGGCAGCCAGATTTTGCAAAATTATGTTCTGTAGCCTAGCTTTATAGCACAAAATTGGCAAAAAGGTGTAGAAAACAAAAGATGTCACAGCTTATTATTGACTAAAAAGCATTTGACTGGGTAGCATGACTTCAAAGGCTCTTGGTGGCTACCATATGTTAAAATCCTATTGAAATGAGAGCTAGAACATTTTTTTAAATTTTCTAATTATTGATATCAAATGAGATCGGGAGATATATTTGTTGTTTTGTGTTTTTTTTTGCATCGTATCATATTGATGGGAAGAGAGGAAATAAGGGTGTATGTGTGTGTGTACACACACATATACATATACACACATATGTATGTATATATCTACTGTGTGTCAGGCACTGTGTTGAGAGCTTTTTACAAATATTATCTCATTTGATTTTCACAACACCCCTGCAAAGTATGAGTGCTAACCACATTTTACAATTGAGGAAACTTGGGCAAATGGAGGTTAAATGATTTGCTCAGCTAATAAGTCTCTGAGGCCAGATTTGAACTTTCATCTTCTGAATTCTAGATTTAATACTCTATTCATTGTGCCTCCAGTTGTGCTTTGTTGAGCACAGAAAGGAAAGAGGGATTCCATAGAGATAATAGAATGATCTCGTAAGTTTGCATTTTATAATATTATTTTGACAGTTGTGCTAAGTGGTAGATTATTTTGCAGCCTTCTAAATAAGATCTGTGTGGGAAAGCTATATGGTGGCATAACATACTGGTCTTGGAGTCAGGGAGACTTGTCTCCTAGAGTTCAAATCTAGCCTTACTAGCTGTGTGACCCTCAGCAAGTCACTTCACCCTATTTGCCTCAGTTTCCTCCTCTGTAAAATGAGCCAGAGAAAGAAATGGAAAACCACTCCAGTATCTTTGCCAAGAATACCCCAAGATGGGGGTTACGAAGAGTCAGACTGAAAATGACAACAGCAGCAAAGACAAATGGGATCTGTAATCATCAAAAGTTTAGACTCTCTTTCTAGAAGTCAACGGAACCCTGTCCTCAGCCCTTTTCTGTAATCACACTGTCTTGATCTTATCCCTGTTTCCCATCAGTTCAAAATATCTTTATGCCAATGACTGCTGTAGAGTAGCCCTAAGTCTCAACTAAGCTCCAGTCCCATGTAACCAATTGCTTATTGGACATTTCCAACTGGATGTTTCATAAACATTCCACATGCAGTATATGCAAAACAGAACTCATCTTCACCACTGAACCCACTACCCGTTCTTAATTTTTCTGATCTCCCAAGTTTGAAAACTGAGTTGTTCTGACTTTTCAGTCTCTTGTATTACCCACTTAGCCAACAAACATTTAAGTGGCTCTTTTGTGATAGGCTTCATGCTAAGTTCTGGGGAGAAAAAAGAAGGAAAATAGTTCTTGCCCTTGAGGAGTTTACAATCTAATAAGAAAACAATATGTATTAGATACAATGTAACCTTAGAAAGAAGGTGAGGGCCTAGTTGAATTTAGATCAAATAAATTTCTAGTCAGGACAAAGGCAATGTGATTTTATTATTTCCAGCTTCATTTAGCAGCAAGCTAGTTGGGTCAACCAAGGTACATCATGTGAACAATTGAGAGTTTGGATTTAGCAACATGTAATTTGTGATAGAACAAAGAGATTCAAAAGTAAAGGAGAACATGTGGTTAAACTAATTCTTTAAGAGATCTAGAGTGTAAGTGTGGAAAGCAGAGTCAGAGAGCAGGTGAGGAGCTGGAACATAGTAAGGATTTGATGGATTAGAGGTGACAGTGGAGACAAGTTTAGGACTAGTAAAGAAGAGAAAGGAAACATAGAATGATGGAAGATAATGTTTAGATAAAGAAATTTTGGAGTGCTTGAATGTGAAAATTAGAACACTTGTGGATGAAGGCAAGATCATGGCTATGACCACACCTTGTTTCGCTAAAGTAGAGAAGTCAGAGGTTTTGAGCAGTTGAGGAACTGGGATTTAGGATGGATATTTGAGGAAACATTGCATGTTGAAATCTATAAATGTGAAGGTAGGAATTTGGTGAGGGAGACAAACCAGACACTGAACTATTGAGAAATGAGGAATATCCTGTGACTCAGTAGGTAACAACTTCCAACCTTATTTTGCCTGCTGACTTCCTGTTTGTTTCTTAAAACCTAATTCTAGTGCCACCGTCATCAAACTTTTCCTAAAATCTCCATTTAGTGACATCTTTTTCCTCCTTGGACCTTACACAACACTTGAGTGATCATTTCTCTAATATGCTTGTCATTTAATATATATAGATTATAATTATTGTTGTTTGTGTCTTGTCCTGTTACTAATCTAAGTTCCATACATGTAATGTGCTATTAGCTAAGCTTTATATTTTGCCCTGTTTGTGTCAGTGATTTTTCAAGGATAGGGATTGTTTGTTTTGTTCTCAGTGCCCAGCATCTTGCCTGGCATTTAGAGGATGCTTAATCGATGCTTGTTCATTGTTTCTGTAAAAGGAAGTAATGTGTACTAGCCTAGAATGGTAGTCTGGACACAGATTGTGAAAGGCTTTAAATGTTAGAAAGGAGTAATAAGCAAGAACCATTGGCAAACCTGTGCTTTTGGAAAATTAATTTAGTTGACATGCGAAGGACGTGTAGGAGAGAGGAGAAATTTGAGGAAGGAAGACCATTTAGGGGACTGTAATAGTGCAAGCAAGACTATTATACTCACTTTCTCAGTTTACTGATTAAAAGTGTTTGGAATAGAAATATCACTTGATTTTTAAAGTATTATTGCCAATTTGTGATACCTCATTTGGGAACAGGACAATATCTGTTTACTTCTAGATTGGCATGCAGTGAGAGTTTTGAAATTAGCTCTGAAAATAGTTTTCTTTTGGATCTGGGAAATTATCTTACTTCAGATGTACTCTTATACATTTGAGACTTTTATTACATTGCTTGTCCTCAGTATATAGAAATGGTAGTAAACTGTAGTTATAGTTCTTTGCTTTGTAAACTCCCTATTGCATAGTTTCAATGAATCATTGCAGAATATAAGAAATATTTTGCACATTTTAGTTAGGATTATAAAATTCATAATGTACTATTTTACATTTTAAAGATTTTTTTTGAAAGCCTCAAAGAGCTCTGAAAAATCCCTTTCTTGTTCTTATCTCCATTTTCTCAAGGTTTTTTTCCTCCATCATAAGATCTCTAGTGTATATAATAAAAGTTGAGAACATCAGTGTGAGCCATTAGTGATCAGGGAATTTATTCTAGATGAGGATGAGACAGACTCTATATACTGAGTTTGAAATATCAGTTGAGAATTGGAATAGGGAGTAAAGATGATAATGTGTGTTTAGTATGGAAATTTTCTTGATTGGAGCATCTACTTTGTATGGGAAACTAGTGGGAGAATTATGTTGGGACAGATTATGAGGTTCCTTGAATTTGTTCAGTCCTTCTATCCATCTATTCAGCAAACATTTATTAAGTATCTATTTGTGTATGGAGAACAGAGGAGTTACAAAGCCTAGTTAACATAGTGTCCATGTGGAGTTTACAGACTAGTAATGGGATAGGACAACAAATATCATTAGCTATAATGTATAACATTTCATGATGAGTACATTAGGGAGTTGGAAAATAAAGTGCTATGTAAGATCTAGGCTAGAAAAGGTTGTTACCAACTAGGGATCTCAGGAGAGGCTCCATGAAGAAGGTAGCTTTTGGAGTTGAGTTTTAAGAAGTGAGTGATGTTAGAAAAGGGTAGAGTTTCTTGAATGTCAAGTAGTTGGAGGTAAATTTTATTTGATTGACATTAGGGAACTGCTGGAGCTTTTGTTTTGTTTTGTTTTCTTTTTAAGCTCTAGAGCAAAATGATCAGATTTGAAATGATTTTAACTTTAGAATGAAGAAGATACTGACTGGGACGAAGCAGAAATGGGAAGACTTAAAAGGATCCTATTGTACAGGTGGCTATGGTAAAGTAGTATTAATATTCATAAAGAAAAGACAGATTATGAGAAGTACAGAGGTATAATTAATTGTAATTGCACAATTAATTAATTAATAGACTTTGGAATTGTATGTGAGACACAAGAGTGAAGCCAGATTGTAAACATGGGAGAGTGTATGAACAGTAGTACTACTGATAGAAAAAAAAAATGAAACAGATTGGTGTTTAAAGATAATTTGCTAGTTGGTTGTGTTGGGAGATCAGATAAAAGCGTGCTAGAGAAGATGCAGATCTGGAACTGTGAAAAGATGTCAAGACTCAAGAAAGAGTTTCACAAATTACCTTGATAGTTGAAGCTGTGAATTAAGTGAAATTAAACGAAAGATAGCTCAAGAAATATTTATAAAGTGTGTGCTACGTGCAGTATGATGGACTAGACACTGAGAATATGTTGATAGAAATGAACAGTCCTTGTTCTCAAGGTGCTTGTGTTGTTATTTTAATAGAGGGTATTTCATGACTACATATTAAAGGATCTAGAGAGGATAAAAGGAGAACCAGAGAAAAATAGTTTGTTTGGAAAGGTAAAGACACTGTGTCCCCAAAGTGATGCCCAGTGTGCTGTAGGAAGAATTGTGTCAAAAACTAGAGAGGAGGAGGAGGATGATTGAAAAGCTGCTACATTTGGCAGTCAGGAAGAAAGGAACATTTGAAAACTTTTTCAGTCTAAAAGTAATGTTGGAGGCATTGTATGTAGAGGATCTCATCAAGAAACTAAAGGAAGAAGAGTAAATGGAATAAAAGGAGGAAAGGATGTTTTATTTGCTTTTTAAGAGAATTTGGGGACTTGAATAAGCTTGTATGTAAATCATCATCATCATCATCATCATCATCATTAAGGATAGTTTGAAGATGAATGAATTGAGAGGTAATGACTGCTGGAGTTAATGTCTTGGAAGCTGGAGGAGGTAGTAGGTATAAGGGCCTATCTGTATAGTCTTAATGAAAAGTGTTGCTTTTTCAATAACCAGAAGGAAAGAAAGAAGAATGGATTATGTTGCTCACAAATTTTGAGAAATCATATAGAAAAGTTTTGAGGGAATTCATAGGAATGACCTTGGTCTTTTTAATGTGAAATTGGAGGGGAAATCATCTGCTTATGAGTGGAAGTAGGGAGTTGGTACGAGGTTGAGTTGAAAACAGAGATTTGGAATAGATATTGTGCACATGAAATGGTGAATCATTATTATTATGGTATTGTCAAGTAGGAGTCAGGCTCAGCCAATGTGCTATGTAATGTGGGTGGTGAAGTGAGATGGTACAGGTAACCCAGGAATAAAAATTCACAGTTTAGGAATGGCAGGAGGTCAGGGGACAAGGAATTCGAGGGTGGCATTTTGAATGAAGATTTGAAAAAGTTTGGCTGAAAGAGTAGAGGAAGAGATTATTGTAGTGGCAGACCAAGTGGTCATTTGAGTATGAGGCTGAGGATGCAGAGGAGAAAGGGTCACAAAACTGATCAAAGATTATGCTCAGTCCAAAAAAGTAGGTTTTATTATATAATTTTATTGGAATTAGACTTGGAAGGTTTCTTAAAAAGCATCTATACCAACCTCCTTCCTCCCCCTTCCCATTTTACACATGGAAAACAGAAGGACTAGAAGGGATACAGCGATCTATCCAAAATTGCACAGCTAATAATAAGTAACTTACCTAAGATTCAGATTCTGAACCTCTAACGCAGTATCTAGTGTTCCTTCCCTACAAACCAACAAGAGAGATGATAGAATGACTTAGAAATATCAGTGGGAACAAGGAATTTGCCTATTATTCCTTTTGGCTCTATGAGTCAGTGTTGTCATCAAATGTACTCACAAAGGGAGGGTTACAGGGGGATGAGGTATATTCATTGGAGAGAAGGTGTCAATTAAAGTAGTAAAGTGGAAGGGAAGGGATGTTGAAAAGTTTGGGCATGTCTAGAAAATTTTAAATGTCGGGTTAAGAAGTTTGTAATTTTTTCTTCATTCTTTTGGAAAACTAGATTCTGAACAATTGGATAGAAAGTTGGTTTTAGGAAGATTAATGCAGAGACTGTAGGAGGTGGATTAGAATAGGGAGAAATTGGAGTAGAAGGACAATCATTAAAAGGCTCTCAGTAAATCCATGAACTGAGGGCTTTTGACTCATTTGAGACTACAGGAAAAAAATTAATAAATCTAGCAGGCATTTGGAATGAAGAGTTGAAAGAATTTGACAGAAAAGGTTGAGTAAGAGGAGCTGCTGTTGCAGTTAGGAGCCTATATGAAAGGGTAAGTGGTGAAACTATCATTTGAATGGAAGAAATTAGAAGAGAAAAACTGCTTTTGAAAAGAAGACATTTCAGCTTAGGGGAAGGTTGATTTCTATGCTATACACACACACACACATATACATTCATTCTCCCACAAAACCTAGTATTGTCATAATATATAACATAAAGGTCATAAAGAATTCCATTTTAAATTTAGTGTATGTAGAAATCACATTTTAAAATGTATGGTTCCATTCTGAACTACTATAAATTTGAAGTTTTAGGCTGCTCTAGAGAATTAATTTCAGCATTAAATAAAAACAAATGATATCCAAATATAACCACATCCCCAAAATAAAATTTTTAAAATGATTTCATTTGTACATTTGTTATTTGACATATTAGTTAAAGTTTACTGTGGGTAGAAACTCAGAAAAATCCTTTTGATCTAAGAGAACTGTGGAAAAATAATTGTTGCTGCTGCTGTTCCAACCATGATTATGATGATGAAATAGTTGTGTAGTTTTTATTATAATAGGAAAGAGAGGAAAAAGGCAAAATCGAATATTTATAATGAAAAGTAATAGGATTAATATTCATGATTTTGCAAGGTCTTCTTTAATTTTAATTTAGATTCCATGTAACTGTACAGTTAGCACTAGTAAAAACAACATAACTGTTTGACATACTTAAAAGAAAGTTTTTAATAGATCCTGGAATTTCAGATGCATGGTTTTGCTACCTACAGTTATGAGTACTCAATATGACTAATGTATGATAATGAGAGCATGAATTAAGAATATTTTTTTTAAATCTTATATCTTTTAGCTAATGGGAATGACAGCAAGAAATTTAAAGGAGATCGATCTCCCTGCTCTCCTTCTCGTGTTCTCCATCTTCGTAAAATTCCAAATGATGTCACTGAAACAGAGGTCATATCATTAGGTTTACCATTTGGCAAAGTAACGAATCTCTTGATGTTGAAAGGAAAAAGCCAGGTATGTAATAATTTAATGCTGAAAAATTTTCTCTGTGTTGACATTTTTATAGGAAAGGAAATTCTTATTCTGGTGCTTCTTGACATTACTATTTTTAAAACATTCATGTGTGCTTTCCTGTGTAAGATAGTACCTGAAAAGCACGTTATAAATATCCAATATTAACTCCAAAAGATTCACAGTGGAAAATGATACCCACATCCAGAGAAAGAACTTTGGAGACTGAATGCAGGTGGAAGCATACTATTTGCTCTCCTTTTTTTTTCTTGCTTTGTTTTTTCTAAGTCTTCTTTACATCATAACTAATGTGAAAATATGTCTAATATGAATGTGTAAGTAGAATCTATATCAGATTGCATGCTGTGTTGGGGAAGAGAGAGGAGAAGGAAGGGGAGAAAATTTAAAACTCATTCTTATGGGAAGTGAATGTTGAGAACTAAAAATAAGTAAATTATTTAAAAAATAAATATAGAGTATTTCTTTAAATTCCCTGATAGAGAAGTGAAGCGAAGTAATTGATATCTGATTTGGTAAATGAAGGAACTGATGTGACAATACAAACAAATAATTTGTATTAATGATACTTTGTGTAGCTAGCCATTAAACAGGAAGGATTTTCAGGGAGGAAATGGAGAGAAGGAGAATTCCCTAAAGCACTTTATGTACTATCTCTAGAGTTGTACTGAGATAGATGAGAGGTTAAACAGCCTCCACGATGGTCGTCCTTTTTCTGGGCACCTAATGCATTATTCATTTACTGCTTGACATTAGTGTTTATTCACTAAAAAGATTAAGAATTTTAACTTGACTGAAGTGGCTCCATATAGGAGCTTTATTTTTATATTTATATATTTATTGTGTGCTATGCTTTATTATTGTCATTTGCGTAGCTAATTATTTCAGGGATTTCCAACTGTTATTTGGAAGAGGAGGGAAAGTATGGGATTGAAAGGTGCCAGATAGTGAGGGAGTGCTGACAGGGAAATTTAGCTAGCATAGATTACAGGGAACAGGTGATGAATATTCAGGGTATGCCAGTTCCCACCAGCATTTCTATCTCCATTACTTCTGGTCATTACCCTCCTTCCTGGCAAGAATTCCAGGACACAAGGAGGGGAATGCCAGCAGCCCTCTCCACCTTGGAAGACAGGTTTGCTAGGCTTCCGAAGGCCTTTAAGTAAATGAAAGGTCAGTAATTTATATATTTAAATCACTATTTTTGCAAGAATCTTACAGTGAAAGTATTAACTTCTCCAACACACTAAAATCAAATAAATAGTAGAACTAGGAAATAATGTTGCTCTTATCAACTGGGCAGCAAGCAGATTACAGTCAGGTGCAGTTGCATTCACTGGTTCCTCAAATATATGATGTGAAAGATATCTTAAATATTGGTTTCTAGTTAGTAAACTGCTAGGCAATATAACTTGTACTATACATTTAAATAATGAATTCTGAAAAAGTTTGGAAAATGAGGATTTTTTAAATCAAATTATTGTTAACATTAGGTTTTAAAGAATAGTTCCCAAACCATAAACCCAGTTTGTTTAAGATCTCCTGTGTCCGGATAACCTTAATAAGGGGAATGAAGTAACAATAATTTTATAATGTATTGCAAATTTTAAAATTTGTGTTGATTGCAGGCATTCTTAGAAATGGCTTCAGAGGAAGCTGCTGTTACTATGGTGAACTACTACACTCCAGTTACTCCTCACCTCCGAAGTCAGCCTGTTTATATTCAGTATTCTAATCACAGAGAACTTAAGACTGACAATCTACCTAATCAAGCTGTGAGTATTAAACGCTTTCACTTTAAAAATGTTCATTAGGCCATATGGCATTAATCTAATTTTAAAATATATTTGCATATTAATTGACTTTGAAAAGGAGGAAACTTGAATGTGACTTTTTGCTAAATCCAGTGTTTGGATATAAGGAAATATGAGGAAAAAATGGTTTTTTTTAGAAACATAGTTGAATGATTGTACATCACATAATACTGTAGAATTTTAGAACTGGAAGGAAGCTAAGTCATTTTGTCTTCCCTTTTTACTCTTTACTTCATATCCCCCTGCCTTTTTTTCCTTCAAATAAGGAACTCAGATTGAGATTGGCTTTTGTTACTTATTAATTGAACTTAAAACCATCTTAGATCTTGTAGAATTTGTTATTAAATTATTCAACCCTTAAAATGTACATGTAGGCTAGAGGTCACAAAACACTCTCACATCCTTTTTATATTTTTGTTTTGTTGTAGATTATATTTGGTACAGTGTCTTAACATAATGTTGCAATTAGTTGTACCTATCTTAGACTATTTGAGTTAAGTTCATAGAAGTAAAGTGGAATATGCAGTCTTCCTAGTCACTGACACCTCCATCTTAAGAGAGAAAAAGGCTTTTTAGTTAGCTCTTCTGCCAGCTGCTCTAAGGTAATTGATTTTCATATCATACATGGCTTAGGGAAAAGAGCTTTGAACTGGGTATCCAGAAAAGCTGGGTCCTCATCCTGACTCAGACACTTATTAAGTATATCCCCACAGACAGACCATTTTGCCTTTGGGCCTCTCCGAGGTCCTTTTCAGCTCTAAATCTGTGATCCTGTGATGGAAGTTTCTGGACATATTCTAACTGTCTCCTAACCTGTGTACACCACTACCAGGTGAGCTTTTTCTCGTAACAAACAAAAAAGTTAGACCAGACCGAGGATACAGTGCCTACATTTGACAACATATATAGCATAGACTATCTATAGCCCCATTCACCTCTTTATTCAGATACGAAGTACATTATTTGATCTGTTCTCAGGGCCAAGATCCGTCATTACACTTACATACCATTTGTCTTCATTTTGGCATTGTTATTGTAGTCATTTTTTGTCATTTTGTTAGTTACTCATTTTGTGTAAATTCATTTCTTGAATTTCACGTTTTTATAGTATACTACGTCATAATTTTTGTTCAGAGATGACAATTTATTCAACTCATTCCCAAGTGATGTATGTCCACATTATTTCTAGTTCTTTGATACTACACATAAGAACTGCTATAATAGTTGATATATATGGGATTATTCATTCTGTCTTTGACGTTCACAAGGTATATGTCCAGCTCTCGTAAATACTTAATGACTTTTCTTTCCATAATTGCAAATTGTTATCTGGTTTAACTGGATAGATTCATTGCTCTATCAACAGTGTGTTAGTGTTCCTGACTTTATATATAGCCAGTCCAGTATTGACACAATTCAGTGTTTTCTCATTGTTGTTGATCTTTTTTGGTATGTAGGCTGTTAAGTTTATGTAGTAATCTGAAACTATCTTTCATACAGTTAGTGATAGTTTTTAATTCTTTTTTTTAAAAAACTCTTTAAAAATTTCAGTGTGCCTGGGCCTGGAGTTAGGAAAATCTCATTGTAAATCTTGCCTCATGTAACAATGGATAGCTTTCTCATCTTGGAAGCAAAAGTGATAGATAACTTTACCTGCTTCTCAGGCTTGTTGTGAAGATGGAATGAAACATCTCTAATATAAATATTAGCTATTCTCCCAGAGATAAGAATAACTATCATTTATTCTTTTAAGAAGGCTACACAACTCTAGGTATGCTGTAAGGCTAAAGATAGCTGTAACTTCAAAGCATGACTAATACGTTGTCATAATATAAACATAAGACGTTTGGAGAGTCTTGGTTCTGTGGTGTATATTTTACATGATTCAACTCTGTGTCATTGGAAAACTGTTTTTTAGATTAGCAACTAAGTTTTTGTAATTACAGGCTGTTTTCTTTGGCTTTCTCAGTAGCTTATCAGCCTGTCAGGAGAAATCCTTCAATGAAGTGATGAGGATTCTTCAAGATGTTCAGGAAGAGTCTTTGCCCAATTCATTTTTGCATCCATAGAAGAATTTAGTCCCTTTTGTATTTCTGATGTAATATAGAATTATACATATATAATTATACTTTAAAAATATAATAAAATTATACCAGTGAAGCCAGAATTGAATCTCCTATATGATAAACTAGAACCTCTATCAACAGTAAATTTTAATTGACATTATCTAATTTTTTCTCAAATGATTAATTGGTTATCTACGTTTTTAGAAAAAATTTTCTCTGAATTTTTGGCTTGATGGAAATTTCCTTATAGTACCACAACAATTTGTCATAAGGGAAGGAATGTTATTTGCCACGAGGAAACTTGAAAGAATATGACTACAAAAGTTTAAGGAAAACAGGGGTGCTTCATGTAATGTGGTAGTTTTTTTTTTTTTTTGATATGACAAGGTCTTTTGGATTATTTTAAACATCTTATGTTTGTGATTTGATTTATTTACTAAACATTTACTAAGCACAAGTCCCAGCAATTTTTAACCTGTTTTTGAGAGGCATTGTGATATAATGATGAAAATGCTGAACTTAAAATTGGAGAGATAAGGGTTTGATTTCTACCTCAGCATTGTGACTTGGCCTCGATTTCCTCATATGTAAAATAGGGGTAATAATACTCTCTTATTTCATAAATTGGTCATGAGGAATGCATTTTGAAAACCTTAAAATGCTACAGAAAGGTGAATTGCTGTTGTCACAGTACCACCTCTCATCTTTCCATTCTGAAGTGACCATTTTTGTCTTTGAAGTCTTGAAAGAGCATTGAGTGCCTAAAAAATTGTGTAGATTTCTTCTATATATAGTTGCTCAAGTCCAGCTATTGGTTTAATTGATTCCTGACTGCAATTTCTTGAGTGCCTTTTCTACTTTTTTGTCTTTTACGTGGAATGCTGAGTGGAATTGAAGCTGAATAGATTATTACATTTTGAGTTACTCAAGGGCAAGGACTATCTTTTGCCTGCCATATAGTTAGTGCTTAATAAATGCTTATTGATTGACTGAATTTTTTTTTTTTCTAAGTTTGTGTTTCTAACTAATAGCTATTTGTTGTCCTCTCAAGAATAATCTGTCAGGGCAGCTAGGTGGCACAGTGAATAGACCACCGGCCCTGGAGTCAAAGAGGACCTGAGTTCAAATCCCGCTGCAGACACTTAAAACTTACTGGCCGTGTGACCTTGGGCAAGTCACTTAACCCCAATTGCCCTGTCTTCCCCCCCTCCAGAAAGCCAAAAAAAAAATACCATATCTTGGCTTGGTTAGGCCTCATGCTAACTTTTCTGCAGCCTCAATACCTTTTTTTTTTTTTAAATTGGGGAGGGGGTGGCTAGGTGGCACAGTGAATAGAGCACCAGCCCTGGAGTCAGGAGGACCTGAGTTCAAATTAGGCCTCAGACATTTGACACACTTACTAGCCCTGTGACTTTGGGCAAGTCACTTAACCTCAATTGCCTTCAGATTTTTTTTTTTTGTTGTTCCATGATACTGGTGGTGACTTTCCATGTCATTGGGTTGGCCCCAGTTAATGCTCAAGAAGTTACCAAGGATTTATTTTAAAGAAATTTTGTCATTTTAAGCTTTCTTTTAAAAAAAAAAATGATGTGTAATGAAATGATGATTAAAGTTAATGAAATGGCTTAATTGGGGTCTGATTAATTGAAATTTTATCTCTAATTTATAATGGAATCTTTAGTTTTAAGACCTTTCGTTCTTCTGATAGTTCAGGTTACTTACGTGAGCTAAATACTGTCTTTTTTTTTTTCTAGACTGCCATTTTGCCTTTAGAGAAACTGAGATACTATAAAGATTTTGAAGCAAGAAAAAGCTCAAGTTTTTTCATTGTTGTTTGCTTTCCCAACTTCGTTTAAAAACAGTAGAAATTTTGAGGGAAATATACCATATTTAGTATTTTGCCACCCCAGATTCCTGTTTTTCTTAGAAACAAAACCATTATTTGACTTGTTAATTAAATTTTACTGTTTGGCATATTGGGAGATGCGAAGAGTTTGGATGGTGGGAGCAAAGAATTAGCATAGGAGGTAGGTTTTTTTTTAAGGCCACTACATTCTGGTTTTTCCTCTTCCAACTAAGATACAATAAAAATAAAATCTTTTTGGAGAAATTGTTCCCTTGTACTACTTTCACATCTATTATCAAAGAGAAATTAATTTATTTTCTCTGAGTTGAATAGTCTTTGGGGTTTTAGCCAGAATTCAGATGGACCTAACTTGCAAAAAAAAAGTATGTATTAAACTACCTTATAACCATTTCTGCTTTATTTGTTTGTTTGTGTGCTGATGGCTGGATTTTATAAGAATTCTCATTTTGGATTGTTTGATAGCGAGCTCAAGCTGCATTGCAAGCAGTGAATGCTGTCCAGTCTGGAAGTCTGGCTCTTACTGCAGCCCCAGGCAGTGAAGGTGGAGTTCTTCCCGGGCAAAGCCCTGTTCTCCGAATAATTGTGGAAAACCTCTTTTACCCTGTCACTCTTGAAGTACTCTATCAGGTAAGGAGAAATAAGAAAGAAAACAACACTTAAATCTAACTGCTGCTTGTATCAGTTATTTTACTACATTTTTAAAAAGTGTTATTTGCTTTTTTCTTTTTAAAAAAGACAATTATTTTTCACAGTGACACCACAGCAGAACCCTTCCTTTAGCAAAAAGTTCAACTAAACAAAACAAACACACACACTGGCCACAGTTTTGATGTCAGTGAAGTATTTATTCATAAGGTATCTGAAAGAAGGGACAGTAGTAAAAATATGGTATATTTTTTTATTCCTAGGAAAAACAGCAAATGAAAATATCAGTAAATTTTAATCCTTTTCTCTGCTTTCTAATTTATATATATATATTTTTTATTATAATGGACTTTCCTTGATGCCATTCTTGATTAAGGGCATTAAAAACCCTGATAGCCATTCTGTGTTCTCAAAACAGGGAGATGTATGTTTGTCAGAATAAGTTCCCAGTGCTATTATGGACATACATCACAAGAGTCCAAGTTGAAGAGTGAGATCCTCAGACACTTTTATTTGGAGGTGATATTGTGCTGATTGTGTCAAACCCTGGAATATTGAAGGATCAGTCAAATTCATTACCTTTCTAAATAGATTGGCTTAATCATCAACATAGGGAAAAACCAAGTGGAAAGGGAGCATCTGTTTTTCCGTGATATGCTCCTCCATCATCATCAGTTTTGTTTGTTTTTTGCTTTTTTGCAGGGGGAAGGTAGGGCAGTTGGGGTTAAGTGACTTGCCCAAGGTCACATGGCTAGTTTTTTGTGTTAAGTATCTGGGGTAGGATTTGAACTCAGATTCTCCTGACTCCAGGGCCAGTGCTCTATTCACTGTACCACCTAGCCACCTTCATCATCATATATTTTATATAGTCCCAATGACTAGTGAGTCAGGCCAAGAATTAAAAAGCATGACCAAGAGCAGGTTGAGATATTGGGAAATTACAAAGTTATTCTAATGACTCCAAACCTCTTCTTGGAAAAACAAAAGGCTTATGTTTTCAAAGCTAATATTCCTGTGGTGGTGATCCATGGCTTAAGTTCATGGACCTAGATAGTCTCAGAAGAAGTGAAGATGAGGGTCTCCCAGAGGGCAGTGGAGGAACACTGAATAGGCATGAGCAGACTTTTATGCATTACAGACAAAGAATTATGCTGGATAAGTGCTATGAAGGGGATCATCAAGGAAATGGGCAATATGGACTAGTCACATATTGAGAGTGGGATAATTGATGAAGGCCATGTGTTCTACTTGTAAACAGTGTCAAGGGAAGCTACCAGTAATACCAGGGATAAGACTCACATGAGATGTACAGAGGAAGGTTGTAATTTTTATCCCTGGAGATCAGTATCAACATTGATGGGATCATAGATCCATTGAAATTTGTCCAGAAATACTAGTTACTAATTTTTAACCTATTTTCCACATAATTGCAAAGTTCAGACAATTTCGAAGGAAATTTTAAAATTGGTCAGCTGTATTAAATACATATCCTATCTTATGAATGACAATGTATTAGGGACTATTTCTCATTTGCAGTAACTATACATTTTATCAGATGTTGCTTACATTGTAAAACTTTATTTCCAATTCATAATAGAAACATAGTACTTAGTAAATGATACATAATCATAAACCTTTTTCGTAGATTGCCTGTCCATATTACTTTCAGGGAAACATGGTTTCAAAAGCAGATTTCACTATGGTTTGATTTGGTTTGGTTTTTGCGTGTCAGTGTGAATTTATTTTTATACTTGTTGTTTTTCACAAAGTTGTTTAGTTATAATTGAGATATGTATATGTGCACATATATACACACACAGTTTGTATATGTATGTGAGTATATATAAGTAAATTTGATTTCTAGGTTATGTCCAAACTAGAATTTTATTTTGTTTTGTGAAGCATTGCCAAAATATAACCCACAGACACTCCTGTCCTTTGCTATAACTCACGTGAGTCAGCAGTATCTATGCTATATTAATATTATTGTGTGTTTGGCTTTATTAGTTATGGCATTATATTTACAAGAGACCAAACCATTTATCTTTCCATATGAGATTAGATGATAACTGAATGTAATTATGGTGACATTTAATTTTTAAAAATCAATAATAATAATATAAAATTCTCTGTGGGGAGGTTACTTATAAAACTTCTGTAAACAGGTTGTTACCATGGTGCTTATTATTGTAAGAAATATTTTAATCTATTAAGCCTTTTATGAGTAAGTAAAAGCCTGAAATCTTTTTTCTTAGCAATTTTTGCCAAGTTCTTTCTAAAATAGATTACTTTCATCACGTGTTTAATCTTTAATGCATGATTAATCCACTTTTATCTGAAAAACAATAGTAATTATAATATATACTTAAGTTTTGTGAGTACATAGATTTGTATACTGATAAGCAGTGAAATAAGTTTGTTGGTACAATTAGAATAAAATAGCTCCTGAATTGAAAAGGAAAAATTCTTACAGTAAGTACACTTAGATGATTTGAAACCAAGTTTATTTGCTACAATATGCCGTAAAAATAATGCCTGAAACTTTCATTAATATGATAATCACAGAATTAGTAATAATTAGCAAAAATTGAGACATCCTTCCTTCCTCAACTGTTATGATTCCCTTACATCCTACCATTAAGATTCTTGTTGAGGAAGTGTGATTCTACAGGCTGTTACTTACTGTAAGCTTAGGGAAGGTGGGTCTGTTGAATATTGGTATGTACAGTGACCATGGTAATGTTTGGTTTTCCCAGTGTTCTAGGAATGACAGTGGTGGTGGTTCTGTTGGTGTGGAAAATATGTGTGTGGGTGTGAGTGTGTGGGTGTGGGTGTGTGAGAGAGGGAGAGACAGAGACAGAGACAAAAAGACAGAGAGAGAGAGATCAGATCAGGAAAAATTCTTTCCGAAGTAGCGATAGGTGTTTTGATGTCTGAAAAGCTAGAACCCATCTATTTTAAATATTTTAAACCCTTCTATTTTAAATATGGCAGAGCACTTTTTTTGTCATTTACCAGTAAATATAAGTTACCACTACTTAACCAAAGACAGAAAAGTAACAAAACATTTCTTCATGGATACATGCACTTGAAGGAAATATTAATAACTAAAACTTAGGAAGAAAAATTCATTATCTGTTGTTGATTTTTGTCAATTTTTAAAATCCTAGATAATTTTAGATCTGAATTGTTACCTTTTCTCTTTAAGCATTATCTTCAAAAGCAAATTGTTGGTCTTATTCTATACCTATGGGATATTACTTTCTTCAAAAAACCAAAACAATGAAATGAATAAAAAGAACTCTTCCATGTGAGAATTTAACAATCAGACTCATCTTTCTACCAGTATTAGAATTCCATGTATTCAATATTCAAGACCTTTCTATAGCAGGTTTTCAGCTGACATCCTTAGAAGAAAAATTGCAGTAATTATACAGGTTTTAAAATGAATCTATGCCAAATATAGGAAGAAAGCTAATTTCTTTTCATTTGTTAAAATTAATCTTGAATTTTTTTTCATATTATTTGCCATTATTAGAAATACATTTGAAATGATAGATTATAAGCCCCTCAAAGGCAAAAATTGTCATTTTTTCATCTTTTTTTCTTAGTATTTCTTTTTTTCCTTTTTCCTTTTCATCTTTTTTTTACCTTCCCACTGCATGCTAGACATTTGACACAGATTTATGAATTTATTTTTTCATATTTTACCCATAATACATTTTACTTTGATACTTAGAAAACTTTGACTGTTTATTAAGAATTAAAATATAACTTGTATTTTGAAAAAGCTATATATTTTTGCAATAGCTTTTTTTCTCCATATACTTTTTTCACCAAGCCTAGCCATCTTCAAGTGTTTCTTACTTAAACTTTCCTTTGACCCTGCTATTTTTGTATGGTGACAACTGTCACCTTGTTTCTTTCCATTCACTTTTAAAACTCCTTTAATAAGGGAAGGCTACACTCAGTACTTTCATTTCTTCACCAGCTTTCATTCTTCAATCCTGTTCAGTCTGGCCTTGTCCACCACCACAGTTAAAATTTTTTCTTACTGATCCACTTATTACTAATGGTGTTCCTTCCCTATTTCCTGGTTCTTCCCCTTTCTTCTCCTTAAATGTAGATGTATCCATCAATATTCTGGTCTTGACCCTTTGGTTTTCTCCCTACACACACTTTTTATAGTTCAATCCAGTGGCTTCAGTTATCTCCTAGTAAATGATTCCAATATCTGTATCTCTGACTAGAGCTTTAGTTCCATAATGCCAGTGGCTTATAGGATATCTTCACCAAGATATGCCACCCAGGTCCTAAGCTCAGCCACGGCCCAGTCAGATATCTGCCCCCCCACCCCCCGCCCCAAGACCCAAAAGAAACCAAAAAAACCCATGCCCAAGTCTTAAGAAACTTAACGTTGCTACTGGTATCTTTGTTTTTCTATAGTGGATTCTGCTTGGAAACTGGGAATCAACTCTACTCATCCCTCTCACCCTATTTCTGTCCCTTCTCCGAACATCCTCCCATCCCCATCCAGTCATTTGTTAATCATTCTTATGTCGCTCCTTTACCACTGACCTACCATGGTTTCAGGTCATATCCCACTTTCATTGATCTGCTGATCCTTTGCCAGCTTCTCCAGCTGCCAGATCTTATTTATCTCTCTTCATAAACTTATGCAAACATTTGGGCACTGTAAGCAAATACTGTTTTTTGTTCTTTAATTGTTCCTGTATTTCTCCTCAGTGAGATTATAAATTCCTCAGAGGCAGAGATCATGTGTATCTTTCATGTCCCATTTTGTATTTTTCGGTTCTATAGTATTCAATTATAGGTGCATAGTTTATCTTTGCTAAGTTGAAATGAACATCAAGACAGCCCCTTTACTGGTTATCTTTTAGGGACAACCTGAGAAAGAAGGAAAATCACATATAGCCTCTAAATCATAAAATGTTCCCTCCCACATTCTCCTTTGCCATAAGATTACACAGTCAGCCATTTCCATTATATTCAACCTACAATTTACTCTTGTGTTGCTCTGAAATATCCTATTTCTTTTACATAAGAGCTTTAAAAATTTCTTGCTGCTTTGGGTGTTGTTTTAATGTTTTTGACCAAGGTTCTTACTGGAGGAAACTTTCTAGTTTTAAAATAAGAAATAGTGCTTTGTAACAATTATTAACATCACTTTCTTAAGTAAAAAGATATGCATAAATCACTTAGAGCGTTTCAATTTTTTTCCTATTCTTTATCCAAATTTGTAATTTTTCTTTCAGATTTTTTCCAAGTTTGGAACAGTCTTGAGGATTATTACCTTTACGAAGAACAATCAGTTTCAGGCGTTGCTTCAGTATGCTGAGCCACTGAATGCACAGTATGCCAAAATGGTAACATGACTAGAGTTGTTTATAATGAATGAAAAAAAAGTGTGTTTGGTTTTTTTTTTTTGCTTTTTGAAGGAGGGAAGGGAGGGCAAGTGGGGTTAAGTGACTTATCCAAGGTCACCCGGCTAGTAAGTGTTAAGACTGGGGACAGATTGGAACTCAGGTCCTCTTGACTTCAGGGCCAGTGGTCTATGCACTGTGCCGCCTAGCTGCCCCTTCCGTTTTTATTATATGAGAATTACTTAGTGTTTTCATGATAATGACATTGGCCATTTCATGATTTAGAGCTTTAATTGATTTGACTAGAATTAGGTTATCTCTGACAGCGTCCCAACATTTCGAAGTAAATATGTAGGTAAATTTTTATGTTTAAACATATTAGTTCTTGCTGGAAATGTTTTGAGGTTTTTTTGTTCATTTTTTGACATTTTTAGAAATATATTAAGATAATATGATTTGAAGTATGTCACAATATATATATATCTGTTATTTCATGTAGTTTGATGGAGTTACAATTAATTGTCAAATTTGGTAGTCTCTGATAAAAATCTTCCTACCCTTGTGCATAGTTGATGCTTAAGGTTGTTGAATTGCATTGCAGCACTATTCAAGTACATTGAGAAGACAGCTTATGTCTGGTCTTCTCCTAGGTGAAATATGCAAAGTAAGAGGAATAAGAGGTCTTGAGTAAGGTGGTTGTAGATATTCTTCTCTGTATATTAAAGCATGTCTTTACATCTGATTTGTGCTGTACAGTTTTTTAAAACACTCATTTAACCTTGTGAAGTAGGCATAGTGGGCAATATGCTTGCTTTATTAGTGCATTTTCAAAATAGTTTTATTTGAGAATGTTGCCTATTCTATTTTAGAAATATTGTGGAAATGTTCATATTCAGACCTGTTAATAACTAAGTATATCACAAATTTAAAATTCGTCAACATTAGTGACGTCTTATACTTTGCTATAACCATAGCATCATTCCAAAAAAGGACTTAGTGTATAATTATCTTAATTATGAATCAGCATGTTACATAATTGAAAGAGTGCTTGATTTGAAATCCGAAGGCTTGGCTCTGAAACACAGCTGTGCTTATATCTAATGATCTTTGGCAAGTTGTTGGGCCTGTTTCTGCTTCTGTAAAATGAAAGGTTTGGATTAAATTCTCTCTAAGAAAGGAAGGAAACAAGCATTTTTTAAAACACTTTACAAATATTATCTCATTTGATCCTTACAACAACCCTGGGAAGTAGGTGCTGCTGTTTTCCTCATTTTTCAGTTAAAGAAACTTAGGTAGGAAATGACTTGTGCAGGATCATACTGCTAATGAGTGTCTTGATACTCAGGCAAAGCTGAAGCCATATTTGAACTCCGGTCTTCCAAACTCCAGGCCTAGTGCTCTGTCTGCCATGTCACTTACTTGCATGTTCTAAGGCCTCTTCTAGCTCTCAATCCCATTAACATTCCTTCATGAAGCTCCTCTTCCTGTTAATAGGTAAATCAAGTAGTATGTAGCTGTAGTTGAAGGAGTTCTTTGACCATTAGCTACAGAAGATCAAAGGGAGGAAAAGTAGCCGTTCTGAGGTTTCCCAATTATTCAAAGCATTTTAAAGACTTCAGAAAAATAAAATTCTGTCCAGAATAAGTTAATTTGTATTTAATGGGCATTATTGAAATTAAGGGTGAAATGTCCTGTGGAATTCTATAGGATCATATAGTTTAAGTTGAAAGGGACCTTAAAGGTCATTGAGTCCAGTCCACATATTTTAAAGATGAGGAAACTGCCCCAGGGAGGTTATAAGTGACTTGACCAAGGTCACACAATTTTTGTCTTAGGATAGGCTTGGAACACAGAAATTGTTGCTCCAGGTCTGGAGCTCTGTATACTGCGCAATGTTTCCTTCCTTTTTTTTTTTTTTTTTGTAAAATTAATTTTTATGTTTAATTTTACTTTACATCATTCATTTCCACAAAATTTTGAGTTGCAAATTTTCTCCCTGTCTTTCCCCTACCCACCACCCCAAAACAGCAATCCCATTCTATACCCCCCATCTGCTCTCTCCTATATCCTCCCCAATACCTCCTCTGACTTTCCAGTAGGACAAGCTGGATCGCCATTTCCCAGTGCCTATATAGCTTATTTCCGAGTTGCATGTAAATAATAATAATATTTTTAAACATTTGATTTTAAAACTTTGAATTCGAGATTCTTTCCCTTCCTCCCTCGTCATTCATCCTTACTAGAAAGATAAGCAATTCAATATAGGTTGTACATGTGTAGCTACTCAAAACATTTGCATAGTGGAAATATTGTGAAAGACTGACTATATTTCCCTCCATCCTATCCTGCCCCTCACTTGTTCTGTTCTCTACTTTGTCTCTGTCCCTTTACAAAAGTGTGTACTTCTAACTACCCTTCCCCCCAATCTGTCCTCTCCTCCATCATCCCCCACCTCCCATCCCCTTCCACCCAACTGTCCTGTAGGGCAAGATACCCAATTTAGTGTGTATGTCATTCCCTTCCTAAGCCAAATTCAGTGAGAGTAAGGTTGGCCCATTTTTGCCTTCCTGTTCTTTCCCTCCATTGCAATAGTTTTCCCTTGCCCCTTCTGTTTGAGATAATTTACCCCATTCTGTCTCTCCCCATCTCCTCCCCTTTTCCTCTCTCACCTCTCAAATTCAGCTTTAAAATATCATCCCTTCCAATTCAGTTGATCCTTTGTCCTCTGTCTATGTATACCTGTACGCATATATACACACTCACATATGTATTTATATACATATATGCCCTCCTATACAGATATATATGTTTGTTTATGTGTCACACACACACATTTATATTCCTTTCAACTATCCTCATACTGAGAAAAGTTTGATAAGTTACAATTATTATTTTACCATGTGGGTAACTATTTACATGTGGGTGTGTAGATAGTTCAGCTTTGATAAGTTCCTTATTATTTCTTTTCCCTGTTTATTTTCTCATGCTTCTCTTGCTTAATTGTCTTTCCTGGATCTATTTTCTAGGTCAGTGGTTTTTTCAGTGAGATATTTCACATTGCTCTCCGTTTTTTCATTTGTTTGGATCTTTTTAATAATATCTTGATTTCTCATAAAGCCATTAGCTCCCATTTGCTCCAGTCTAATTCTGAAGGAATGATTCTCTTCAGTGAGCATTTGAAATTCTTTTTCCATCTGGCAAATTGGGCTTTTTAAGACATTCTTCCCCTCATTGGCTTTTTGGGCCTCTTTTGCCATTTAAGTTAGTCTATTTTTTAAGGTGTTGTTTTCTTCAGTCAGGTTGTTGACTCTCTTTTCTTGATTTTCTTGCATCATTCTCATTTCTCTTCCCCATTTTTCTTCCACTTCTCTTACTTGATTTTCAAAATTCTTCTTCAGCTCCTCCATGGCCTGTAACCAGTTTATATTTTTCTTGGAAGCTTTTGGTACAGAAGTTCTTACTGTGTTGTCTTCCTCCTGTTCCATGCTTTGATCCTTTTTGTCCCCAAAAAAGGAATCTAAGGTTGGATGGCTGTGCTTGCTTTGCTTCCTTTGCTTGCTCATGTTGGCAGTCAATTACTTGGCTTTTGAGCTCTTTGCCACAGTAGAAGTCTGCTTCCAGAGAGGAGAGCTTTGTCCCAAATTGCTGAGGTTTTTGCACCTGCTGGAGCTATTAGGTGAGCACCATCTCTAACGCCCCCACCAGCTTTGGCTCACTGGTAGCATACCTCAGGACCACCCCCAAGACCACGATCCTGATCCAGGCAGGTTAAGGCAAGAGTGCTTAGCTTCTGAATGTTTTCTTGGCCTCCCCCTACAATCTGTAGTCCAGGAGCTCTGAAGCAGCCATGTGGAGGTGGTTGCAGGGCCACCGCACCTCTGCCACTTCTCTCTCTGGGGACAGAGGCTGGACCCGCTCCTCCGTCCCTCCCTTTTCCAACAGAGTTCTACACTGACCTTACTTTTTCTTTGGCATTTATGGGTTGATAATTCTGGAAACTGCTACTGCTGCTGGTGATCCTCTCTCCTGAAGTCTGCTGCAGCTGTTGGTTGGGGCCACCCTGGGGCTAAAACCGCGGGCTCACGTGGGGCTGGCCCTGGCTCCCAGCACCGCTATGATGGACCCTTCCTGCAGGGCTGCCTTCAGGAGGAGATTTGTTTCTCTCTGTTACTTTGTGGATTCTGTAGCTCTAAAATTTGTTTTATTTTATAGAGTCATATTTTATAGGTATTTGAGGTGATTACAGGGGGAGCCACAGAGTGCAATGCTTCCTTTCAAGAAAGGAGAGGACTTGTTATATTTTGGGAGGAGTAATGGGAGGGCATGGTTAATAGAAGAAACTGAGGCTTACAGTAGTTGAAGGGTAACATATAGCAAGTAAGTGTAATTCACATTTTTTTGAAAAGACAATTTGACATGCTAATTAATCCTACCCAAAAAATCAGTAACTTTCTTCAAATCCATTAGGCTCTGGATGGCCAGAATATCTATAATGCATGCTGCACTCTGCGTATTGACTTCTCCAAGTTAACCAGCCTTAATGTGAAGTATAATAATGACAAAAGCAGAGATTTCACTCGCCTTGACCTCCCTTCTGGTGATGGCCAGCCATCCATTGATCCTACTATGGCTGCTGCTTTTGGTAAGTAATTCTTATCAGAGTCTCAAGTGAGTTGCATGATATAATAATAGACTGATAGTTCTCTTTACCCACTGGCTTTCCTATTATTTTGAAATTAAAAAAAATTAGACAAGAAGCATATCAAGTGATATTTTTAAGAGCTGACACTTAGTGACAATGTATGCCTGAGATCTTTTCTTTCATATTAATCAAACTGGATTTATTAAGATATCTACAAATAAAGGAAGAAACGATATTAAAATATTTTTATAGGCCATTATTGTCTCCCTCTGGATTTGTTATTTTCGAGTATAGTTGGTTTTTCAGGTGAAGTAATTTAATTTCTGTTTAAATAATCTTTGGGTTTTTTTCAAGCTGCATCTTAATGTAAAAGGCCTTTTAAAACTAAAATCTAGGACAGGTGAAGCATTTTGCTTACCAAATTGTTAAAATTCCTATTTCATTTGAATACATTTTTTATATCATTGTGTGTATATATATATATATATATTATATGGATCAGTTACCAGAATAAATCCATTAATGATAGCTGCTTCTGTAACATGTGATAGAAAATAGGATTGCAGATCAATAAGTAATCATATTGTGTGATTTCATGAGCTAGTGTTTGTTTGTATCACGAGCACATGATTTTAACCATTATGGTAGAATTTTGGTAATACAGATTTTTGTGTTGTGTATGTTAAATTTTTTCTTTTTTGGGTAATTCCTACATTATGTCTAATCATTGCAAAATTTAGGGATGTATCTTAAAGATCCATAATTCACCAGAGGGGCATTGCTCATTGTGACATCTGATTCAAGATAATTTTATCCATTCACAATTCTATAAATACACTTTCTACACTACTTTTTAATTAACAAATTAAATTTTATATTAATATAGTTAATAAAATTAATAAAATCTGAAACAAAAAATAAGGGAAACGCTTATCATGAGAGAGACAGAAATAGGGATTCAATGAGTAGATGCCTCGGAATGAATGAATGTGAGATGGGTGATAAGATCCTGCTGTTCCGTCTCGTGTTTGTTGCCCATTTCTCATCATGTGAGTATCTTGGGTTGAGTGATTCTAGAATCTCTTCATTGTGTGCATAAAATAAGCAGTCTGTCTATTCAGCTTAAGCTGGTTGAGCTGCTTGGGAGGGTCTCAGAAGATAGTCTTAATTAGCCTTTCTATAATTTCTGGTCAGTTAAAAAGCCACTGCTGTTCTCCCTTTGAGTTCCCTGTACTCTCTTCCCGTGGTGAAAAAGGAAGAATCAGCTGTGTAATGTTATAATTGCCCTTTAATAGGCTTTCAGGAATATCTTTGCCCTCATCTGTATTATGTACTGAAATATTTGCTGATTTAAGTTCCAAATTCTTTCCCTTTCTCCCCCCATCCCTGAGATGTAAAGCAGTCCGATATAGGTTATACATGTGCAGTCATGTAAAACATTTCCAAATTAGGCATTTTGTACAAGAAGACTGGAATAAAAAAAAAAGAATGAAAGAAAGTGAAAAATAGTTCTTTCTCTGGAGGCAGATAGTATGCTTCATCCTTAGTCCTTTGGGATTGTCTTGGATCATTGCATTGCTGATAATAGCTTTAAGTTGTTCACAGTCCTTCATTGTACAGTATAGCTGTTACCGTGCACATTCTCCTGTTTCTGCTCACTTCAGTTTGCATCAGTTCATATAAGACTTTTCCAGGTTTTTCTGAAATCATCCTGCTTGTCATTTCTTACAGCACAATAATATTCCATCACAGTCATATACCACAGCTTGTTTAGACATTCCCCAGTTGATGGGCCTCCCTTCAAATTCCAATTCTTAGCCACCACAGAACTAGCTGCTAGAAAAATTTTTTGTACAAATAGACCCTTATGTTTTTTGGCAGGGGAGAAATGTCTTTGCGCTATAAATCTAGACAGGGTATTGCTGGATCAAAGGATGTGCACGGTTTGTCTTTTGGATATAGTTCCAAATTGCTCTCCAGAATGGTTGGATCACTTCCCAACTCCACCAACAATGCATCAGTGTCCCAATTTTCCCAGATCTCCAACATTTATCCTTTTCCTTTTGTGTCATATTAGCCAGTCTGAGAGGTGTGAGGTAGCACCTCAGAAGTCAACAAGTTTTTAAGTGCTTATTTTATCCCAGTCTCTATACTAGGAACTGTGAATACAAGGACAGAGAATGAAATGATCTTTACAAGGAGCTTGTGTTCCCATGGAGGAAACAGCAAGTACATATGCAGAAAAAACATTAAGTTAATAAATACAAATGTATATAGAGTAAATACATTAGTTCATTTATATAACAAGAATTTACAGATCGCTGTCTCATAGTACTGTTTCCCTGGTGGCTAGCTCCTAGAATGGAATATTCTTCCCTGGAATGTAATATTGTTTCCTGTATCTTAAGTAGAAAGTAAAAGTTGAATTCATGTGGGCCAAAATTTTGGTCTAGATCTTTGACTTTATCATTTTGGATCACTCCCAGCATGGAAACTATGTTTAAATATAAACTCAGTTGCCTGAGGCATTCATTGCATGTGGCCCCATAGCTAATTGTGTCAGAAGTGAAACTGAACCCACTTTCTGACTCCAGGGCCAGTCCTCTAAGCACCATATTGCCTCTTATGTCAAAGTTTACGTGTAATAGTTGCCTCTCATTTCCAGTTCCTTCCTATTAGCTTCAGTTTTATGGAACAAAATAGCCTACCCTCTGGCATTTAGCTGCACAGGTTCTGAATTTGCAATCATAACTAGCAGTAGCACCAATGGGAGAATTCCCTCTTGCTCTATTCCTTGGAACGTTCCATCAGCCAGAGTAATGACAATTGAAACCTAGAATATGGAAGGATATGAATGAAGTTTGTCCAGCAAGTACTTCCATGATTTATCCCCATGTCCAGGAAAATTAGGACAACAGCAGTAAAGGAAAGGGATCAGAAACCAGGTTTTGTGAGTCAAGCACCTTCCCAGGTCTTTAAAATTGTGTTTAAAATTTGAAACATGTTAGCACCTGTGCGTGAGAATTATTTTATTCTTTGTACTTGTATCTCCAGCGTAGACACAGCACTTAATAAATAGTTGTTGGTTGATTGAAATGCCTCTATATTTTCATTGTGTGCCTATCAAACACAAAAAATCACATTTATAATATGAAACCAAAGTGTGGCTCTTCACTTGATGCCTTTCAATTTGCCATGAATTGTGAACGGGACTCTGAAGCCTTTATTATGAAAATAAAGGCATCCAAGCCAGGGGTCTGGGTGTTGGTCTGGTCTGTCCAACTGTTCTGTTGGGGAGTTTTTTTTATGGCATTTGGAAGTACGCATGATCCCACCCCACCTTCCCTGCTCAATGTGATTAGCATCTGCTATTCTACTGGGATGATTAAGGCTTCAGTTCTTACATGTTTCTACATGTAAACACCTTTTTTTTAAGAGGGAAATTTTTCCTTCCTACTAATATTTCTCAGGGCTTCCATATGGAGTGAACTAGAAATACATGTTCTGAAAACACTTTAAAAGCTATAAAGTATTAATATAAATTTAAGGTCATGTATTTATTAGCTATTAATACTTACTTTGTCTTCCTACTTAAGCTTAAATTTTTGCTGTATTATAAATATCTAGATAGGCACAGTAATTTCTATTTGAGGAATTAATTATTTAAAAGAGGCCATGTAATTAGTGAGAAATATACTTTCTGTATATTTAACAATTTTCATGAATAATAGACATACTTTTTAGTCATTTCTGCCCCTAGGGTTTCTGGCTAGGATATATTTTATTTAGTATACAAACTTTTCTGGCCTAATTGGTGTCTTAGCAAGTGAATCTAGACCAGAGTCTTAAAAGTATGTTAAAGCACTGACTTCCTTCCTCCATAGAGCAAGACTTTTTAATACAGAAATTTCTCATTTCTATTCTGCATTGAAAATAATTGTAATAATTTTCAGAGTTCTGAGCTTTGTGGTTTGTTTATAACTTCTTTTCCCATCTCAAATTGATTTGTTGATCTATAGGATGGTAGGTACTCTGGAGGAAAGATTCACATGTGGGATCAGGGAACCTAAATTACTTGTTAAAGATCTCGTGATTGCCACCTCTACTATGCTTAGTTGTCTTATATTTTTAAAAATATGACTAAATTCTTCACCTTGTGTAGAATTAAGGTTTTTTTTCAATGTTAAGCAAAATCACAGTGTCATTCTTTAGGTGTTGTAAGTATTCTGGATAAGGAGACACTGGTAAAATAAGCAGTTTGAAGTATTTTTTTTAGGGGTGGGGGTGGGAAGATCTCAAACTACAAACAGGTGCAGTGGATAGAGTGCTGGTCCTAGAGTCAGGAAGATTCCTCTTCCTGAGTTCAGATCTGGCCTTAGATACTTGTGTGACCCTGTGCAAGTCATTTAACCCTGTTTACCTCAGTTTCCTCATCTGTAACATGAACTGGAGAAGGAAATGGCAAACTGCTCCAGTATCTTTGCCAAGAAAACCCCAAATGGAGTTAAAAACAACTGAATAACAAAAATTATCTTTAAAGAGAGAGAGACATAATTACAATAAAATAGATCTTTGAGTGTAGCTGCTATTATTCCACATTGCACCTGCTCACTTGATGCTTGTTCGAACCACAGTGTCTAGGGTGCTAGTGGGAGGCCATCAGACTTTTTCTGATGTAACCACAACTGTCATCACTTCTCTTCTCCTTGCAACTGCTCTCTGCCATTATCGTGTGTTTTTTTACTTTGCTCATCCAGTGTAGCATTACTAAAATTGTTTCGAAGACTCTTTGGAAGGTCCTATGGGAGGTAGCATGGTAAAGCAAATAAAAAGCTGTTCTCAGAGGCCGGGAGGACTTCTTTTCAGCTCTTTCTCTTCAGCCTCTGGCCCATTCTAATTACATGACCTTGGGCAAGTCAGTTATTCTCCTAGTGCCCATGACAACCCTTTAAAACATTAAGTTACAAAAAGAGTGCAGATCATATTAGTAGAGGGAGTTTCACCCGTGAAGTTTTATACTTGAAATGAAATCATGGGTCCAGAAATGTAACCCTTTGATCTGTAACTTGCATGTGATATTTGGGAAGAATGACTCTTTTTTTTTTTTTTTAATTTTATTTTGGTTTACATCATTCATTTCCACGAGATTTTGAGTTACAGATTTTCCCCCCCATCTTTCCCCTACCCGCCGCCCCAAAACAGCCATCCCAGTGTATCCTCCCTCCCCCAGTCTATACTCTCCTATGTCTTCCCCCCTCACCCTTCTGACTTTTCGGTACGGCAGGATGGATCTCCCAGCCACAGTGCCTGTGTATCTCAAGTTCCAGTTGGATGTAGTCAATAATAATAATAATTGCATAGATAGAGAGATAGAGAGATAGATACACATTCATAACATTTGACTATGGAACTCCAGATTCCAGATTCTTTCTCCTCCTCCCTCACCACCCATCCCCACTGGAAGGACAAGCAATCAAATACAGGCTGAACATGTGAAATTACACAGAACCTCTCCATAGTGAGC
>CM053590.1:158234803-158263021 GCA_028646515.1 Pseudochirops corinnae | reverse complement strand
AAAAAATGCCGTATCTCAGTCCTGCATCCAGCTGTAAGCTCCTTGAAAGTGGGACTGTGTGGTTTTCTGTAACCCCAGCTCCCAGGGGAGTGACTGTCACATAATAGGTATATAAGAAATGGTTGTTGAGCAGAACTGAATTGAGGTCTCCACAAGTCTGACCTGAGTCTGGGCTTTGGATTTACCATTTGTGAGGATTTCATTTCCCCACATGACTACTGATGCCTCAACAGAAGCATAAACTGGATCCAAAGTCCTTAAGCTGCCATCTCCAGCTGGCATCCTTCCCCAAAAGGAACCCAAGAGGGATTCTGGCTTTCTAGGCTGGGGACTCAGCAACATCCATGCTATTTCAATGAATTTCCAAATGGGTATAATCAGGGAATGACCTTCAAGGGGGTAAATGTTGCTGTGCATTTCCCTTCTTATGATAATAGAGACTCCAGGACTTCATCTCTAGCCCCTGAAAGGAGCTTGCAGACTGGGTCAGATAGAGGACACCATATGTGCCACAGCTGGCAAACACACTGAATCCCCAAGTGGCGGAGTGCTTCCGAGAAGGCAGGCAACGCCCTTCGCACAGCCACAGAAGAGTTTATTGCTGCATACAGAAGCTCCTGTCTGAAACATCTGCTCTGCCTGAGATCACTATATTATTAAAGTGTCATCCTCAGCAGTCACTAGGACGAGGTTACACGCCAGTGGTTTCATTTGGAACACCCAGTTTGTAGGGCTTTATAGCATGATGCTAAAAATATATCCCTGGCTGGCAAACAGCACAGAAATTAGAACCCCTAATGAAGCCTGAAGGAAAGATGGAGTAGATAGATAGACCAGAAAGTTTGGTGGGATGTGGAAAATGTGTTCAGAAAGTAGAATCAGTCACTAAAGTAGAAAATAAATGGTTAAAATATATCAATAACTCTGTTCTTCAAGCACATAAAATTGTTAGCTCTGCACTAAATTAAATTGAGAAGCCTTTATTCTATCAAGGTGGCATGGAAAATGAATGGATGGTTAGTAGAACTGTGAAATGATCTAAGTATTTCGGGGAGCTATTGTGCTCAAAGAGTAAAAAAACTGTGTATACCCTTTGACCCAGCAATACCACTCTTAGGTCTGTTTTCCAAGGTGATAAGGGAAAAAGGAAAAGAATCTATAAGTTCTAAAATATTTATAGCAGCTCTCTTCGTGGTGGCAAAGAACTGGAAATTGAGGGGATGCCCATCAATTGGGAAATGGCTAAACAAGTTGAGGTATATGATTGTGATGGAATACTACTGTGCTGTCAGAAATTATAAGCTTGTTGATTTTAGAAAAATTTGGAAAGATTTGCATGAAATAATGAAAAGTGAAGTGAGCAGAACCAAGAGAACATGTATACCATAACAGCAGTATCGTTCTAAGAATAATTGTGAACAACCAAGTTATTCTGTGTAGTATAAATACTCAAGTCAACTCTAAAGGATCCATGAAGAGAGATGCTATCTTCCTCCAGAGAAAGAACTGATGAAGAGAAGTATGAATAGTATGGTTTTACATATATTTATAAACCTCAATCAAATGGTGGCCTTCTCTAGTACATGGTGAGGAGGAAGAAAGGGATACATTTCAGAACTTAAAATGTAACAAAAATAATTTAATTTTTTTAAAAAGTAAAGAAAACAAATGAACACTGGATAAGGCATTAGGGATACAAATATAAACCTGAGATAGGTCCTGTCCTCCAGAGTTTAGACACTAACAAATAGATACAACACATATAGGAAAGTCGGAGCCACAGAAAGTAATCTGGCGGTCACAGTAACTGTAAATAGAGCCAAAGGGCTATTAGTTGTCACACCCCTCCCAGTGGCAATGATTGATTCAATGAATGTTTTCAAAAGAGAAATAAAAAGGTGAAAAAGGATATAAAGGTAAGGGGAGGGAAAATGGATGTGCTTGATAAGAGGACAGATGGCAAAATGCCAGCAGTAGGTAGGCTCTGGCTTCCTAGAGGATGGGATAAAATGACCAGAGCACTACATTTGGAGCCAAGAGACCTGGATTCTAGTCCGGAATCACCTATTAACTACCTATCCAGATCCTAGATTCCTAGGTTATTAAAGTTAGAAGGAACCCTTCGAGATAGATAATTTATTCCAAACCTCTTATTTCAGAGCTGAGGAAACTGAGACCTTGAGAGGGGAAGGGATACAGTTAAAGTCACATGGCTAGTTAAGTGATCCAAGGTCCAGCTACACCACTTTATGGGCTTCGACATTTTCTATGAAATGAACAAAGCCTAAATGATCTTAGATCTTCCAATTCTGACATCTTACATCAGAAGTCAAATGATTGTGCTAATTAACAAAGTAATCTATTTTCCCTCCATACACAGAAATATACACAAATGTTGGAGATTTTTTTTGGGGGGAAGTATATCTTCATTATTGTCATCTCCATTTAAATGCTACATTTTAAGCAATACAGGCAAAAGAAAATATGAACTGTAACACATTTTCATTATTTTAAACTCATCAAAATTGTGCATCCTTGAAAATCTAAACCATGAGTGGGATTAATACTTCAATGACGTCAGATGTGATAGCTTTCAATTACAAGGAAAACTAGTTCTTCCTCATGGATGAACTTGCTCTAAAATACCTCCAAGGAAGAACAAGCTGGAAAAACCTGATTGTTTTTCAGGTCACAAGATTCCTTCTCCCTAATGAAGCTTAAGGAACAAATCATCTGAGTAGACTATCAACCCAAGACTGGGTCCAGTTGTGATCAGAGTAGAAGAGCAGTAAAGGAAGCTCCCTAAAATCAAATGCCTACTCAGGGAGGGAAGGAAAGGAAATAAACATTCATTAAGTACCCACTAGGCACCAAGCACCATGCTAAGATTTTACAAATATTATCACTTGATCTAAACAACAACCCTGGGAGGTATTTGCTTTTATTATCTCTATCTTACTGTTGAGGAAACTAAGGTAGATAGAGGTAAAGTGACTTGTTGGGGGTCATGCAGCTACTAATTGTCTGGGGTCAAATTTGAACCCAGGTCTTCCTGCCTCTAGGCCCAACATTCTACATCCCCTATACATCCACAGTCTCTTGGTTGAGGGAGGAATATCTTCTCAAAACAACTTAATTTGGGTCAATATAGTAATAGTGTACAGAATGCTGGGTTCAGAGTCAACAACTGTGTTTGAATCCTGCCTCACATGCTTACCAGCTGCGTGACCCTCAATAAGTCACTTAATCTCTGGGCCTTAGTTTCTTAGAAAGGTCTCTAAGATCCCTACAAGTTCTAAATCTATGCTCCTATGAAGGAAGTCATTATGATCTGATTCTGTGTTTGAATTGTAGGTAGGAATGTCATGGGAACTTGAGGCAAGACATCATTCCTATTCTTTTGGAAACTTGAATTTCAATTCACAGAATAGTAAAGTGGACAGAGCAGTGTCTTTGGAGTTGGAGGATGGGAGACCTGGGTTCAAATCCTCCCTCTGATATTTATTATCTGTATGACCCTGCACAAGTCACAATCTCCATAGGCCTTAATTTTCTCATCTGTAAAATGAGGGGGTTGTACCAGATGGCCCCTGAAGTCCCAGCTATAGATCTAAGATCTTATGTTCTAATAAATGAGTAACACATTTTTCCTATAATTTCTTTTATCATTCTGATTCTTCCTCTTTGAAGGTAGGAGGCATCAAGAAAGTAGCTACAGAAACCAGCCCTGGGCTCTATAGATCCACAATAGTCATATTGTCAGGTATGTTCCAATTATTTTCAAAATACATCTCTCCCCAAAAGACCATAGCCTGACTGTGATCCACAACTACTTTTCAAGCTGGCTCATGTTGAATCGAATTTTAGCATCTATTGCTCTCCATTTCTAAAAGAATTTATTCTTCTCCTACTCAGGAATTTTGATGGCTACTCATTTATTTGTTTTTTACTTTTTTTTTTGCACTTATGACGAACGAGTCTCCACTAACACAAGCTAATTTTTCACCTTCCCACACACCCCAACACACATTCCCTGACTTTTGGCAGTCAATTAGTCATCTACTATTTATAATGTGCCTACTAAGTGCCAGAAGCCATTCTAATTGCTGGAGATACAAAGACAGGCAAAACACAGTGTGCTCTCACTCACAGAATTTGGCACATAAGTGCTCAATAAACACTTTTTTATTCATTCATTCAAGGGCAAAAAGTACTTGGTTTCTTCTAGGAGTGAGATGAGATAAAACATTTACTCAGATGAGAAAAACATCCTGGTTTAGTGGAAAGAGTTAGGAGATCTGAGTTCAAAATCCTGTCTAGGATTTCCAAGGTTCCTCCCATACTAAATCTATGATACTACAATAATTATAGCACAAAGATAACTGAGCAGGGAGTTGGCAATCCAGGTGGTCTTCACAAAGAAGGTGGAACATTTTTGTTATTGTTATTCAGTTGTTTCAGTCATGTCCTATTCTTTAATCTTATTTAATATTTTATTTTTCCCAATTACATGTAAAAACAATATTAACATTCCTTTTTTAAATTTTGAGTTCCAAATTCTCTCCTTTCCTACCCCCATCCCATTGAGAAAGCAAGCCAGTGGTCATGCAAAATACATTTCACATAAGTCATTCTGTGAAAATAAACAGACAAAAAAAAAAAAAAGAAAAATTTAAAAAGTAAAGAAAAAAGTGTCTTTGATCTGCATTCAGGCTCTACCAGTTCTTTCTCTGGAGATGGACAGCACCTTTCGTCTTAAGTCCTAAAGAATTGTCTTGGATCATTGTATTGCTGAGAATAGATAAATTATTCATAGTAGATCATCATAAAATATTCCTGTTACTATGTATACTCTTCTCCTGGTTCTGCTCATTTCACTCTGCATCAGTTCATGTAAATCTTTCCAGGTTTTTCTGGGAGAATCCTACTCATCATTTCTTAAAGCACAATACTATTCCATAACAATCGTATACAACTTATTCAGCCATACTCCAATTGATGGACATCCCCTCAATTACCAATTCTTTGCCACCACTAAAAGAGCTGCTATAAAGATTTTTGTATACATAGGTCCTTTTCATTTTTGGTTTGTTTTTTTGTTTGTTTGTTTCTGCCTTTTGTCTGTTTTTTGGATACAGACCTAGTAATGGTATTGCTTAGACAAAGGGTATGCATGGCTTGATAACCCTTTGAGTATGGTTCCAAATTGCTCACCAGAGTGGTTGAATCAGTATACAACTTTGCCAATTGTACAACAGTGTTTTAATTTTCCCATAATCCCTCCAATATTTGTCATTTTCTTTTTCTGTTGTATTAGCCAATGCACCAAGTGTGAGGTAGTAGCTTGTTAAAATTGGCATTACTCGCATCAATAGTGATTTAGAGCATTTTTTTCACATGACTATAGATAGCTTTGATTACTTTGTCTGAAAACTGCTTGTTCATATCCTTTGACCATTTATCAATTGAAGAATGGCTCTTATTTCTGTAAATTTGACTCAGTTTTCTGTGCTTGTGAAATTAAGTCTTCATCAGAGAAACTCAATGGAAAACTTTTTTCACAGTAATGATTACCAACTATGTATTTCTCTCCATCCTATTTTCCCCTTTTATCCTACCCTCTCTCTCTCCTTTTATTCTGTCCATTATCAAGAGTGTTTTGCTTCTGACTTTTACTTCCCCCAAATTGCCCTCCCTTCTATCAGCTCTCTTATCCCATTCTCTTATCCCTTTCCCTTTCTACTTTCCTATGTGATAAGAGATTTCTACACCCAATTTAGTGTGTATATTATTCCCTCTTTAAGCCACTTCCTATAAGATTCATGTGATCCCCTCCCCACTTCCCTCATTTCTCCCTCCACTGTAAAATCTTTGAGGCCTCTTTTATGTCAGATAATTTACCCCATTCAACCTCTCCCTTTCCCCTTCTCCAAGTGCATTCTTCTTTCTCATCCTTTAATTTTTTTAGATAATTGTACCATCACATTAAATTCACAACTCTGCTTTCTGTCTACGTATACTCCTTCTAACTGCTCTAATAATGAGAAAGATTTTAGGAGTTATAAATATCATTTTCCCATGTAGGAATATAAACAGTTTAATCTTATCAGATCTCTTAAGATTTCTTTTTTCTGTTTACCTTTTTATGCTTCTCATGAATCTTGTATTTGAAAGTCAATTTTCTATTCATCTCTGGTCTTTTCATCAAGAATGCTTGAAAATCCTCTATTTCATTAACTATTCATTTTTTGCCCTGAAGAATTATACTCAGCTTTGCTGGGTAAAAGATTCTTGGTTGTAATCCTAGCACTCTGAAATATCATATTCCAAGCCCTCTGATCCTTTAATGTAGAAGCTGCTAAATCTTGTGTTATCCTGACTGTGGCTACAGAATATTTGAATTGTTTTTTTCTCGGCTGCTTGTGGTATTTTCTCCTTGATCTGGGATGTCTGGAATTTGGCTATAATATTCCTGGAAGTTTTCATTTTGGGTTCTCTTTCAGGAGGCGATCAATGGGTTCTATCAATTTCTATTTTACCCTCCAGTTCTAGAATATCAGGGTAGTTTTCTTAAAGAGTTCCTTGAAATTTAATGTCTAAACTTTTTTTAATAATGACTTTCAAATAGTACAAGTTTTCTTAAAGTATCTATACATTTTCCAGGTCAGTTGTTTTTCTAATGAGATATTTCACATTTTCTTCTAATTTTTCCATTCTAGTTTTGTTTTATTGTTTCTTGATGTCTCATAAAGTTATTAGCTTCCACTGGCCCAATTCTAACTTTTAAGGAATTATTTTCTTCAGTGAGCTTTTATACCTCCTTTTCCATTTGGCCAATTCTTCTTTTTAAGGAGTTGTTCTTCTCTTCAGCAAATTTTTGTGTATCTTTTCCCATTTGACCAATTCTGCTTTTCAGGGCATTCTTTTCTTCACTGGATTTTTGTCCCTCTTTTACCATTTGGTCTAGTCTGTTTTTTAAGGTATTGTTTTCTTCAGTATTTTTTGTGCCTCCTTTATTAAGCCGTTGACTCTTTTTTCCTAATTTTCTTGCATGATTCATTTCTCTTCCCAATTTTTCCTCTACCTCTCTTACTTGATTTTCAAAATCCTTTTTGAACTCTTCCATAGCCTGAGACCAATTCACATTTTTCTTTGAGGCTTTGGATGCAGGAATTTTGACTTTATTTTTTTCTGAGCATGTGTTTTGATCATCCTTGTTACAACAGTAACTTTCTATGTTCAGAATTTTTTGTTGTTGCTTGTTCATTTTTCAAACTATTTCTTGACCTTTAATTCTATGCTAAAGTAGGGCTTTGTTTCCAATGGGGGTGGTGGTGGTGAATGTCCCAGGCTTCAGGTTTTTTTACGCAGCTTTTTTCAGAGGTAATACTAGAGACCTTTAAGTTTTTGACTCTTCCAAGGTGGAGAGGGAATGTTTACTACTCTCCTGCACCGTGCACTGCTTTGTGAGCAACCAAAAGTACTCTTTTCAACCCTAGAACTATGACCAGGGTCTCTGCACCCTTGTAGTCACATGCTCTACTGTGCTAGTGCTCCTCCTTGCAGTGAGACTAAGACCCAAGATAGCCACCCAGATCCATGTGTAGGTAATGCAACAGAGTCCTGCTTCTGATGCCAGTAAAAGGACCCCTGTACATCTCCTTCTGACAGTTGTTCAACCCCCTTACCATTTGTGGGTTGAGAAGTCTGGAAATTACCATAGCTGTCATTTGATTCAGTAACCCCAAGGTCTGCTCCTGGTTTCCTAGGGTTCACTCTGCACTGGTATGGCCTTTTCTGGACTATATTCCTCTCTCACCAGGTGCAACAGATAGTTCCTGCCAACCTTTTAAATTGTCTTGGGCTGGAAAATTGTTTCACTCCATGTCTTTGTGGGTTCTGCTCCTCTAGAATTTATTTAGAGTCATTATTTAAAGGTCTATTTTGAGGGGTTTGGGGAAGAGCTCAGGTGAGTCCCTGCCTTTACTCTGCCATCTTGGTTCTGCCTCAATCATATCCTATTTTTCATGATCCCATTTGGAGTTTTCTTGGCTAAGAATAATGAAATGGTTTGCCATTTCCTTCTCCAGTTCATTTTACAGATAAGGACACTGAGGCAAACAAAGTGAAGTGACTTGGCCAAGTCACACAGCTAGTAAGTGTCTGAAGCAAGATTTGAATTCATGAAGATGAATTTTCCTGACTTCAGGCAAGGCACTGTATGCAGTACACTACCTTAGTGGCACTTCAGTGGAACCTTAATTAAGCCTAAAAAGAAGAAAAGATGGAGAGGTAGGGATGAGGAAGGACCTCCCTCTAAGCACAAGGAATAGTTTGCCCAAATATATAGAAATGAGAGATGGATCACAGGGTACAGGGAACAATTAGCAGTCTGGTTTATCTAGAACATAAGGGTTTGTAAAGTGGCTAGAAAGAAGGGTGGGAGCCAATGGTGGAAGGCCTTAATGCTATAAATACTAAGGAGTATTTGTATGTCTGCTTATGTGTACATCCTTTCTCCTCAACTTTAAGAGCAGAAGGTCAATTTTATATTTCTCTGTATTTCCCATAATGCTTACACATAGGATGATTCAGTATTTCCATTGTTCAGGTGTACCTCCACCAATACAGTTCACAATTCATTCATGTTGACTCATCCTGAAAGATTTTTGTTTACATATTTCTTTAAGTCCTCAATAAATTCATCCATTCAATCAACATGCATTTTTCAAATGTGCTCTCCTAAGCAATACAGATACAAAGATAACAATAAATAGTTCCTGCCCTCAAGGATTTTCTACTGAAATCATTTTGATTCCTGACCTTCTAGATCAGTGGATCTCAACCTGTGGGTTATGTTCAATTTGTAACAATGAAAATACATCCTGCATATCAGATATTTACATTGCAATTCATAACAGCAGCAAAATTACAGTTATGTAGTAGCAACGAAAATAATTTTATGGGTGGGGGTCACCACAACACGAGGAACTGTATTAAAGAGTCGCAGCATTAGAAAGGTTGAGAACCACTGTTCTAGATTCTTTTGAAGACAAACAAGACACACACAAGTAAGTAAATAAAAAACATTTTTAAGCATCATTTCCCAAGCTTAAATGCTTGCTCAGATACCCACCCAACACACCAAAGGCCTTCCCCTGGTTCTTAAAACACTCACCAATGCAGTTATGGGGCTGCCTATCCCTTGTCCCAAACTTTCATCATACAACAGGTCTATCTCCTTTTCTTTCTTTCTTCATTCCTTCCTTCTCTCCTTCCTTCCTTCCTTTATTAGTTTTCAACATACACTTTTATAAAATTTTAAATTTTTTCCTCTCTCTTCCTTTCCCCCACTCCAATAATTAAAAAAAAAAGAAGATGCCTTAAGCTAAAAAAGAAAGAAAACAGGAGGGATTTTTCCTACTCCACCCCAAAGCAAAAGGGTTTCTTACCTGGGGCCACTGAGGAAAATAGAGTTTATTTTCCTTAAGTCATCCCAAGCCTCATTTAAAAAGGAGAGGGAATTTCCCCCACAAATCCCAAAACCTTAGAGAATTTCAGATCAGTCCCAGCAATATGTGTGTGTATAAATGTGTATGTGCACATATATAATATATATATATATATATATATATACACACACACACATATGTGTGTGTATGTATGTGTATATATGTATATATATATAATGCTGTTCCCTATAACAATGAAATCACAGTAATATATTAAGGAGTTGTTTAACACTTCAAAAGTACAATATGCCGTATCAGAAACTAATGAGCTACCTAAGCATCCACAGGACTATCTAAGCCCTAAATGGATAGCCAACCACCATTAATACTGTGGAATGAGTGACATCGGACTAGATAACCTCTCAGGTCCCTACTAACTCTATAAGTCTATGACAGTATGATTTGCAATTATTTCTCTTGACCAATGAGATTGGCAACTGGAGAGTCTTAAGAACATAATAAAACTGCCGAGTAAAATGATTCATGAAGAACCGGGGAATTAAGCAATGAAGCCACACACACCCACAGTCTTTTCTAAAACCAATTAAACATCTGAAAAAAAAACTTTTTCCCCCTCAGAACAAAACGAACCAACTTGAAGAACATTTCTTTAGTCATAATTTATGTTTATGTCTACAGGGAAGCCCAACTAAAACAAAGTTAGCATTTGGTCAGGTGACTGCCTTAGAAAGAAACCACAACATTCATGGAATGTTAAACAATAATAATAAATGACATTATATAGCACTTTTAAAGTTTGCAAACAACTATATCTATATATTTATCTATATCTATACCTATTTCTAATCTATATCTCTATCTATCTATCTATCTATCTATCTAAAACCTCAGTTGATCCTGGCAAGAATACAGTGAAATTAGTACTACATGTACTATTATCCCATTTGACAGATGAGGAAACTGAAGCTCAAAGAGGTTATGTGATATCCACACCACAAATGTGGATTCAAACCAAGGCCTCTCCTGACTCCAGGTCGAGCATTCTTTTCACCACACTGGTACTATCTCTCAAAGGAAAGAACATTAAACCTTCCCCCTTTTCTCCTTTCTCCAAAAAAGTTTATTTGCTAAAAAACAAAACTGCCCACTTGTTCTTTAAGTACTCCATTCGGCTTCCATATTTTCCTTTTATGAACTTGTTAATTGCCAAACAATTTCACAGAAGGAACTGAAAAACAAAGCTGTTAATGTGCAACATAATTAAAAATCACCATGCAGGGAAACAGGGAATGCTTTCTAAGAGTAAAGTGGCAGAGTGCTTAATTGTGTAATAAATACGTAATTGTGTAATAAATACGTTAAACTGAGTCCTACAACTATTACCATCTTTAGCTTGAAACAAGAACTTTTATTATCAAAAGTCAGTGAGGGAGAATAGGCATGATACAAGACTGAAAAAGACAGAGCCAATAACCAAAGAATGGAAAGGCTAAGAAGCAGACATGCTCACCATTGTGCTTTAAGATTTGCAGGGCTCTCTGATCCTCACAACAACCTTGTGAGGATCTCCAAAAGTGTTATTATCCCCATTTTACAGATAAAAAAAAACTGAGGCTGAGACAGGTTAAGTAACTTGCCCAGGGTCACACAGCTAGTGAGTGACTGAGGTAAGACCTGAACTCTTCTTGACTCCAAGGCTATCAACCTACCCACTCTACACTTTGCAAACCTTAAAGCAGTGGTGTCCAAGTCCAAAAGAAATGGGAACCACCAAACCATACATAAGGATCCCTGCAGATTGCATATTGACTTAGAAAACCACATATTAACATTCTCTATGTTCTATTATATTTTTACGTATTTTGCTGAATATTTCTCAATTATATTTTTTTTTTGCTTTTTGGAGAGGGGAAGATAGGGCAATCAGGGTTAAGTGACTTGCTCAAGGTCACACAGCTAGTTTTGTGTTAAGTATTTGAGGCCACATTTGAACTCGGGTCCTCTTGACTCCAGGGCCAGTGCTCTATTCACGGCGCCACCTAGCCGCCCCCACTCAATTACATTCTAATCTGGTTCAACATTCTGGATTATTGGTCTGCAATGTTTGACATATTTGCCTTAAAGCATTATATTAATGTGAGCTATTATTATCACCTTCCTCTTCAGAATTGATAAAATATGTAAAGAGCACTGCAAACCTGAAGGTACTATATAACTTATGCTATTCTTAATATTCACATTATTATTATTTTCTCTGTATCTTCCCTAGTACCTATCATTATATTCAGAGGTGTACTAGTAAACATTTAACAACCAAACCTTTGAAAAAAATGTACCCTCAACACATTTAATTTGCATTGTTAACATATTCTCCCCCATTCTCATGTCAAGACAATCAACAAAACAATAAATCATGCCCTGATTTTGTAGCATTTACCCATTTCCAAGGGGTAAATATGTGCTCACTCTGAAAATCTAACCACTGGCTTTCTCTGGCTCCAGCACATCCTGATGGTACTTTGTAGTATATAATAAGTACCCAGATAAATATCTCCAATTCCCCCAAACAATCTCCACATAACATGGTCTTAAGTCCTCTTCCCATCTTGTTAGTCCTTCTCAGGATACCCTCTAGCTTGTCTACATCACTTACTAGCTGTGTGACCCTGGGCAAGTTACTTAATCTCTCTCAGCCTCAGTTTTTTAATCTGTAAAATGGGGATAATAACATTTTTGGAGAGCCTCACAAGGTTGTTGTGAGGATCAGAGAAAACAACACACGTAGAATGCCCTCCAAATCTTAAAGCACGATAGTGAGCACGTCTGCTTCTTAGCTCTTCCATTCTTTGGTTATTGGCTTTGTCTTTTTCAGTCTTGTATCAGTTGAGATACCAACTGAATAGTGTGCTGCAGAAGTGATCTGATCAGTCCAGAGCCCAGACAAATTGTCACCTCCCCCTTCTTCCAACATTGCATCTCTCTTAAAGCTGCCAAGGACTGACATCTCTATCAACTCCCACTGTTGACTCATCCATTAAAATTCCCAGATCATTTTTTTATAATAATTGTTGTCTAGTCATACTTCTCCCTTCCCGTGCTTGTAATGATGATTTTTTAACCCAGGTGTAGGACTTTACATTTACTGCCAATAATTGTCATCGTATCAGACTGGGACAACCACTAGACTGTTGACATCTTTTTGGATCCCGTCCTCCAATTTATTAGGTGTCCCTTCTACCTTTGAGCTATCTCCACATTTGATAAGCATGTCATTTAAATTTAATCTAATTCACTGCCAAAAATTAAAAAAAAATTGCCAGGAATATATCCGTGGAGCCCTCCAAATTGGCACTGAACAATTTACTGTTTGGGATGGGTGGTGTGGTAGACAGAACTCAGCGTTCAGTCAGGAACACCTAAGTTCAAATCTGGCCCCAAACACTTATCAGCTATGTGATCCTGGGCAAGTAATTTAACCTCTGTCTGCCTCAGTTTCCTCATCTCTAAAATAGGTCTAATAATAGGTTGTTGTGAGAATAAAATTAGATATTTGTAAAGCACTTAGCAATGTCTGGCACATAGCAAGTCCTTAATAAAGCCTTATTTCCTTCCTATTTTTTTTTTGTCTAGTGATTCAGTCATCTCCATACCAAAACCAGACTGCATACATCTCTCCATCTTGTCTACAAAGATGGCATGATAGACATCATTAAATGTTTATTTTAAAACTATCATATACTGTGTCTACAGAATTCCCCTAATTTATCAGTCTAGAAATCCTGTCAAAAAAAAAAAAAGCAAATGAAGATGATCATGTATGACCTGTTTTGATGGAGTTCTTTCTTTGTCTAAATGCTCACTATTGTTCATAAGAATTAATACATTCTTGAATTCGGTCAGAGATTAAAGTGAAGTTCACCTCCCTATATTCTACAGACTTGGGCCCCATCTTTTTTTTTCCCTGAAAATCAGGACATTGAAAATAGAATAAGTGGGGGGCAGGATAAGATGGAGGGAAATATAGTCTTTCACGATATAACTACCATGGAAACATTTTGCGTGACTACACATGTACAACCTATATGGAATTGCTTGTCTACCCAGTGGGATTGGGTGAGGAGGGAAAAAGGGAAAGCATCTGGAAATCAAAGTTTTGAAAACAAATGTTAAAAATATATATATTTTTTATATGCAACTGGGAAATAAGGTATACAGGCACTGGGGTATAGAAATCAATCTTGGCCTACTAGAAAATGGTTTATCGATGTGGTAGTGAAGGGTGAGAAAGAGATTATGAGGACCATAAAGTAAAACTGTGTCTTTTATAATAAGTTAATTTATTTATTTTTAATTTTCAGCATTCACTTCCGTAAGTTTTAAATTTTCTCCCCCTCTCTTCCTTTCCTCCCTCCCCAAGATGGCATGCAATCTGATATAGGTTCTACACATACATTCCTATTAAACATATTTTCACATTAGCCATGTTACACAGAAGAATTAGAACCAATAGGAAGAACCATGAGACAGAAAATAAACAAAACAAGACAAAAAAAGAAAAGAGTCTGATTCAATCTGCATCCAGGTTCCATATTTCTTTCTCTGGATGTGGACAAGTTTTTCCATCATGATTCTTTTGGAATTATTTTTGGTCCTTTCATTGCTGAGCAGAGCTAACTCTATCAAAGTCATTGCATACTGTAGGTTGTTATTGTGCACAATGTTCTCCTTGTTCCACTCACTTTGCTCAGCATCAGTTCATCTAAGTCTTTCCAGGTTTTTCTGAAGTCTGCCTGTTCCTCATTTCTTATAGCACAATAGTATTCCACTACACTCATATACCACAACTTGTTCAGCCATTCCCCAATTGATGGGCATCCCCTCAATTTCCAATTCTTGGCTACCACAAAAAGAGCTGCTATAAATATTTTTGTACGTGTGGGTCCTTTTCCCATTTTTTATGATCTCTTTGGGATGCAGATTTAGAAGTGATATTGCCAGGTCAAAAAGTATGCACATTTTTGTAGCCCTTCAGACATAGCTCTAAATTGTTCTCTAGAATGGTTGGATCAGTTCACAACTCCATCAACACTGAATTAGTGTTTCAATTTTCCCACATCTTCTCCAACATTTATCATTTTCCTGTTTTGTCATGTTAGTCAATCTCATAGGTGTGAGGTGCTACATAAGAGTTGTTTTGATTTGCATTTGTCTAATTGACAGCGATTTAGAGCAAGTAAAATTATATTTTAAAAGTGTTTCAAAAGGTTTTTATGATCAATAGCAGAATCTAATCATTTATATAGTAATTTAAGAGAGAAATAATTTAGCATAGTGAATACAGATTCAATACAGAGCCAGGAACACTTAAGTTAAAGTTCTCCCTCTGACATATATTGAATGTGGGATGCTGAGCAAGTCACTTTAGTGCATTAGGCAATTCTCAAAGTAGCAGAAAGTTGCTAGCCTACACTGGTAGATGGGAGTTTTCTCACCTGAGAGTTTCCTATACCAGTGACATCACAAGGCAGGTCCTCCTCCTTTTGAGATTAAGTACTTTCCTCCCAACAACTTTATGAACTAGGTAATGAACTAGATAATATTATTCCCATTTTACAGATGAGGAAAATGAGGCTCAATACTTGTCCATGGTCACATAGCTAATGTCAAGCTAAAAGTACATGCTTATGTGACTTACAATTATTAAAAATAAAATTATCATGTCTGGAAAGCTTTAATATGCTTTTCTCTTGGCACATGAGAGAGAGGAAAATATCCCTGTGAGTCAACCTGGAAAGCTTTTGTCTCTATTCTGGTGAAACCTGTTTGTCCCCAAAGAAGCCATTATATTCCCCAGGGAGACAAAGGATTTCAGAGCATGCCAGCATAGGTCCGAATTTTGTAAAGGACAAAAAATACCAGAAGAAAAGCCCAGTAGTAAGTAAGCTAAGACAGACTACGAGGCTGACAGAAGCAATATTGAGTATCTGGAACCAAGGCTCTCTCATTTTGCACTCCCTGATTTGTACAGCAAATTGCAAAGGCTTTTCATGTCCATAGGAGTCCCACAGAAGAAAGAGAAAGAGGAAGAAAAAAACAAGGCAAGAAGAGAAACTGCCCACAGAAAAGTGAACAATAACTCTAAGGCTACAGAAACTAGAAATGTGACTACTATGGCAACATAAGAGGGCACAATTAAGATGCTTTAGAAACGAGCCAGGCAAAGATGGTATCAGGTTCTATTAACACGTTGGTGGCAATCATGCACTCCTAAGTTGCCAGGAGCAACATTTTGTTCTGAAACCAGCTCAAAACACTGGTGACTTTTTCTTTTCCCAGCTAAAGCTGATGAATCAGACCACATCTGCTAGCTCATGAGCTCAAGAGGCACATAAAGGAGGGGGAAGTTGGAGGAGAGGCACAAAGGGACGAGGATTTGTGTTAGCAACTTCAGGCTCCAGTAGTTACCATGAACTTGGGATCAGATTCTGCCTTTGCAAGTTGTAATGCCAAGCAAAAGCAACTTCCAAGGTTCAAAATACCAGCATAGTAACTATTTTACCCAGTGACAAATTAAGGCAAAAAAAGTCACAGAAAAAAATCAAAATATAGCATAACTCAATAATTTAGTAAGCCCTCAATTCAACTGCAAAGTACCAAGGTCCAAATAGCTCACCCCTGGGTGGTACATTCATTTAGTCAGTCACCCAAAGTCTCTCTTCTCAAATGGAGATTAGCTTCCAATCATAAACAAAGTACATTCATTTGGTCAGTCAAGGAGCACAAAAAGTCAAAAGTTTCCCACCCCTGGATCACAACTGAATTACAAGACCATCCATTAATGCCAAGCACTTTCTCAAAAGGGGCAGGAGAGCACAAAAGGCCATCTACCCTTAAGCTACAACAAGGTTAAGATATCATTACAGCATTGAAAACCCAAGGAGAGGTCTTTGCTTCATCTTGACTCGAGGCAAGTTCTCAGCAATCTCTGTTCCTGGGGAGACAAAGCTTAACAAAGCCACCATATACATTGCCATTGTCCTCATCAAATCACTCTGCCTGTAGAACAGTCCCAGACCCCTTAGCAAGACACTCCTCCATGTAAACATACAACAAGAAAATCCTCCTTCAGGGCTTCTGAACCAACAGCAAGGTTCCAGGACCTCCACAACAGCAGCACTGTCCTTCACCATCAGATGAATCTGGCAAAACAACATCAAAACAGACAAACAAAATACCGGCATCACAGCCATGCCTCCTCAGTTCTTGGCAGCTCTGAGTGGTAGTTCTCAAAAGTCCTGGGCAGCTCCAACTGGCCCTCAGCAGTCTCTCTCTCAGCAACTCTGGGCCCTGGCAATTGTCCTCTCCCTCTGCCTCTACAATACTGCTCCCCAAAAGTTCTTCTGGCCTCCTCTGCTTGGGCCTTCTCTCTGTTTGGGCCTTTCTCTAAATCCATAGCACCAGCTCCTCCCAGTTCAATCCTCTCTCTTCATGTCAACAAGTCCATCCCACAATTGGGATTCACAAGCTCTGGGCTTCAACACTCAACCCAAAAACCAAGCCAATACAGGGGCATCTCCAAATTCCATTACATTATACAAGTTTACCATTAAGAGTGCCTAGGTAGGGGCAGCTAGGTAGTGCAGTGAATAGAGCACCAACCCTGGAGTCAGGAAGACCTGAGTTCAAATCCAGCTTCAGACATTTAACACTTACTAGCTGTATGACCTTGGGTAAGTCACTTAACCCCAATTGCCTTGCCTTCTCCCCTCCAAAAAAACAAGACAAAAAAAAAAAGAGTCCCTAGGTAAAGCGTATTTCTGAGGAAAAAATGGGCAAGTCATTTAAGCTTTCTCTGCCTGTTTCTTCATCTGGGACAGTTAGGGGATTAGTTAATAGAAAGCTGGATTTGGCATCAGGAAGATCTTAATTAGAGTCTTGCCTCAGACACTTAATAAAGGTATGGCCCTAGACAAGTCATTTAACCCAGTTAGTCTCAGTTTCCTCATCTATGAAAAGGAAATAACCTCAGCACCTACCTCAATGAGATAACATTAGAGTATTCTGCAAACCTTACAATGCTACATAAATACTAGCTATTTATTATTATTATTATTATTATTATTATTATTATTATCTGTAAAATGAGGAGGCCGGACTCAATAACTTCTAAGATCCAGTCTAGCTCTGAATTTGTGGCCCTCTGAGTGCCAAGGTGGGCTAGAGTTAGGCTCCTGGAAGTGAGATCAGCCTCCAAGAGGCAAGACAGATTCGGATGCCCCCCACTAGCAATTTCAGGCCTGACTCACTCACTGGGGAGCTTCTGAAGGACTCCGCTCACTTGTTTCTATGCCTCCTCTCCGTGAGGGCTAGAGTCACATGTTCAAAGAGCTACCCTCATTCATTTTAATCCAGGCTCTTTATTCTAAAATTCTATCATCTACCAGGAATCCTTCCAGCATTGATATTATATGGTTCTAACATCAATAGAGACATAGAAACAATCTGTGTGAGGGGCTTCTGACTCCCTCAATCACATTCTGAGAAGGAAGGGGGCATCTGGGTGGTTTAATGTATGGAGAGCTGGACTTAAGAGTCAGGAAGACCTGAGTTTGAATCCTGCCTCAGATACTGTGTTATCCTGAGCAAGTCACTTAACCACTCTCAGCCTCAGGTTCCTCATTGCTAAAATGCGGGTGGTAACAGCAGTTGGGAGTAGCTAGGTGGCACAGTGAAAAAAAGTACCAGGCCTGGAGTCAGCAAGACTCCTCTTTGTGAGTTCAAATCCAGCCTCAGACACAGATCCTGGGCAAGTCACTTAACCCTGCTTGCCTCAGTTTCCCCAACTATAAAATGAGCTGGAGAAGGAAATGGCAAACTGCTCTAGTATCTTTGCCAAGAAACCTCCAAAAAGGGTCACAAAGAGTCGGACACAACTGAAAAACAATGAAACCATAGCACTTGCCAACAGGGTTGTTGTGAGGATCAAAGCAGACAACACATGCAAAGCACCTGATAAATCCTGCAGCAGCACATAAATACTCACTGTGATTGGGTGTTATTAAGGGCAGGGGTTTTCAGTTTGGAAGGTTTGGGGGAGGGGGGAGGTTCAGTTTTTGCTATTGGCAGCAAATGAACTATAAACCATCCTCCTTTCATGTACAATTTCCTCTTAACTTGCTGCCCCTCAGGAATGTAGTGATCCCTGTAATGGGAATGGGAATTTGAAGATATTCCCTGCCCCTTAATAGGCCTAAGAGAATGTGAAGATCTTCCCCATTTTGGAGATCTTCCTTGTCCTTTAATAGGCCAAATGTAATCTCACGGAGCCTGTAGTGGGAGGAGTTTGCTGAAGGGTGGAGCAAGCCCAGAGGAAGCTGGGAGTCAGCAGCTAGACAGTGGGAGAAAGAGGATGCAGGCTAGCAAAAAGCTAGGATTGGATTGTGAGTGTCTGTGGGAAGGCATTGCAATGGTATTGCTTTCTGTGGTGATAAGATGTATTAACTTCTTTGCTTCCATGATGGATTCGGTTTTCTGGTGTCTGACTAAATGTTTTACTTTTGTCTTCTATATGGAGAGTCTATTATATTTTGCAATTCAGAACTATGCTGGTATAATGCCAATGCAATATTTACAGTGCCCACGATCATGATGAAGACTGTGACTATAAGTATTGCATGACATTTGATCACAAAATATGCCAAACTCTCCAGATAGAGGGTAGAACTGAAGATTTAGATATCTGAAAAACCAATCCCAAAACCAGTAAGCCAATTCCATCATAGTACCAAGGATATTCAGAAGCCAAAATAACACTGAGGGCCATGCCATCCTTCAGCCTTCCCACAAACCAATACAAGATCAACATTTACTCACAAATCCCTCTATCTCCTTATGAGCATCCTCTCTCTCCCCCAAAGTCTGGCTAGCTCTGACTCCCAGCTTCCTGTGGGCTCTGCTTCCCTTCAGCAAAACTCCTCCCACCACAGGCTCCATGTGACTCAGGGGACAGAGTTTATCTTCACAGATAAGGGAAGCTTACTGTGGACTCTGCTCTACCCTTCAGCAAATTCCCTCCATCAAAGGCTCCATGGGATTACATTCAGCCTATTAGGGGGGCAGAGTTTACTTTCAAAGCAGGGGAGGTCATCAAACTCCCCCCTAGCTCTATTAAGGGGCAGAGAAGATCTTCAAACTCCCATTCCCATTACAGCCAGCATATTCATAGTCACAGTGAGCCCCGTGAATATTGCATTGGTATGCACCTTGTGCATTAAAAAAGTCCTCCACATTTTTTTATTTAGCTTACATATGAGTAATCAGTATTCAAACCATTAGCACTGGAAAAGATCCTAATAGATTATAAAATTTAAAGTAAATCCTACCTTAGAAATCAGCCCAAACCCATCATTTTATGAATGAGAAAACTGAGCGCTAAAGTTGGTTAAGTGATTTGCCCAAGCTCACAAAGGCATTAAATGGCAAATCTGGGATGAGAGGCCAAGTCACAGAATTTCCAGAACTTGAGAGCTGGAAGGTTCCTCTGAGATTATCTAGAACAACCTCCATTTTATTGGTGAGGCTCAGGAAGATGGATGCTAATAATAATAACTTATCGATGTACGTGTAGATAGATAGATAGGTAGATAGATCTATATTGAGAGAGAGAGCAAAAGAGAAACAGAGAGAGGGAGAAAGTGACAGAGAGAAAGAGACACACAGAGAGAAACAGATATAGAGACAGAGAAAGGCACGGAAGGAGAGCAATTTGAGTTGTGGAAAGTTCTTTACAAATATCTCACTTGTTTTCTTCAGAACTTGGGAGGTAGGTACTAATATTATGCATATTTTATGATCAAGAAAATTGAGGCAGACAAAGGTTAAGAGACCTGCCAAGAATCACACAGCTAATAAATGTCTGAGGCAGCATTCAAACTCAGGTCTTAACTCCAAATCTAATCGTTCACCTCTCCACCTAGCTGCCTTGGATTAAATGACAAGTAAAAATCCATTAGGTTAGTATGGAACAGAGATGAGACAACATCCTAATTCTCCTGACTTCCAATTCAGAGCTCCAGAAGGCCATACTTCTTTTTCTTAGTTTTAAAACAGCACTGCTTAAGCCCCTATTTGCATATGAATAAAGGATACTGCAAGGATATGATTCCTGTTCCCTAGGAAACTATATTCCAAAAGAGGGAGGGACCACATTATACCATGCTTAGAAGAGTGCATTGGCCAGAAAATACTTTGGGATAATCCTGGCTCTCACTTCATTCACTCCCCCCCAAAAATAAAGCAAAACAAAAAAACCAAACAGATGGTGTGAATTGTCTCCATTCCGAAAGGTGCACAGGAAGAATTCCAGATTTGCAATCAGAACCCCTGGGTTGAATCTCAGGTCTTCCAGTGACAATCTGTGTAACCTCATTTCTTCATCTACAAAATGAAGAAATTAGACTGGATGATCTCAGAAATCCCTTCCAACTCTAAATCTACAATCCTATGGGCTTTGAACCACACTTAAAGACATCCCTTTAAAGATATCTGATTCCCTTCTCTGAACTTTTTTTAAAGTAAGATGCATTAAGTTGTAAAAGATAGTCTTCAAACAATGAAAGATTTTAAACAATCCTTTCTAACTTTCATGGCATGATATGTCAGTATTTAGTGACACTGGGGGAAGAGAACATGTCTAGAACAATAATCCAAGGTATGATTTTAACTATGCTACCAACTTCCTAAGAACTCCCTCCACATATCCCCACCCCACAACTCTATCCCACTCCACCCCCAAAAACCCCCATCCCCCGCCCCACTTCCCAGACAGGTGGGGCAAACACAGTGGACTAAATCCAGAGGGTGGGGGGTGGGAAGAATGTCCAGGAACCCTGTGGTAGGAGTTGGAATAGCTCTGGAACCTATATTTACTGGAAGACTTCCCAGCTCATATATGCCTTTTGGGAGTGGATGTATACTAAGAAATACAGAAGGTTAAAGGTAGCACAGAGGACAGAGTTCTGGGCCTAGAGTTAAGAAGTTGTTGTTCAGTCCTTTCAAGTGGTGTCCAACTCTTTGTGACCCCATTTGGGGTTTTCTTGGCAAAGATACTGGAGTGGTTTGTCATTTCCTTCTCCAGCTCATTTTACAGATGAGGAAACTGAAGCAAACAAGGTTAAGTGACTTGCCCAGGGTCACATTGCTAGTAAGTGTCTGAGACAAGATTTGAACTGAGAAAGATAAGTCTTCCTGGACTCCAGACCTGGCACTTTATCCACTGTGCCACTCTGTCCTAACTACGCCAGAATCAGAAAGATCTGAGTTCAAATTCAGCCTCCGATACTTATTAGCTATCTGTCACACAACCTCTGTCTCAGTTTTTTCATTGGAAAAATGGGGTTAATAATTATATCTACCTCTCAGGGTAGTTGTAAAGATCAAGTGAGATACTATTTGTGGCGTGTCTACAAATCTTAAAGTGCTACATAAATGCCAGACTCTTATTACATTTATCTGTATACTCGTCTCAAATCCCTTAGACGCAGTGGTTCTCCACCTTCCTAATGCCGCCACCCTTTAATACAGTCCCTCATGTTGTGGTGACCCCCCAACCATAAAATTATTTTTGTTGCTACTTCATAACTGTAATTTTGTTACTGTTATGAATCCATCTGATATGCAGGATGTATTTTCATTGTTACAAATTGAACGTAACATACAAGTTGAGAACCGCTGCAAGTTAGAGAGTGTAAATTTCTTGAGGGCAGAGACTGTATCAATTTTCATCTCAGTATTACCAGAATTTATTTGTAGTGTCCTTTAAAAAAACAAGCTGGTCTATAATTCACAATTCAAGTTATTAAGTTATTAATTTAACTATGAAATTTAGGGATAAGTTTGAGTTTCTACTTTGTTATGGAGATTCCTTGTTGGATCCACAGACCTTCTCAATGTGGTACTCCTTCCAACATTGCCATTTATGGTCCATCTGTGCCTGTCCCTCTTGTGCAACTCTCATCTCTGTCTTACTGTAAATCTATCACAGAGGATTTGCCCCCACTGTGCTGAAGGCATTCCTTCAGTTCTTTTGATAATGACGCACACAGATATAGTGGAAAAAGCATTGGTCTTCAAGTGAGTTCTGAGCTTCAGTGCCAGATCTGACACTTACTAGCTATCCTTAAAAGCAGGGACTGTATCATTTTTCTATCTTTCACTATCACCTAACACTGGTATTGTTATTCCGAGGCTTTCAGTTCTGTCCAACTCTTTATGACCTCATTTGGGGTTTTCTTAGCAAAGATCCTGGAGTGGTTTGCCATTTCCTTCTCCAGCTCATTTTACAGATGAGGAAACTGAGGCAAACAGAGTGAAGTGATTTTCCCAAGGTCACATAGCTAGGAAATGTCTGAGCCCAGATTTGAACTTGGGAAGATGAGTCTTCCTGACTCTAGGACCGATACTCTATCTACTATGCTATCTAGCTGCCTAAAATTTAATAATTTAATCTAATTTAACTGAACACGAAGTTTGCACATAAGTGCTTAATAAATACTTTTTCATTAACTGGGTAATTCTGGGAAAATCCCTTCAACTCTCTCTTGTATTTATTCAGAATAGTGCCATGGAAAAAATTCCAGATTGAGTCAGAACTCTGCTTGAGTTTTCTATTTGTAAAATGGGTATTTTACAAATATGGATACTGCCTGCCTCAAAGAGTTGTCGTAAAGTAAATTTTCAAATGCCTTTATAACAAATGTTTCTGGAGAAACTATCACTCAAACAAGCACAAAGGGGAATCACTGAGACAGACAAGCCCAATCCACCCAAATGAATTACCAGGCCACTATGACAGATGAGATTTCTCCCATGTTGTCCCCAGATAACCCACTCCTGGTGACAGAGATTCCCTGTTCTTACTCTAGAACAGCAGTTCTCAACCTGTGGGTCGCAACCCCTTTGGGAGTAGAACGACCCTTTCACAGGGGTCGCCTGAGACCATTGGAAAACTAATATTCCTATGATCTTAGGAACCGAGACACTGTTTCTCTATCTGTCTCCAGGTGGGTCCACCCACATGCCGACACGCCCACATACAAGTATTAAGGGGTCGTGACATTAGGAAGGTTGAAAACCACTGCTCTAGAAGGACTTACATGTTATTTAAGATTATTTCCCTTTACCTCTGCACATGATAGATGGACCTTCCCATTGTCCTTGGGCATTGCAAAAAACAACAGGATTGCTGGTCTCTGGCATGTAGCCTTTCCAGCATTTGTACCCAACTAGACTTCCATATGTGGTGTTGTTCAGAAGAGCTGGATAAGCATTTGGGAATGAAGGCAGAACCCCACAGTCCACAGCTGTAATACAAAAAAAAAAAAAAGAAGAAAAAACAAGGACTGGAGTTAAAAGTGGATTTGTGGAAAAAGGAGAATACAAAGCAGAATGAGGAATATAAAACAAGAACATTAGAAACCTAAAGCCATGATCTGAAATAGGTTTAGTACTCCCCAATGGAGATCCTTCCCTTTTCAGAAATCAAGGGTTTTATTTGGATTTCAACCCATCAGTAGAGCTCTTAAGTGCCTACTTTGTGCCAGGCATATGGGCATTTTTCATGCCACAACCAAAACAAGAGTCCCCGGGCTCTCAGCAAGCTTCAATTCTGCTCAAGAAGACAACATGGGAACATATAAGGATGTACAAAATAAATGAAAGAAAATCTGGGAGGATATGGAGGGGTATAAGGATCAGGGAGGGCCATTTAGTGCTTGAGCTGTATTTTGAAGGAAGATTATTGATTCTAGAAAATAAAGGTAAGGAGACAGCGCATTCCAGACCTTAGGGAAGGCCTATACAAAGGCACGGAGGTGAGAGACGAACGTCCTATGGAAGGAATAGTCATTATGACTAGACTGTAGTGAGCAAAGGGCAGTAATTATTAACATTTTTTATACAAACATTATTTGGTATAATTTCTGTCACATATTCTTGTACTATAGTTGGACCAACTCAGTAAATTGAGGGAGGGAAAAGGATTCTGCCCATTTTTCTTTCTGGCTCCTTATTCACTCTACAAAAAGGTTTTCATCAAAGTGGGTAAAACAATATCTGATTTAGAAGTAAGAAGACTGGTCTTATTAATATATTTGCTTTCCAGGACTCTTCTTAAGGGAGCTGCTTTTGAAGCCAACAGCATATTCTTTGGAATATTCCCAATAGTCATAAATCATTACCCTCTTAAGAATTCTTTTTTTTTTTGCTTTTTGGGGGGGGAAGGAAGGGCAATTGGGGTTAAGTGACTTGCCCAAGGCCACATGGCTAGTAAGTGTTAAGTGAACCCGGATTTGGACTCAGCTCCCTCCTCACTCCAGGGCCAGTGCTCTATTCACTGCACCACCTAGCCTCCCCAACTCCAAGAATTCTTCAGCCAAATCATGTGATTCAGGTAGATCATGAAGCTATGTAGGGTTAAACCCAAGGACTAACAGAACAATTAAGTTATTAATTTAACTCTTAAGCTGAATAATGAAGCTGAGTTCCTTCTTTGTTACACTGATTTCTTGTTGGATCCATGGACCTTCTCAACGTGGCTCCTTCCAACACGGCCTATCATGGTCCATCTGTGCCTGCCCATCCTATACAGCTCTTGTCTCTCTACTATTAGTCTCTCTACTATTATAAATCCACCACAGGCTCCAAGGTGCTGAGGGCATTCTTCTAGTTCGTTGACATCATACGGACACCAATGGAGCGTACGGATTGTCCATTAGTCATCCCTTGTTTTCACTAGGTGAGGTCTTCACTTTCTGACTCCATCAAGTCTAGCAGTCCGTCTCCTATACTATTTTAAAATTTCAAGTCAAATTTAAAGGATAGTACTGATTATGAAGGGGCAGTTAGGTGGGACAGTGCTGAGTGCCAAGCTTAGAGTCAGGAAGACTTACTTTCATGAGTTCAAATCTGGCCTGAGAAACTTACTAGCTGTGTGACCCTGGGCAAGTCACTTAACCTTCTTTGCTTCACTTTCCTCATCTATAAAATGAGCTGGAGATAGAAACAACAAACCACTCCAGAATTTTTACCAAGAAAATCCCAAATGGGGTCATGGACTGTTGGATAAAACTTAAATGTCTGAACAACAACAAATTAATTGGGAAAGGAATAAAATACTCAAGAGATAATCCTGTTTATGGAGGATTCTCTTTTTTTTTTCCCATTTGATTACCAACTTCCATATTCTCTCCCCTTTTGTACCTCCCCTGGAGAGAATTCTTCAGCAGGAAGCCTTATGGAGATTCATTAGCTGTTAGCTACCCTCTCTTTTGTCTCTAGAAGCAAATAAAACTCCACATACAGGAAGAGGTGCCCATTTTCCCAAACCCTTCCACAGAGTATGCAGTTAGTTGCTTTTTGAATTATCTACAACTACATATTACTCCACTCTACAAATTATAGCTAATGACCCAAAGGTTCTCATCCCCATGAAGTCTATATGAATTTTAAAAAAAAATGCCTCTTCTTCCTTCCATGGTGATAGACAACTGAGACCTGACTGTAAGTTCACTTAAGACAAATGCTCCCCAACAGTCACATTATTCATTACACCATAATAGCATGGGCACAAAAGCTTAAGGCCTGAAGAAATTGAGCAGCCCCTGACATCAGAGAAATTTTAAAAATGAAACTACAGGCCCTACAAATTTTAATTAAAAGTGATATGTATCCCCAGGTCCTGTTCACCTTCAGACAATGATGTTCAATAAAGGGAAGAAGGTGGTACAGTAAATAGAGCACTGAAGTTGGAATCAGGAAGACTCAAGTTCCAATCCCACCTCAAACACCAACTAGCTATGTGACCCTGGGTAAGCCTTATATGCTCTCTCAACCTTGGTTTCCTCATCTGCCAAATGGAGATAATAATACACTGACCTCCCAGGACTGTGGGAGCATCGGGCAAGCCTTAAAGTACTATTTAAATGCTAGCTACTACTAGCATCATGATGGTGATGATGTTCTCTGTCTTCAAGTGACTTTTACAAGTCGAAATCTGTGTGGATTGCCATGGACCAGCAAGATTATTAAAGTTACATGCCAGTACAATACTTTACAATATATAAAGAATTTTCCCACATACTATTTTATCTGATCCTCCCAACTTGATTGATGTAAGAAGAGCACGTATCCCCATTGTTCAGAAAGGAAAACAGAATTCAAGGAGTTGTCTCTTGCACAAGGTCATAGGGCAGTAAGTAGCAGAGCTAGAACTATCATCTAGGTTTTTGTAATCTCGATTATATGTAGGGGCAGCTCAGTGGCACAGTGGATAGGGCACCAATCCTGGAGTCAGGAAGACTCATTTTCCTGAGTTCAAATCTGGCATCAGACACTTACTAGAACTGTGTGGCCCTGGAAAGTGACTGAAGGCTGCGTGTCTCAGTTTCATCACCTTTAAATGAACTGAAGACGAAAATGGCAAACCACTCTAGTATCTTCACTAAGAAAACCCCAAATGGCGTCGTGAAGAGTCAGACGTGATAGAAAAATGACTAAGCAACAACTTATTAAATCCCAGTACTGTGTTGAAAGAAGGAAGCAAAGAAAAGAAAGAAATCGATTTGCAATACACTGAGTCACCAGTCAGGCATCTTCAATGAGGCAGAGCCACCTCATAAACTCTTGAATACTTTTAAAAAATCACAATATAGAGGAATGCTAATCCTTGCCCATAAATAGGAAATTATGAAAATATTGGTATGAAATTCATGTGAATTATTTCCAGATTGTTAATGTTTCCTTATGTGAATACATATGTAAGCCACTGAATACTAAATGAATGAATGAAGGCATGAATAAATAAATGAAAATAATTAAATTTCCTAATTAGTGAGTCTATGAAACCTAGCCACAGCATCCGAAGTGCCTAACCTACTCACCCCCTCCCTTTTTATCTTCCCACCTATTGTACTGGAAACAATAAATAAATCAGTATTGACAGCCCTTCTCAGAAGCAATGATAATCGGTTTTTCTATGACACCCCCCCACCTCCATCATCAATGTGTCTTCTACGTACTTATTAAGTATATATAGATTGAATGCCAAAACATCCTTCCCAGCCACTACCCCCCAGCACCTAGCACAGAGTAAGTAGGTTGTAAGGGAACTCTTAAAAATTATTACTGTTCATTCAAGTTAAGTATTCCAGATGTTGAAACCCATTTCCCTATTTTTGGTACAAATGGAATTACAACAGGTGCAGAGTGTTGCATACGTCAAACGGCCATTTTTTTGGATATTGTTGCTTAATTATTCTTCTGTGTTACAAGAGAGGATTTCCTTGGGAGGGATATATTGGGAAATTGTTGTGATATAAAAAAAAGACATCAACAAAATGTTTTCTTTAATTAAAATGAAAGAAAATGGCCCATTAGAAAACCTGTCTTGTAAGCATCTGTTCTGCATGACAAGACACCATATCCATAAGCAAAATCCATATTTTTTTTCTAAACCATATCCAACATGAATGGTGTCTATGAGAAGGAGATTTCTCCTGGTGAAACTGGAAAGAAATGAGTGCCAAGAGATTCAATTTCTGGTTTGGGGGGCGGTGCCAAGATGGCGGCGTAGCAGCAGCAATATATCGCAGCTCTCACATAGCCACCCCCAAATACCCATGGAATAGGACTCTGGACCAACCTAGAACTTCAAAAACGCACACAGATACCTCCCACTAAAGTCAGCTCG
>CM053590.1:158216465-158234303 GCA_028646515.1 Pseudochirops corinnae | reverse complement strand
GAAGAATGCCTTCAAAAGTCGCCTTTGCCAGATGGAGAAAGAATCTCAAAAGCACTCTGAAGAGAATAATTCTGTCAAAATTAGAGTGGAGCAAATGGAAGCAAATGACTTCATGAGAAATCAAACAGATCCAAACCAATGAAAGAATAGAGGGCAATGTGAAATATCAATTTCTGGTTTGATGGGCACTGTGTCAAATCATGGAAGATAGCATAGTACGGTGGAAAGAGCACTGGAGATAAGAAAACCAGTTTCAAATACTCCCCACTCCCACTGATAACTCACTGTGGGATTTCATCCATATGAGCCTCAGCCTCCTCAACTGGAAAGTGAGGGGCTTTACCTCCTTTAGGGCATTACCTTTAAATGATCTCTTAAGGTCCCTTCCAGCTCTGACATTCTATGCTACCTTGCTTATAACTGAATGCAATACGATAATGTGTAGGGAGACTTAGAATTGAAAGATCTAGGTTTGAATCTCAACTTGGCCACTTATTAGCTTATAAGCAAGTCAGTGGGAGTTCTTGCTTTCAAGAAGCTCACATTCTAATTGGGGAGAGAGCATTGAAGAACTGTGTACCTACAAGGTGGCACAGGGGATAAAGTGCTGGGCCCGTAGTCATCTTCCTTAGTTCAAATCCAAACTCAGACATTCACTAGTTGTGTAAGTCAATGTGATACACTATACCTGGTACAAAGATCAAATGCACAGTTTGAGAAGAAGCCTGGAGAGGTAAGGAAAGAAAATATAATCAAAGTCTTGTGTGAAAAAAGCCCATAAGAAATGTACAAAATGCTATAAAAATCAAAAGGGGGTAGGAATCACTTATGACTGACAGAAATTCAGGAAAGCTTCATGGAAAAGGTGGCATCTTAGCTAAGTTGGAAGGATAAGCAGAATTTTCCCAAGTAGAGAATGGGTCAGGGCATGACAAGCAGAGGAGAACACTGTAAACACAAGCAGAATGTTGGGGAGGTGTGGAATATGTCCAAGGAATAGCAAAGCAGTCTAGCACAGGGAAGACATACAGTGAGCATGAATGGTAGAGGAGAGCCTGCTTTAAGAACCAGGGAATATCCCAGTTCAAATCTTGCCACCCACACAAACTAGCTTCGAGACTTGGGCCAAGTCACTTATAACCTCTCAGTGCTCTAGGGAGGCAACTCTAAGCATCATCACAGACACTGATGACCCGAATTTGTGAAGGAAGTTTCCTTGCTTAGGATTCCTTCTACCAATGAAAATCACAATAGAGAATATGAGGAGGACTATCATAGGAGGTAAACTTGGAAAACTCAGTTGGACCCAAATAATGTTGTTTTTGTTGCTTAGTCATTTTTCAGTCGTGTCCAACTCTTCATGGCCCCCTTTGGGGTTTTCTTGGCAAAGATACTAGAGTGGTTTGCCATTTCCTTCTCCAGCTCATTTTACAGATAAGGAAACTGAGGCAAACAGGGTTCAGTGACTTGCCCAGAGTCACACAGCTAGTATGTGTCTGAGACCAGATTTGAATTCGGATTTTCCTGACTCTGGGCACAGCACTCCATCCACTTGTACCATCTGGCTGGTCCAAATAATATGGGACTGCTATGTCAAGTTAAAAAAGTATAGATTTTACGTAGTAGGCATTAGTAAGCATCTCAAAAAAGCAAGAGCCATAGCTTTTACTTTTGCTATCATCCTTACTGTGCTTTTTTACAAAGGTTTTTTACAAAACAGGTTCTCAACAAGTATTTGTTTTTATTTGATCAGGTCAAGTCAAACTGTAACAAAACAGGTAGGTATGGAAGGAATGGGGAACCAATCACAGGCAGTGAGTTCTGAGAGCCATGAAATTTCCCCTAAATACAAAATTTGTAAAAAAAAAAAAACAAAACCAAACATATATATGTATATGTATATGTGTATATTTATATATACATGGTTTTTTTTTCCATCCTTAGGGCAGCTAGGTGGCACAGTGAATAGAACACTGGCCCTGGAGTCAGGAGGACCTGAGTTCAAATCCAGTCTCAGACATTTGACACTTAACTAGCTGTGTGACCTTGGGGAAGTCACTTAACCCAAATTGCCTTGCCTTCTCCCCTCAAAACAAAAAATAAATTGTCTCCTTTTAACTGAATAACAAAGAGGTGCCTTTATTCTCTAGTCCATCTCACCTTGACAGTGCATCTTCGGGGTCTCCCAGGTGCCATTAACAGTACAACTTGTCACACTCTCTTCTTGGTCACTGTAAAATCCTTCTTTACAAGCATAATGAACTTGGCCACCCAGCCTGGTGGTGTATTTTCCAATGATGTAGCCATTTGGAATTTCTGGAGGTGTCCCACAGTCGATTTCTATAGGTAAAATCACACCAGATTGGTCATTGTGTGGATTCTTCAAAGGCAAAAACAAGCCCTCCTCCCAAATTAATGGATTCCCTCTGGCCTGACCACTTGGCTCAATTTCAACAATTGTCTGGGAGCTCTTAAATCCATGTCTACATTCCATTCTAACGTCCCACAAGAACCGCACGTATGCATGCACAACTACCAAGTCTGACTAAGAGGGACTAACAGGGGAAAGGACAATCTGACAATGAAAAATAAGAATGATACAAATTTTTAAAAACACAATTTTATTATTTTGAAGGTCATACTAAATACACAACCAATTACTAGCTGCTAGTGGTGGTACAATGGATAGAGTGATGGGCCTGGAGTCAGGAAGGCCCGACTTCAAATGCCACCCCAGACACTTATTAGCTTTGTGTCCGTGGGCAAGTCACTTAACCTAGGCTTCATCTTCCTTAACTGAAAAATGAGGATAATAATCACAAACCTCCAAGAGTTGTTGTCAGGATCAAATGAGGTAAAGGGATTACCAGAGTGCCTGGCACACAGCAGGTTCAGTGGAAATGCTTATCACCTTCCCTCTATTATTCTAATGCTTCAAAGTATAAGCCTTGCTAAAACTAGTTCAACAAACTAAAATGAATCAGTAATTAGAAGTATCCATTTACAATAGGGATCTGTTTCACTGACATCATTTCACTGATACAGAATGAGAAAGTTCACTATACCAGTTCCGAACAGCACCTTCTGTACAATAGATGGTCTTAATTGTATGGAGCAGAGGAGCCAAACATGCAGGAGTTTCTATGCTGCCTGTAACACTCCAGAGTGAGGCTGAGCCAAATTAAAACGTAATTGGAAGAGATTTAATAAAATAAATAAGAATCTAATGAAACATGCATTATGTTAATATGTGGTTTTCTATATCAGTATATGGCCTGTGGGGATCTTTCTGCACAGTTTTGTGTGATCTCCATTTCTATTTCAGTCTGACAGCACTGCCCTAAAGCACCAAAAGGATAAGTGACTTTCTGAGGCTTATACAGCATGTATGGATCAAAGAGGGAACTTGCATTCAGGCTTTTCTGACTCTGAAGCCAGTTCTCTATCCTCTAGGCCACACTCCCTCTCCCACTGGGTGATACTAATAATTAATAGGCCATAGTTTCCTAAAAACAGCTTATGCTTTTGGGTTAGTTAAAACACTCTATCTGACATCTTGGTGTAACTTCCTTTTCTTTGTAGATTTTGTCAGGGAACAGGTAAATCACATTTCACATATATACCCCATATACTCAAATGACTCTAAGATATGTAGCTCAGAGTAGACAGATGTCCCCATGAGGCTATCCTTACCTCCAAATATTATTCACTTAAAAACCGACCCACCTGTGCATGATGTACCATCTCTCAGAGGGTGGAAAGGCTGGTTGCCATTTGCAGGAAGGTATCCATCCTTGCAATAGCATTCATAGCTTCCAGGAGTATTCACACACTGTGCTCCAGGCCCACAGGCATCTGGTACTTCACATTCATCCAAGTCTTGATGATCCAACAAAAGTAAAGGAGGAAAGGAGAGAGATCAAAAGAAAAAAAAGTGGGAAAAATCATTATTTTTCCATTCTACATTTCTTCATAGAGGAATACACTTTTTATCATCTCACCATCATTTCATCAATTTTAGATTTGTCTCTACAACTAGATGGTAAGCTCCTTCAGTAGTGGGTCCTTGTCTTATATTTTTCTTGGATCCCTCCATGGCAGAAAATATGCTGCAGACACTCAACAAATACATAGTGGTTGAACAATATATTTTGACTAAGTTTAATTTACCTAAATTTGATTCATGAATTATGGTCGTCAAAAATTCCATTGCTCCTATGCATGTACTCTTTTCTCTGCCCCCAACTTCATTCCATTCTGGAACCATGAACCATGATCACATCAACTCTGCCATTATTCCTTCAAGGGGTATGTCAATCTATTCCCCAAAGATTCCACTCCTTATCAGTATAACTTTCTGGAACAAAGTAATGCTTCCTGGGTACCATTGCCCTAACTTCATTGTTTCCCTTATTAGAATATAAGCTTCTTGAAAGCAAGTTCCTTTGTTTCTATATTTGTTTGCAAGGTACTTGGCATATAGTAAACCTTTTCAATAAATGTTTTTTTCATGTATTCATTTTTCATCATCTAGTGATGAGCCTCTTTATGCTTAGCTAAGTTAGTCCTAGGTCATCAGACAAAATCAGTTTGCAAAGATTGTATCTGAATCTTTTCACCTTTGCTAAAAGTAATAACCCAGGATATAGAAAAATGTAAAATGGTCCTTGGTCCTGGATGGCCCATTTACCCAATCACATGGGCAGAGTATGACAAGAGACACAAATCCAGCAATCTGTAAATATCAATTTATCTACTGATATTCTATGTAATAAAAATTATCTGAGGGTTCATTGATTAGGCCCTGCTGCTGATCACTGTACTATTCAACATGCAGAGAAAGTCATCTGTAGATTTTATTTATGCTCAGAGTTCTGGCTCATCTGTATGAAAAGTTAGAAAATTAGAGCATCATTTTCAGCAACCTTATATATAATATCTGAGGATCAGATTTGAACTCAAGCCTTCCTGACTCCAGCCCAGCACTCTATCTACTGTGCCACCTATTGGAGAATAACTAGATTGCCTAACATGGAGGCTTCTGCACCTCCTACCATGTGGGTAGAATGTGAAGCCTCACTTGACTGCTTTGTGCCTTTTAAACTGCCAAGACTGAGCAGTTCCCTGTGTTTCTGTTGCTCTCTGTTCAGCAATTCTTATCTGCCTCATTGAGAGAATGAATATCCCAACTGACCCCAGTTTAAACACAAGTAAGGACACCATGAGCTAAAGCAGTAGGATAAGAAGGATGTTCCTTCCCTGCTCTTTTTTACCTGCAAATCCAGGAAATGAGCCTGGGGATATTTGTTTCTCATATCTGTCATTCGTCCTCTTCACTTTCAGGTGCTAGACATGATCCTCACAGGACCCAACTGTTCAAACCATGGAGGCCTTGGAGGCAGGCTTCCAACTGGGATGGTACAGCCAGTCAGACCAGCATGAAAGCCCAGAGAAGCCAGGGTGCCTGAGACTTGAGCCCAAGGAGGATTCTGGACTTGGAACTGTATCTATGCTCTATGGGAACTAAGCTAAACTATGAATTAATCCTCTTCCCCTTCCCAGAGGCTGAGGTGGTACAAAGGGGAAGGGGGATTATTCCTTCTTAGTGTTAGGGGAGTAAGTCTGTAGGTTTGTGACCATACCTTTTAAAGAAAATATTCCTTTAAAAAAAATAAATGCCACTGTTTCCTTCTCAGCCTCTGTTTTTGCCCCATCCCAGTACAAGGAAACCACTCCCTACAGTTAAGGAACATTTTTGGTGGGGACTGAAGCCATTTATAGAGAGTATAGATATCCCCAAAACCCTTAATGGTACCAGAGAATGGGCTAGGTGCAGGAGGCTGAAATGTCACTCACCTGGCCTTAAAGCACTAGGGACCATGGTAACCTGGGTTAATTTGTATCCCCCGTACTTAGCATAGAGCCTGACACATAGTAAATATATTTAATAAATGCTTACTGACATGTTGGAACATAAGAAGGGATTGGGTTGTAAAGAGTTTTAAATGACAAAGGAGTTTATATTTGATCCTATAGTTGATCTGTAGCCACTGGAGTTCAGGAGCCTGAATCAGTAGGTACCAAGAAATCATTTTGGCAGCTGTGTCAGGAGACACAGGTGAGGAGGTCAGAAGGTCAGGAGACCAGAGAGGAGGCTATAAAAATGTCCAGGCAAGAGGTGATGAGGATCTGAGCTAGAATGTTGGCTGTGTGGGTGGAGAGAGCAGTTAGATGGAAGAGATGTTATGGAGATAGGAAAGGACAGGGTTTGGCCACAGATGACAAATGTGGGGTGAGGAAGAAGGAGGAACTGAAGGTGAGGCTGAGGTTATGAACCTGAGTGACTGGAATGATAGTGGTGCAATGGACAATAATAGAGATGTTCCAAAGAGAGGTGAGGATAAGTTCTGTTCTGAAAACATTCATTTTGAGATACTTAGAAGAAACGTGATTTGAACTGTCCAATAGGCAGCTGATGATACAGGACTCTATCATCTCTAGTCTTTTTCCTGACCTTTAGTTTTTCTTGCCCCCACCTCCCTCCCTCCCTCTCTCTCTCTCCTTTCTCTCCCTCCTTTCTCTCTCTTCTTTCTCTCTCTCTCTCCCTCTCCTCCATATTGTTATGAGCATCTGAAGACCTTCCTTGCCCCTAAGGCCCTTTGCTAAAGTGGCTACATGACCCTGAGAACCTTTCCCTATTTGAAAGTATACTCTGCCCCTTAATAGGCTGAATGTGGTCACATGGAGCCTGTGGTGCCAGGCTTGTTTTTCGGGAATGCCCGCGTAACTGATGTTACATACATAGGTACCTGAACACAAGTTAGATTTTTACAAACTGAGGTTACAGACAAAAGCATCCCAGACCCCATCAAGATCATATGGATGACAATTCAGCAAAGGAAAGTGAGAATGAGTAGTCAGATGCCCAAGAAGTCATGAATTATCACAAATAAATATACCTATTTCTCATTCCTGCATAAACTTTATCAAAGAAAATAGTGAAAAGATGGTGGATAAAGGCAGTGACTCCTCTGAGTTCACCCCAAAACACCACTAAACACCTTTAAATAATATCATAAAACAAATTCCTAGAGTAGCACAACCCACAAAACCATGAGGTTAGATAATTCTCCAGTTAAAGACAACTTGGAAGGTTGGGAAGAAAGGCTTACTACTGTACCTGGGTGAGAACAGAGCACAGTTCAGCACAGATCAGGCCCCGGCAAAATAGGAGCAGGCCTGGGGAGCCACTGAATCAGCAGCAGCAGCAGCAGCAGCAGCAGCTGCTTCCAGAGCTCTCACATAGATGGCAAGGAGGTTGAACAACTGACCAGAAGATTATAGGGGTCTCTTTGCTGGCACTCAGGGCTGGACTCTATTGTTTTGCCCATACACAGTTCTGGGTGGCATTCCCAGGGTGAGCAGGAGCACTAGCACACCAGAGTTTTTGGTTGGAGTGAAGTAGGGGCCCTCATCACAGTTCCAGGTTAGAAAAGAGTACTTGTGTTCACTCAGAGCAGAGCATAGGAGAGGAGAGTAGTAAACACAACTTTCCTTAGATCAGTGATCTTCAACCTTCCTAATGCCACGACTCTTTAACAGTAGTATGTGGGCATGTCCGCATGTGGGCAGACCCACCTGGAGGTGAATAGAGGAAGTTCCTAAGACCATTGGAAATATGTTGAGAACCACTGCCTTAGATCAAACCACTCTGGAAGAACTGAAAACTGACAGGTCCCCAGAATTATCTCTGAAAACAGCTGCACAAAACCCCTGAAGCTCAAGACAGTGTGCCCTTCACCCTGAAAGCAGAGCTTCACTTTAACAGAGTTAAAAGTTAAAAGATTGGTAAAATGAGCAAGTAACAGAAAAAAATTCTGACAATTCTAACAAGAAAGTTACTACTGTGACAAGGAAGTTCAAAACATGAACTAAGAAGAAGATAACAAAGTCAAAGCTCCAACATTCAAAAACTCCAAGAAAAATATGAACTGGCCTCAGGCTATGAAGGAGCTCAAAAAGGATTCTGAATATCAAATAAAAGGTAGGAAAAAATGTGAAAAGAAATAAGAGTGATGTAAGAAAATCATGAAAAAAGAGTCAATAGCTTGATAAATGAGGCATGAAAACAAATGCTAAAGAAAATAACACTTTAAAAAACAGAATAGGCCAAATGGAAAAGAAAGCATAAAAATTCACTGAAGAAAAAAAATTTTTAAAAACTAGAATTGGGCAAATGGAAAAGGAAGTACAAAAGGTAACTGAAGAAAATAATTCCTTAAAATTCAAAATTGAACAAATGGAAGCTAATGACTTTATGAGAAATCAAGAAATAATAAAACAATAAAACAAAAGAATAAAAAATAGAAAATGTGAAATATCTCATTGGAAAAACCACTGACCTGGAAAATAGATCCAGGAGAGATAATTTTAAAATTGTTGGATTACCTGAAGGTCACAATTTAAAAAGAGCCTAGACATCATTTCTGAAGAAATTATCAAGGAAAACTGCCCTGATATTCCAGAACCAGAGGGCAAGATAGAAACTGAAAGAATCCACTGATCACTTCTGAAAAGAGATCCCAAAATGAAAATTCAGCAGGAATATTACAGCCAAATTCCAGAGTTTCTAGATCCAGGAGAGAAGACTACAAGCAGTCAGAAAGAAACAATTCAAGTACCACGGAGACACAGTCAGGAAAGACAAAATTTAGCAGCTTCTATATTACAGGATCAGAGGGTTTAGAATACAATGTTCTGGAGGGCAAAGGAGCTAGAATTACAACCAAGAATGACTTACCCATCAAAACTGAGTATAATCATCCAGAGGGTAAAAAATGAATATTCAATGAAATAGAGGACTTTCAAGCATTCTTGATTAAAAGCCAGAGCTGAATAGAAAATTTGATTTTCAAATACAAGACTCACGAGAAGCATAAAAAGGCAAACAGGAAAGGGAAATCATAAGGGACTTACTAAGGTTAAACTTCTTAAATTCCTACATGGGAAGATACTTGTAACTCATAAAAACACTTTCTCATTATTAGGGCAGTTAGAAGGAGGGCACAGGTGTGAATTGAATATGAAGGCATGATACTTAAAAAAATAAAATTAAGGGGTAAAAACAAGGAATGCACTGGGAGAAAGGGAGAGGGAGAGGTAGAATGGGGTAAATTATCTTACATAAAAGAGGCAAGAAAAAGTTTTTACAGTGAAGGAGAAGATGGAACATATGGGAAGAATAAGTGAAGCTTATTCTCATCAGAATTAGCTCAAAGAGGGAATAACATACACATTCAATTGGGTACAGAAATCTATCTTAGCCTACAGGAAAGTAAGGGGGAGCAGCACGGGGTGGGGGGAGGCAGCACAGGGCAGTGATAGAAGGGAGAGCAGATTGGGAGAGGTGGTAATCAGAAGCAAAACACTTTTGAGGAGGGACAGGCTGAAAGGAGAGAGAAAACAGAATAAACAAGGGTGGGGGAAGAGGATGGAGGGAAAGATAGTTAGCAATAATAACTGAAAAAAAAATTTGAAGCAAGTTTCTCTGATAAAAGCCTCATAGAAATATATAGAGAACTGATTCAAATTTACAAAAATAAGTCATTCCCCATTTGATAATCAAAAGATATGAACAGTTTTCAGATGAAGTAATCAAAGCTATCTATAGCCACAGGAAAAAAAAATGCTCTAAATCCCTACTGATTAGAAAAATGCAAATTAAAACAATTCTGAGGTACTACATCATAAATATTGGATTGGCTAATAAGACAGAAAAGGAAAATGACCAATGTTGGAGATGTGGGAAAAATTAGACATTAATGCACTGTTAGTGGAGTTGTGAACTGACTTACCCATTCTTTAGAGCAATTTGGAACTATGCTGTAGCACCAATGCAATATTTACAGCACCTACAATCACATTAAAGACTGTGACTATGAATATCACATGACCTTCAATTGCAAAATATGCCAAACTCTCCATATAGAGGACAGATCTGAAACATTTATTTAGACACCAGAAAACCCAATCCCAAAACGAGTAAGCCAATTCCATCATAGTACCAAAGATATTAAGAAGCCTTAATAACACTGAGAGCCACAGCATCCTTCAGCCTTCCCACAAACCAATACAAGATCAATGTTTACTCACAAACATCTCTATCTCCTTAATGAGCCTCCTCTCTCCCCCACCATCTGCCTAGCTCTAAGTACCAGCTTCCCGTGGGCTCAGCTTCCCTTCAGCAAACTCCTCCCACCACAGGCTCCATGTGACTACCTTTAGCATTAGGGGGCGGAGTGTATCTTCACAGCAGGGAAGCTTCCTGTGGGCTCTGCCCCACCCTTCAGCAAATTCTCTCCATCACAGGGTCCATGTGATCACATTCAGCCTATTAGGAGGCAGGGTATACTTTAACAGCAGAGGAGATCTTCAAATTCCCCCTAGGTCTATTAAGGGGCAGGGAAGATCTTCAAATTCCCATTCCCACTACATATGTCAATGGTTATAAAACCATGTAATAACTTTTGACCTAGCAATATACCACTACTAGGTGTATATCCAAAAAGAGATAAAAAACACAAAGGAAAATGACCTATATATACAGAAATATTTATAGCAGTTCTTTTCTGGGAACAATCAAATAGAATCTGAGGGGATGGATGCCCATCAACTGGAGAATGGCTGAACAAATTGTGCTATGTGATTATGATGGAATGCTATTGTGCTATAAGAAAAGATGAGTAGGATGCTCTCAGAACAACCTGGAAAGACCTGTATGAACCGATGCAAGGTGAAATTTACAATGTACAAAGTAACAGCACTACTGTAAGATGATCAGCTATGAATGACTTACTTATTATTCTCAGCAATACAACAATCCAAGACAACTCTGAAGGACTCAGGATGAAAAACACTATCCATCCCCAGAGAAAGAACTGATGGTGTCTGAATACAGATTAAAGCATACTTTTTTTACCTTCTTCATTTTCCTTGAGGTTGAGTTTTTTCTTTTGGTCTATGTTTTCTTTCACAACATGACTAATATGGAACTGTTTTGCATGACTACCCATGTACAGCCTATATCGAATTGCTTGCCTTCTAAATAAAGAAGGTGAGGATGGAGGAAATAAGGGATTTTTGAATTCAAAGTTTTAAAAATTAAATGTTAAAAATTGTTTTACATGTAACTAAGGGAAAATAAAATACTAAATATTTAAAAAAGCTTTATCAAAATGATATGTGCAGCCATCAAAGTTTTTCTTTAAAAAAAAGAGAAAAAATAAACAGTCTCTTACAGAGTATTTTCTAAAACAGACCATATCTTTACCAATTAAGTGGTGTAAGGAATATAATATACTTTTACATCCATTACTTTTTTTTTAATAATTTTTTTTTTGCTTTTTTTAGAGGAGGGAAGGTAGGGCAACTAGGGTTGACTTGCCCAAGGTCACACAGCTAGTTTTTTGCATTAAGTGTCTGAGGTTAGATTTGAACTCGGGTCCTTCTGACTCCAGGGCCAGTGCTCTATTCACTGCACCACCTAGCCGCCTTCATCCATTACTTCTTGATTACAAAAGGGTATTTGACTTGGTAGAACGAAATAAAAATTCACAGATGCTACTCAAACAAGGTAGCTCCCAAGTTTGTCATAAATTCATATCCAAATCTATGACAAATACAGCCATGGATACGGCTCAACAATCCACTGATCATATTTAAACAATGAATAATAGTAGGAGCAGCTGGGTGGCATAGTGGATAGAGTACCAGGCTTGGAGTCAGGAAGATTCATCTCCCTGAGTTCAAATCTGGCCTCAGACACCTGTGAGCTGTGTGACCTTGGGCAAGTCACTTCACCCTGTTTGCCTTAGTTTCCTCATATGTAAAATGAACTAGAGAAGGAAATGGTAAACTACTCCAGTGTCTTTGCTAAGAAAACCCCAAATGGGGTCAAAGAGTCCGACAGACATGACTAAAAACTAGTAAACTGAGGCACTAGAGGTTAGGCGACTTGCCTACAACTGTTAACTGTTTGAGACCAGATGTGAACTCAGGTCTTCTTGGCTCCAGGCCCAACATTCTATCCACTGCACTGCCTATGGATTTATTTATTCCCCAAAGATGTTCTCCACTAAAAGACAACATCCTTTGCAAATTCTGAATGGAACAGAGAGTCTTGATTGATGGGTTCTCCAGGTTTGTAGATATTATATTGAAGTCCAGAATACTACAGGATCTCCTTATTAAGATTCATGGCAACATAACAGAAATCAGTCTAGACATCATAATGAAACATCCAAACAAATGAAGTATGCATGACATCCACCATGCCTCGGATCCCTTCTCACCCTGGATGATCACTCAACTCCTGTGACTTTCTTACCCTAGAAGCTTCCTCTGCCTGTGGCTCCTGGCTCCCATTGGCAAGTTCCTCTCAGAGCCCGTATTTTGAGGAAGCACTCAGGCCAGGCATACTCATTCCTTTCCTCGTCTCTTGACTCCATTCCCGATTCTCTGGACCTTCTCACCCACCGTGCTGCATCCAGCATCTTCTCTGCCTTCCCTTTTTATATATTGTCTTTCTACCATTGGAGTAAAAGCCCTTCTTTTTGCTTGTGTCTGTATTCCCAGCACTTAGTACAGGGCCTGACATATAGTAAACACTTAATTAATGCTTGGTGGCTTGATATATTGCCCAGATTATTGCATGCAATTGGATGGACAACCCACTGAATTAGTCTGTCTGAATATACATCTTGGACAGACACTACAGATAAATAAAAAGCTAGGCCCAGATTTGATGAGAAAGAAGACATTGGCCTGGATCACCTCTGAGAAATTATACAGCATTTTCAATTATCTCTGGTTCTTTCTATACCTTTTTCTTCTTTGGAGGGGGTAAGGCAAGGCAATTGGAGTTCAGTGACTTGCCCAAGCTCACACAGCTAGTAAGTGTATCAAGTGTCTTAGGCCACATTTGAACTCAGGTCCTCCTGACTCCAGAACTGGTACTCTATTCACTGCACCACCTGGCTGCCCCTATTTCAATATTCTTAACACAAATGACTCAAAGGTGATGGTACATGCTGATGAACCCTGAATCCAGGCAATCTTAATACAATCACAGAAGACCCAAAGAAAGGATAACAGTAAGATGCTGAGTGTTAGCAGGCAGCAGCACATTAACAATGATGATATCAAGGGCATGTGCCCCAGAAAGGGGGGTGGGAAAGAAGGGAATGAGCATTTATTAAGGACCAACTACGTGCCAAGCACAGTGCTAAGTGTTCTACAAATATCACCTCATCCAATGCTCACAACTCTAAGAGCTAAGTGCTATTATCATTCCCATTTTACAGGTGAGAACAACCGAGGCAGACAGAGGTTAAGTGGTCCTACGGCTAGAAAGTGACTGGAGGCCAAATTTGAATTTAGATCTTCTTGACAAGGTTCAACACAGAATTCACTCCACTCCCTAGTTGCTACCAGGACTAGTCATGGCGCAAGGGGGAAGGATAATAGAGTCTGACTATTGTACTGGTATCCATGAAATACGAAAAGAATCAGAGGTAAGTGTTGTTCACTCCATTGGTTATAATTCTTCTTTACAATTTGACTGTTTAATGTGAAGGTATTTGTAGAGCCCATATCAGATTGCATGCCACCATGGGGAAGGGGGAGAGAAGGAGGAGAGAGGGAGAGAGAAAATCTGGAACTGAAGGGATTGCAGAACTGAATGTTAGACACTAAAAGTAAATAAATTAATTAATAAAAGTATCAGAGGTAAGCCTCCAGTGCAGAATTCTCTATAGAAGATACAGTGATTTATACTAGAAAGACATAAACATTATACAGGATGAAAAGGCCTGGATGGGTTATGAGCTGCTGCTTGGAAGAGAGACAGTGTCCCCACCATGATGAGATCACAGATTGAAATATGACTGAAATGCAGATAAAATGGTATCTGGCTACCTAGAAAAGAAAATTTTTTTCAGGTCACCACAAATCACTGGGCAATCCTGTCTCGAGCTGTAGTTTAAATGATACAAAACAAGTTAACTCCAGTCCACTGATGTCTCTCTCTTGGCTAAGCAAGGGGAAAAAAAAGGAAGAATAAATAAACCTGATAAGCACTAAAAGGTAGGAGTTTAGGGACATGAGGGGGAGGAAGTCCAGGAAAGGAAGGGAGGTAGAGAGGTCAGGAGAGGGTCACTCTTGGTTTCCTGGAACTCTTGGTTAATATTTTCAAGAGGCATAAACCTTGAAACCCAGCTGTGCCCCAGAATTATTTTATTATAAGACCAAAGGGATTGGGGAGGAGGGAGTGTGAAGACTTTGGGTCACGGAAAATAACCACTGCTCATCTTTTTCTTTCCAAATTAGTTTTTTTCTTTAATAATAGTAGAAGCAAAGCTTTGTGATGGCCTTGAGATTCCAAACAGCAGAAAAACACAGATAGACCCTCAATAACACTGAGATGGAAGAGGTAGCTACAAATCAATGAAAGTTTCACTGTTGTCATGGTGACAACCACTTGCTGATAAGCACCTACCTGGCACCATCCCAGGCTAGCCATCTGCCAAGAGGAGGAGAGATCTAGGAGGATGGGCACCTGCACAGCAGGGTTTCAGGTTGGCATATACTATACCAGGGGGTGAGTTATTTTGGCATTTCTAACACATACACACACAAATACACATACACACACACACACACACACTGTCTAGCATCCAACATTTTCTCCTCATGTTCCACTATACAAACACTAGTAATATTCATAGAGAATTACATAGTACTTTAGGGTTTTCAAAGTCTATCATTTCATCCCCACAGTAAACCTAAAAAGAAAGTACAACAGATCTCATTATCACTACATTAAAGATAAGTAAACGGAGGTTTGGCAGCAGCCAGGTGGAACAGTGAATAGAGTACCCAGCCTGGAGTCAGGAATACCTCAGTTCAAATCCAGCCTCAGACACTTCCGTGCTGTTTGACCCTGGGTAAGTCACTTAACCCTGTTTGCCTTAGTTTCCTCATCTGTAAAATGAGCTGGAAAAGGGAATGGCAAACTACTCCCAGTATCGTTGCCAAGAAAACTCCAAATGAGGTGACAAAAGAGTCAGACATGCATGAAACGGATGAACAGTAACAACAAAACTAAGTTTTAGAGGAATTAAGTGATTTGCACGTTGCCACCCAAGTATCAAGAAACTTGTTATCAGAGACAGGATCTGAACCTTTATCTCTTCTGACTGTCGTATGTAACACTCTTTCCACTATAGTCCTCTGTCTCCAAAACCTCTGCTCTAAGTTCACTCTTTTTTTTTTCCTACTAGAACAGTTTTTCCCAGCTAGAATGCCTCTCACTGTTTTCTCTGACATTCTTCAAGGATACCCAGAAGCTTGGACAAAATTAGGCCATTTCTGTAATTCAGGATGGATGGACTATCTTATAAATTTGTAATAAACAATATTGCTCTTCCCACTGGCTCTGTCTTCCCAGAATATAAACTGCCTTACTTATTACCCAGTACTGCCCCTCTATTAAATGAGCCCATGGAGCCTTCCATAGCCACTTAAGGGTACATGAAAGTAGTAATGGAGAGAGGAGAGAAGAAAAAGAGAGCGTTCCAGTCTACCAACACTGTTCCTATGCTTGAACTCCTCAACCAGAAGAATAAGATTTAGGCAAGGAGCTGGACTTTTGCTATATCATTTAAAAATCAGTGCTTGTTATGAAAAGCTGGTCACAATAGGAAGGCATTAAGATAAAAAAGAAAGATCATTACAAGAAAGTATAAGTGTTGTCCAAGCAGGCAAAGCCTCACAAAGAAAATGAATGTGAAAGATTCCTCCTGGTGACTGTATAATCAAGATTATCCCTTAATCCATCCCTGCTGCCTTTCTCTGCAAAGGCCAACCTATGTCCATATCCAAATTAAGGCAGAACATTAACAAGCAGAAACATCCATTTAGAATGGAGGCAGTTAAAATCACTTCATCAGTCTGTCTACTTCCTGCTGTTCTGCAATCTGTGAGCATTCAAAGACTGCCCATGAGGTCAACTTACCACCCAGCTGTCTTTCAAAACTTCACCCTGGGGTTGTGTACCCATCTGTGCCCTGACAGATAACCTTTATCAATATCAAGAGAATGAATGGTGATTCTTGCCAGCCACTGACAGTCCTTCACAATCTGAACTAGAACCCAGAGCTAAAGAAAGATACAGACATAAGGGATAGGAAATAGGCAACAGGGACTGAGCCCATGATTTCATTACTTTAGGGAGCTGGATTAGGACACTAGTTCCTCCCAATGCAGGTAACAGCCTTCTCTGCAATTAGTGGTCTTAGAGAGTTGACTGAAGTGCTGAGAATTTAACAAAGAGACAAGACTTGGCTTCAGCTACAGCTCTCTATCTATGATGGCTCGTGCAAAAGACAGAAATTTATCAAAATAAACCTGTTTGAGAGAGTCTCTAGTGAAATAGGCTGAGTAGACACCTTCCAGGTACATGTTCTGCATAACACCTTTCCCCAAGACAAAAAGGAAGAAAAGAAAGACTAGTTCCTATTCACCAAGGGGAGGAATGCAAGGGAGAAGGCAGTTAAAACACCATGGAAAAGTCTTTAATGAAAATAAAATCTCATTAATTCATACTAATTGAGGGAAGGCTAAATATTGTAAAAAGTATATATTGGGGTGTGTTTGGTTGGTTGTTTTGTGTTTTTTTTTTAGAGAAAGGCTGCTTCATTACTTTCAAATGCATACAGAAGTAATAGAATTAGTCTAAGCTCTGCCCTATAGAGGTTATCCTCAAGTCCTACTCATGGAGAGACTTGCTTTAATGACTGATTAAACACTGAATTGTGACTAACAAATCAAATATTTGCAAGAATTTATATGCTTCTGAAGTTCTTGATAAAAGTTTATAAAATATATTATTAACACTATTTAGAAAGCCCTGTTTCTATAAAGACTAGAAGCATAAACTTTAATTCAATCTTTCTACCAATTAGCACAAATTTCAAATTAATAAGATTTCATTATATAAGCATAAAGAATGGGACGAAAGGGGAAGAAACTGAGATCCTTCTATCCTGGGGATTTAACAGATCAGTCTGAGGAACTGTTAAGCAGCTAAAATACATCTAATTTCTTTCAGAGTCATTTAATCTTTCCATGCCTTTGATCTCCAAGATGAATGTTACAACACAAATAGTGACTCACAACTCTTGTGGTCTGTCAGATGTGTCTGCTGATCCATCCCTACATAAGTGCCTTAGATGATGGATATAAATCAGACTGTAAACCTTCAAGTGACATATACAAATGTCATCTATTATTAAAAAGCAGACAAAGTACATAAATGGGACCTCTGAGGGGGGCAGAGCCAAGATGGCAGAGTAAAAGCAGGAACTTGCTTGAGGTTGTCTTCCAATCACCTCCAAATACCTGTAAAAAATGACTAAACAAATTTTAGAGCTATGTTATGGGAATCTGAAGATCTTCCCTGCCCCTAGGCCCTTTGCTAAAGTGGCTACGTGACTCTGAGGACCCTTGGATATTTGAAAGTATACTCTGTTCCCTAATAGGCTGAATGTGGTCACGTGGAGCCTGTGACGCCAGGCTTGTTTTTCAGGAATGCCCGTGCCTTGTAGCTTTGTGATTGGGCAGTGGGTCTAGAGGGCTGTGACATTCTCCAAGCCAGGAGAAGGCTATATATATGCCCTGATGTGAGGTTTTGGTTTGGGGCTCACTTTGAGAAGAGTTGTGTGATTTGGCCAGAAGAGACTCTGGGCAGCCGTTGAGCCCCCCGGCTTTGAAAAACCCAGA
>CM053590.1:158192801-158215965 GCA_028646515.1 Pseudochirops corinnae | reverse complement strand
TTTCCATCTGGCAAAGTCGACTTTTTAAGGCATTCTTCTCCTCATTGGCCTTTTGGGCCTCTTTTGTCATTTGAGTTAATCTGTTTTTTAGGGTGTTAATTTCTTCAGTCAGATTGCTGACTCTCTTTTCATGATTTTCTTCCAACATTCTTATTTCTCTTCCCAATTTTTCTTCCACTTCTCTCAATTGGTTTTCAAAATCCTTCTTCAGCTGATCTCTAACTTTAAGGCTGTCTTCATGTTTATTGGAAGCCCCTGGTGGAGGAGCTCTGGCTGTGCTGTCCTCCTTATGCTTATTCTTATTCATGGTTGGTCAGTCCGTGATTTTTTTTTTAAATCTCTGTGGAGCTCTGCTTCTAGAGGGGAAAGCTCTGTCCCAAATTGCTGGGGTCCTCCCAGCTGCCGGAGCTCTCAGGGAGTTGCTGGGTCCCTCCCCCACTTCCAGCTCACTGAAGGAAAAAGGAACACAGGACCAAAGCCCAAGACCACAATCCAGATCCAGGCCGCTCAATGCGAGAGCACTTGGCCTCTGAACGATTGCTTGGTCCCCCTGCAGTCTGCAGGCTGAGAGCTCTGAAGGCCCAATGAGGAGGCGAGTGCAGAACCTCTGCCTTTCGTTTCTCAGCCCTGGAGGCGTTTTGGCCAGACCTGCTTTTCTCCCACAACCTTGCAAGGCCCACTGACCTAGTTCTTGACACTGCCGCAGCTGCTGCCAATCCGCTCACCCGAAGCTCCAGCCGGGGCTCGGCTCCTCTCGTTCAGCTGCCCTCAGGACACAGCCCCGGTTTCAGGCCAGGCTGGTTTTAGTTTGCAGTGCTGATATGGTTCCTTGTAGCCGAGCTGACTTTAGTGGAAAGTATATTTGTGTGTGTTTTGGAGTTCTAGGATTAGTTTAGAGTCATTATTTTATGGGTATTTTGGGGTGGCTATGTGAGAGCTGCGATATGTTGCTGCTCCTATGCTGCCATCTTGGCTCCGCCCCCTCTTTGTGTGTTCTAAATTGTAAATTCAGGATTCCGTTCACAAATTTGCCGTTATTTTATTACTCAGTAGCATGAATGCTTCACACACAAAGGTATCACTTTTTCAAATAAATGTAGAAGCTGTTGTAATTATTCAAATACAAATTCATTCAAAAGATGTAACAAATTCATAGTAGCCATTGGTCATATGTATTTTCTACGAATAAACAAATGAATTTGGAATCATTAGGTACTTATGGTGGCCAGGTAGTGGAAAAATTATTTGCAAGTAACTTTATGTCATCTTTTTAAGAAGTTCTCTCATTTTCGGAATGAGGGAGAGCATCTGAGTGAAATTTTATCAATGGAATAAAGGAATGGAGAATGTTAAACTTCTTTTCAGTTGTTTTTCAGTCAAAATCTGATTCTTCTTCTTTTGGCGAAGATACTTGTTTGTCATTTCCTTCTCCAGCTCATTTTACAGATGAGGAAACTGAGACAAACAGGGTTAAATGACTTGCCCAGGGTCACACAGCTAGTGAATGTCCGAGGTTAAATTTGAACTCAGAAGATAAGTCTTCTTGACTCCAGGTCTGGCAATCTATCAACTGTGCCACCTAACTGATTTGAACTTGGCAGCTTGCAAAACCAAAGGTCTAGTCAATATTAAACAAATGGTAACCTTTTTCTTTCTATCCTTTCGCCTATTATTCTGATCCATATACTCTCTGATCCAATGACACTGGCCTCTTTGCTCTTCATGGAACAAGGCATTCCATCTCCCAACTCCATGTATCTTCACTGAACGTCTCCCATGTCTCTTCTCTTTCTCTTCTGTCTCCTGGTTTCCTTCAAGTCTTAGCTAAAATCCCTCCTGCAAGCCTTCCTTCTTAATGTTGTCCTTCGAAGTATCTCCAATTTACCTGTATAGATGATGTTTGTGTACAGTTGTTCTTAGTCTTTCTCCAATAGATTTTAAGCTCCTTGAGGCAGGGACTGTTTTCTCCTTTCATTGTATTCTCAGTGCTTAACCCAGTGTCTGGTCTATAAGCTTAATAAATTTAAGTGTTTTTTTATAAGTCCCTCAGCTTTAACTAACACATGTGGGAAAGTAGGGCTAAGAACAATTTTTGTGCCAGATGTGTTGGTAATACTAAAGGATCTAAGAATTCTGAGACTTTGGGGGCTAGTAGTTCAAATGGCCTCTGAACAGGAATCTTACATCTCCAACAAAAGGTAATGCAGCCTTCCCCCTGCCTCTCTGCATCTAAACCATTGCTCACATTTCTTCCTTCTGGGGCCAATGAGGAGCCCAAACCTAATCCTTTTTCCACAGGACAACCCTTAAAATAGCTGAAGAATGGTGCATGCAGTGCAACACTCCCCTCCTGTCTCAATCTTTTTTCTAGATTTCCACATCCCAAAGTCCTTCAATTGATTATCCTTTGGAGTGATTTCCAGCCCACTCACTGTCCTGCTTGCCTTTTTCTGGCCGCTCAGTAATTCAAAGTCCTTCCTAAAATAGCACAGCTAGGTGGCACAGTAGATGGAGCTTGGGTGTTGGAAATCAGGAAGAACCAAATTCAAATCCAGCCTCAAATACTTGCTAGCGGGACTCATTTGCCTCAGTTTTGTCAACTGTACAATGGGAATAATACCACCAAGTGCTGTTGTGAGGCTCTGAAAACAGCTATTTTCCCCCTCCCCACTAAAATGTGACCCAAGCATACTCCTGTGTTCTGCATACTATGTACTCTGAAATATTTGCTCTTGAGATAGGCTAGAGTTCAAAATAATTTTATTTTTATATTAGAAGGAAGTTGGGGGGGGGGGGGGAATAAATCCTGTAGTTTAGTAACCCAATACTGCAGTTCATAAAAGGAATGATCCCAGAATATAAACTTAAGAGGATAGTGATCTCTATGAGAAGTTGAATTAGAACAGCAGAAGAGACAGGCTGGAAAGACATGTAAAAACAAGCATGCAAGAAGAATCTCAAGATTGTAACTGTGGGTAAAGAACTTCTATTTGTACCCTCGAGCACACTGCTATTTCTTAATTCTTTAAATATTGCTATAAATACTATACCTTAAAATGAGGAAGTCAGATATGGTATTTGTCTAAACAAGCAACAGGACATGTTGCTTATTTCAAGATTTTGGTGCTGTGGTCCTATTCTGGCTCAAACTTTCTTCCATGTCATTTGCTTATAATTTCATCTGGCAAAAATATCCTTCCTTTGGGTCTAAACTAAGTATGGCAATTTGTTTCATTAATAACATGAAACATAAGCTCTACCTTAAAAAAAAAAAGCTTTATAGAATTAATACAATTCTGAATTATAATGGCTTGTTAAAATCTCTTAGAGAAATTAAGGAAGGAGGATGTCTTTCATAAAGGAACACATGGTTTTCCTAAATTACCTGGTTAGCAGTATTCAGAAGATCTTTTCCCTCAAAAATCTAACATCACACAACTCCTACCCTAGGGATATCACAGGTATGTTATGTCATACAAAAGAATAAACACCTCTTTTGATCTTGGTCACAGGAAATCAAAGGGTGTGTCATATGGTAAAATTCCAAGTTTTTTTTAGACAAAAAAGGTGCGTCTGGTTGAAGACATATATACACACATACTTTTCAACCAAATGTCCTTTTATTAACCAATTATTTTTAATCCATAGAAACACATATTAAGAAGTTCAGCATTCTTATAAGCAGCCAGTGCTGCTAACATTTATGGAATAGATGACATTGAGCTTTTAAAAAACTTAAATTCAGTTTGATGGTGTTGGTCAGGAAAAAATGAGTAATGACAATTTTCTACTGAGAAATACTTGCAATAAACTTCCACTCCTGAGACAAGATATAAATTCAGGGATATTTATGGGGATTTGACCTATTCTTTAATGCTAATAGCTATTTCTTCCATTTTGGATTAGTATCCAAAGGCAAAAATGGTAGTTCTAATATCTTGGGTCAAATTGTGATCAAGTAGTCCTATCTGAAAGTGAGCATCCATTCCAAAATGTTCACATGAAGCCAAACTTTTCTTTTACTGCATCTCTGAAATGATACATAGGTGTACCCTCCTAACACTCTTAAATGGTTTTAGAAAAAAGATGTTTAAAAAAACAGTATTACAAGGGCCAGTTAATTCTATAGGAACATTATATATTGGTAATTAATCTTTACACTGGAGTTTCATAATATGGTAAAGATCTGCTCTAAAATATTAATGATATGAAACAAATGTTGGGGAATTTAATATTATGTGGGATGTGGTAGTCCTGTGTTCACTACAATAGAGGATAAATATGAAGGTGGAAACAATGTAGGTAATGGCAAAACAAGATTAGTAAATTTCTAACACCCCCAATAAAGACAACTGTTCCATAAACAGCTGTGGAATTAAAACAATAGTTGATTTGTATGATTATTATATTTCAAACATTTCACACATGTGCTCTCTACTCTTTCTAAAGTATGTAAAAAAGGCTTCAGTTTAGATGGCTATAGGAAAAAATGAAAGTAAGACACCATTAGAGTTACAATCAGACAAGGGGGAAACCCAAAGCAACAGACAAGAACACAGGAAATTTTAAGAGAGTACAGATGTCATGACATTTATTAAAAGGCATGCTATAACACTAGAGTTGTTAGGAAAAGAGTTAAGTATAGATAATCAAGTAATAATAATCAGCAAATACACAAACTCAGGAGAAATGGAATATACTGTAGTATACAGAAGCTTGAATTAACCATGCACTACGCAGTTAGAAAATATGTTTCTTTAATATTTTATCTTCTCTTTGCATTTATAACATAAGTCATTTCAACACATATGGAATCCTTTTTTCCTCCAATGCCACAAACTGCTTTACAAATGAAAGCTGGTACTGTTGCTTATCAAAATATACAAGACAATTGATGTTTTTATATAAAACCACTTTATACTTTAACTTGTTCCCAAAAACCTTTTTTTTTGCCAGGTAAAAAAATGTTGTTACAAATATTTACAGCATTTTCTTGTGTTAGATGAACATTCTTACAAACTGAAAAAGGGAATTTTATGAACAGACCATGTAAAACACGATAGAATGTCAGAGGCTCCTAGCTGTGCTATTTTTTTTTCTTGTATACAGTACTGAAAATAATCCATTATCCCTTGCCTTTAACCCAAATCATTCTGTTCACATTTAAACTCCCATTTTTCACTAAGTGGTCCATTCACCAAATAGAAAATAAAAAGAAAAGGCCACTTTGCATTGGGTCTTCTTTCAGAAAGGAGCTTGGAGGAGAGTGGGGAAAGTTTAACAGAATATTTCAGTAAAACCAGAACAGTCAGTCTTTGGTCAGAGCAATGAGGTGACATTCCAAAGCAAGAACTTGCTTGGTCAGCAATCTTTTATGATTTGTGCTGCTATAGATCTGGGATGAACCTTTGATGGATTTGGGTAACAATGTTAAAAAAAAAATAACAGAAGACTGGAATGTGATTAAAATGACAGTATGAAAGTAGCTATTTAAATATTCACTAATATCACAAACAATGCAGAAATCCAAAAACTTAAAAAAAAAGTTTACAGTGCTGATCTAAGCTTGTCAAAAAGAAGCTTCTGATCATAACTAGTATCTCCCAAGGGCACTGGACCAGGTCACTATCCCACTAGGCCATATGCTCCAAAGCTAGAAAAGATACCATGACCACTATGAATATCTGAAGCAGCTCTATCCTGGATTCCTGCACAATGCTATCCAATGAATATCATATGGTAAAGGCAAAGGAGTAACTGAGACCTCATTTAGACAGTCACAATTTTTTTGCATGTATGGATAGTCAGTGGGCCAACATTAAAAAAACAAACAACCAAACCATATAGTACACAGTTTATGGGAACTAATTCTACTTAAGTGCGAAATTGGGGTGGGAGAGAGAAGGACAATTAAGACTACTGAAGGCACATAAACTTTGGTCCTGGTTTTGTTTTGTTTTCCCCTCTACAAAAACCCCCAAGTCAAATAGTATATTTAAAATTTTTTTCTTCTAGCAATTCATAACTTGTAGTATGCTAGGAATTTCTGCTCCAAAAAAAAAAAAAAAATTACAAATAGTCTTGTATATTACAAACATATTCTAAAAGACAGCAGAGTTAAATTTTGCTTAAAGGAAAACCCCCTGTGCAATCTGAATTATATTTTTTTCCAGCACAACAATAAAACTTTAAAGTCTGGCAGTTTTGTTCTAAGTAACAACAGATCAAGACAAAGGAAAAGGCAAACAAAAATGGCTTTAAACACAGGTAGTATACTCTCATATCTTGGTTTTGAAAATAGCAGTACACAGAAGGGAATCCAAGAGATGGACTGAAAAACTGTCAAACTTTTAAAATGTGACTCACAGGGGGTAAGTAGTCCATAATTTCAGCCCTGTTATCTTTTGGTCAAATTTAGAGGAAGGATGAGATGACAAATATAACATGTATAAACAGCAAAACTGCTGCTGTAAAGTAACTTACAAACTCTTCCTAAAAGACATAGGTATTTTGAATTTGTTTGCAAAATTATATGTAAAATACAGTGCATAACAGTGACAGCTCCCTTTTTGTCTTTAAAATACAGAGGCTCAAAGACTCCAATCGCTTAAATTATTGCACACAAAATGGGGCTAATGCAAAAACACTCATGAGTGAACCAAGTCATGAAAAATTACACTGAAATTGCAAAAGCTTTCTTTGACATTCAACTTCTAATTTCAACTTTTAAAACAATAAAAACAGTAAGTCGATGCAGAAACACCCAGACTAAAATAATTATTTTGATCATGATAGGTCTTTTAGATGGTTTACATAATTTTCTGTTATTTCACTTATATGCAAAAGACATCTAAAATGTTGAAGTAAAATGGAATTGTAATACCAAGCTAAATTCCATTTTTATTTTTCAAGTCTCTACTGAAATCCTACTCCACTGACTCATCAAGACCTAGAAATTCTTGAAGGTTATATATGAAGCAAACACAAAATCTGGATCTAAACACCAAGCTGAGAAGGCTTTAAGGAAACACTTATGGTCATGTAGTATAGCTACCACCTGAAATCCAGTCAGATTGGTCCTATCACTAGAAGGTTGGCCACCAAGAAGGTTTCTTTTTTGGTGGGGTGGGGGAGGGAATACCCACACTTATGAAATCATGGATCTTTTTAAATACTTAAAAAGTGTTCTCCAAGTACCACTTCTAAGAAAAATAAAGATGTGTAAGACTATTTCCATTCTTACTTAAATTTAAGGTAATGCTAGACTTATATCAAATAAGAACATTATTTGAGCCTATTTAATTTTTCCACCTGAATTCGTTAAGAGTCATGCATTTAAAAGACACTTATGCTAAATGGAGTCAAGTTCTTTACAAAAAAAGGCAATACTTTTTTTGAGTCACTGACATGCTTTTTTGGATCTGACATGATTTCATTGCTATAGGAGACTCCATGTGAGTAAATTCCCTCTCAACAAGTAAGACTGGGAATACCTCTACAATTTAGTCTTAGAAAGCTGCACTGACTGAGAGAAAAGGCCCAATTTCTTTAAAAAACGTAATTTTAGTCTCTTAGTCATCTATAAATTGGAAAAAGGTATCAATACCCAAAATTTTATTTGTTGACTTTCACAATGGAGCTATGAGGTCAATTCTACTCTTCTCCAACAAGCTATTAGTGGGGAAAAATAACCAGAGGGACTTTTTGATTTGTATTTTGTTCTTCTGTTATTGTTTTTAAAAAATCTGACTAGCGAATTATTTTAATCACCTAAGAAAACGAGAACTTGTATTTCAGCCTAACCTATAATAGTCACAGAGTTGCATTTAAAATGTACTGCTATTTTTGAAATCTGCATCTGCACTTTATCTAAAAGCCAAGAGACCTCCAAAAGTGATATAGTATTCTTTTAAAATAAAGTACATAAACTTCAAAAATTAACACTACAGATCAACAGCAAAAATAAAAAAGCTTAGAAGATAGAGAATAAATGCATGCCAAAATTTAAAAAGCACACAGATCTTGATTTCCCACCACCAATTTTTTTTTCTTTTACAAAACCTGTGCCAACACATAGACTGTAGACCTCTATAATTCAAACAAGCCCAAAACGGATAACATCCACATAACTTGGGCTAATTTTAGACAAAAATTGAAATTTTCCAAACACCCTATTTTTATACAAGAATATGTCTTTTCCAAATCTTAATTTAGATTTTGTCAATAAATTAAAATGTTATGTGCATATGTATATACAATATCAGAATAGTGTATGTATGAATATATACGTATATACATACATACACATATATACACAAAGTCCCTGATAAGGATTCAAATGTTCTCTCAGATTTAAAGACCTGCTTCATAATTACATTCAACTCCATTATGATCTGCCTTTTTCTATCAGTATTCCTTTGCCGCACTTAGTTTGACTACCTTATGAGAATAAGTTTCATAAGTCATATATTTTCTAACCAAAAGAGGAATACGAAATATTCTGATTAATATATGCCATGGAATAATGTAGCTCTTTTAGTATCCCAAGTACTGTGTGAACAACAACAAAAAAATTTCTAATTTATTATCTAAAAAATTAATTTCTCTTTTCTGCCATTTAATGGGTGACACACAAACACACAAAATCCGTAACTGCCTACTCAATCAATGCCAAAACGGTCCACCTGATGGTAACTTTGTGTTCCTTCCTGTTCCAACAGCTTATCCTCAATGACTCAGTAAAATGTTTCTGCTTGACTACCATAATTCGTTCAATCTCTGAATTTTATTAGAAAGGTTACTACAAGAAATCTGATCTAGTTTTTCTCACAAGATCATCACTGTATTAAAATTAATGGCTGGTGTTATGGCAAGGAAACATGCTGAATTGAGTAACTGAGATGAATCACAAGTACTGAGACTTAATCTATCTATTAAAACCTGAAATAAGTAAAAAGGGTTGACAAAAATGACTCCTTAAAAGTGAAAAATGGTTTTAAAAATCTGATCAAGCATCAAAGTAATAGTTAACAAAAGCTGCTTAATAAAAAAAAAAGAAACAACCAAACATCACATTACACAATTACTGAAGCAACATTAAAATACAGTCTTACATTCCACAAAATAAAAAGACACTCCCCCCCATTCCCAATCCAATCTTCCCTTACTTTTCAAATATGTGGGCATTTAATAATGAAGCTATATTAGCAAAGAAAAGCAAATTCTCTCTTTTAGTACTGAGGAAAAAAAATAAACAAGGAATCCTGAGACAAATTCTGATGAGTATACACAAGGATCAATAAATTGGAACCATGCATTACAGTAAAAAATTATCAGGTAAGGGGCACTAATTGCTAACAGATAAAATTTGAAGAGGCCTACAGGGTATGCACTAAGTTATTACCAATCCCGTAATCCCCCCACCCTCCCACCCCATTTCTGCACCAAAGCACCAAAAATTTGAATTCAGACTACTACTTATTGAAAACCATTTTTAAAATCACAATGAAAACATTTTAAATCCTAAAGATCAAAAAGAAAAAAAAAAATCTCTCTTACCAAGCCCACAATACCATTTTCAAGATACTTTAGATAAAACTCTAAGCTATTGTATCATTATAAGCACATAATAAGGCACGTAATAAGAAATTAAGTAAATACACAGTAATTCTGATTTAAGTATTAGATTATAGTGGTACAAAAAACCCTTGAGGTTTAAAATTTTTTTTTAAAGAAGACCTTACCAAAAATAACTTTTAAAAAATCTGTCAAACCATATGATAGACCTGAATATTTTCCTTAAGACTGTAAACTTTTTATTATCTGAAAACAAATGTAAAAAAGTAGTTTTTAATCAGGACTATTTTTCCTTTTAATTTTTCCAGAATCATACTACACATCATTTCATGGGAAAAATGCCATTGTGAATTCAGATAAAACATGATTTTTACTCAATAAAAGCACTAATTAATCTGATAAACAGGTCTTGATTCTATCTCAATCCAACTTGATTTGGGGAGAGAGTCTGGCACGGCCTTTCTCCAAAAATCTTACTTTCATAATAAAATTAAGAACATAAGAATGATTCAGAAGAGTCCAATGAATGAGGGAAAAGATTAATTGTTTTTCATTAGGAATTTATACATATAAATTTACGTATGAGACATCATAGTCCTTCAATTTGCCTTTGAATTCATTGTCCTGTGTCACAAAGTAGTGACCAAGAATTGCTATAATTCTTATGTAAAATCTCTCTGCACAGGAGTCACACTTTCTAGTCAAATAGTTTTGCTTACACAGTGATTTTAAAGTACTGATGTTTAAATAATTCAAACTATGAAGGAATTTGGAAATGTTGTGTAAGCTTGATTTGGACCAAAACTAAAAGGCTATCCCCTCTAACACAGAACATCTAATTGAAAAAATAATTTCTTTTCTTTTTCAACAGGATATTTCCACAGAAACTCTGGTGTGGAGAAATAACAATAAACCCTTTACCACATACTGACAGAAAATAATGGAAAAAAAGGTAATCCCTTGATTCTTTACTGTGTATGAATACACTCAAACATCAAACTCAGCAAGAGTTTAATTCAATATTTTGTAAAAGAGGCAGAATTCGTCTTAAGCTGCTTCAGTCTCTGTCTGAAGGTTTTACTGAAATTGTGGTCCATTCTTAAAAGGAAAGTTCACAGAAAAGTCAAATTGTTGATTTTGAGAAGGAGACTCTGAGGTGGTGGTTTTCTCCAAGATCATGATTATGTAGCTCAATAAGTGCCTGAATTGCTTCCTCCACAGATCCCAACTGGATGAGTGCCATTTTGCGATCTTTCCTAGGAAAGAGAACACATTTTAAGTAACTGTAAATCTCATCTACTATAAATATAATTTTAGTTTTCTATTCAAATTATAAAACACACACACACACACACACACACACACACACACACACACTCTTTCACAATCTGAAAGAACCAAAATTTATTGCTAATAAGTTCCTAAGAGGAAAGAACTTACTGGAAGAATTTGAAGGCTTTAACTGTACATCCAGCATCTGTAAATAGATTCTTCAGGTCATCAACCATAACTGAAGGTCTAAGAAAACAGAAAAAATCCTAATTGCTTCATTCACGACTACCATAAATTAAATTATATTAACTTGTAGTTTAAACAAAATAATTAATACATATGTAAATGTCATGAAAGCTAAGATTAAAATCAAATCAAAGAACTCCAAAACATACAAAATAACCTTACAAAGTATTTTCCATAGGTAATCTTATTTCATCATAACAATAATCAAAGGTTGTTTGATTTTATAGGAATCACTGCCTCCGATTTTATAGATAATTTAGGTTCAGGGTCTTCTTTCCAACTGGTGGTGTTTATTTGCTTCTGCTGATCTCACTACTAAACATGGTTAACTGCATCCTGACCTCAGGCTTCTGCTCTGTCTTTAGTCTCTGGCTTCTTCGTTGATCATTCGGCTTGACTTTCAGTTTCCTTCCTCCTGACAAACCCACTCCACTCCTCTTCCTTCCTGAAATTCTCTCTTCTCTTGAATTTTACTGATTGTTCTTTTTCTGTCTTCTTCCCACCTCTTAAATACGCAAGTACCTCAAAATTTAATTTTTCTCCCTCTATGCTTCTTTTCCTAAAATTCAGCTATAGGGACCACATCTACTTGTACAGAGTTTTAACTATCAACACTATACAGATTACCTGTGACTTTTCTCCCTACTTCATTCTGTAAAAATAAAAATAAGATGTAAAGATCTTGTCTTCAACATATCTTATGGAACTTTTCTCTTCATTCCCATTTTCCAATACCCTATTGGCAAATGATGGCATCCTGGACATGAATGAAGTAGCTTTCCTGAGGACAATGGCCTTCCTATCTCTTTCTACTCTTCTACTTTAATTCTTCTTTTTTGCCCTTTTTTTTTTTTTGGAGGGGGGAAGGAAGGGCAATTGGGGTTAAGTTACTTGCCCAAGGTCACACGACTAGTTTTTTGTGTTAAGTGTCTGAAGCCAGATTTAAACTCAGGTCCTCCTGACTCCAGGGCTGGTGCTCTATTCCCTGTGCCACCTAGCCACCCCAGTTACTCTAAATCTTCTTGCATATAATGTCTGAGCAATTCTGCTAATCAAAGTTATAAAAACAACATATCTTTTACTGACATTTTCATACCATCACTCTCCTGATCATTAACATAGAATGGCTCCTAACTGCCTATTATATCAAATGCAGACTCATCTTGATATTCAGGCCTTTCCACAACATGACCTCTTCCTACTTGTCCAACCATATCTCCCAGTAGTAACCAGTGAACATAAATATGAACCACACTAATCAAGACAGTCTCTTGATTGTCCCCTTAAAAGATCACATTCATTCATACCCTTATACATTTGTTCAACTTGGATTCTACATCTTGTCAAAATTCTATCCATCCTTCAAAATCCAGCAAAGTTCTAGTCTTCCTTCAAAATTTTTTTTAACCCAACACTATGCTACATTTTATGTGTACTAATTGTTTTCCTAATCAATTTTTCTGAAAGTAGCAACTGAGTCAAATGCTTTGACTACTGCCACAAGACAAGGTACTTGGTGGATGCTTAAGAGTCCCTGAATCATAGCTTTAATTAATTTAAGTTGGTCAAAATGCTTTACATGGTATCTTATTTGATCCTTATGACAATTCATAAAACAAATATTATTACTGTTCTTATTTTACAGATGGAGAAATAGGGTGATGTGACTTGCCCAGGGTCACAACACTTCAGAAATCACTAAAATAAGATGCAAATTTATTAAAAGTCAAGCATACTTAAATTTTTCAAAAAGATAAATATAACTATCTTCTTTTGTGAGGAAAAAACAAAATAACAAGTTATAAAGAAATGGAATATTTTGTTCAATAATTCATCAAAATTTTATTAAGGACCTACTATGTATGGTGCAGTTCAGTGCTAGGAGACAGAAAAAATTTCAGTTAAATGACTGACATTTCAAGTGGAGGGTAAGAGAAATTTCAAGGTCAATTTGGTTCACACCAGAATATTTAAAATTTCCCAAATCCACTAAACTTTTCAGTTGAAAGGGCACGTTATATTATTTCAAAACCAAATACAGTTGGAAAAGACTGAAGGAGAAGGATTTTGGAATGTGTTTTGAGTTTCAAGGTATTCGGGTATCAAGTTATAATGTAAGAAAAGGACAAACGAAAGCAAACACTGGCCTACCTTACCTACAAAGTGGTGGCGCATCAAACAGCTTCTATGCCAATCAAACTAGCTGATGGCAAACTGTTAACTAAATTTTGATAATATATTATAGGTGGGGGAGGGGAAGAGATGCTTATTTTCTTAGTAATAGATAATGGACCACTCAAATAATATGACTAAAAAAAAGTTTTTGGTTTTTTTTTTTACAGTCAAGAGATTAATTTAGCTATCTCAGGATCCTACAATTACCCAATCATTTAGCAAATAAATTAAACAAAAGGATTTAAACACTTAAAAAAAAAAATAAAACTTCACAACCTATTTTGTTTATTATGAAATAATATTTTCAAGATACCATTCAACTAGCTATAAGAAATAAAACACTGAGATAAGTGATCTCCTAGAAGGAATTTCAGGGTTTACCAACTGTTCAACTACATTTAAAGTAAATATTTCACAAATAAACTGAGTAAACAGGCAATTAGCTACGTACGGGATGTTTGAAAGATGCAGGGTGGCAGATGGTGGATAGATATTCTGGAAGTTCTTAGACCCAGGCTTCTTAAAACGATGTAAAGGACTATTGCTAAAATCCTTAGTCAAACCTTGGTCTTCTTGGCCCTCACGAGGAAGCTGGACTGATTGATGTTTTGACAGAGTAGCACGAAGCACCTTTCCATAAAGTCTCTGTCCGCTCAGGTGGTTCATGGCTAGTATTGGGGGAGGAGAAAATCAAGTTCAGCTATGAGAACAGGTTGACACCATATTCTGTTAAAATTAGTATCAACAGTTTACTTTATGCTCTAGCTTAATCCTCTAAATTTGTCCAATGAGGGACAAGGGCATGTGTGGCAGAATAAAGATGTGGCAAAATGTATACATTGATCTTGAAAGCACCAAAAAACACAAACAAAAAAACCCCACAACTACTTCAAAATGAAGCATATACTCAAAGAATCTCAGTTTGATGACTCGCTGACAGTCATCTAATCCAATTTCTTGACGAATGCATGAAATCCCCTCCTAAAAATTATCCCACTCACACTTTTGGAAAAACCTCCACAATGAGGAATTGTTTTTCAACGAAATTCATTATGTTTTAAGGCAGCTCACTAATAATTATTAGGAGAGAGGCACACAGTGTTACAGTAAAAAACAATGTAGGATATGGAGTCAGAGAACATAGGATTTGATCCTGCCTTCATCTGTGGGTTCCATTTCCTTACTGGTAAAAGAAAGGGATTGGATTAGGTGACCTCCATGGTTCTTTCAAGCTCTGAAACTATGACCTAATTTTCTTCCCTTTGTTGAACTGAAAGACTGATCCTTTTAACTTCTACTTATATGGGTCCTTGGATCACACAGAAAAAATTTAATGGTTCTTCCATATAACAGTCAAAGAACCACTTCAAGACGACTACCCTATCAAACTCCCTGCTCTAAGCTGTCTTCTCTACTAGAGGTTAAATCTCTCTAGCTCCATCAGAATCTATTCAATCTACTTGACTCATCATATGGCTCCCACTCCCTTCCAAGAGAAAGGAGTCACCAACGATTCCTTCCACTAAAGAGAATTTATGATCTGCAGCCTTATTATCCGACTCCAGAGCTAAATTTTCTCTCATGTGTTGTCTCCCTAATTAGACTGTGAGCTTCCTGAAAGCAAAGACTGCTGTGCCTTTTTTATTTGCCCCCTACCCCCACTCCCTGCCTGGCACATACTAAGTACACAATGCTTTTTCATTCACAATTCCATGCCAGCTCCAGATGTGGTCTGATCAAAATAAATACAGTGGAGTTAACTTCTCTATTTACAATTCTATTCTGTCAACTTAAATGTTACTCAAAACAACACCGAGATTAAAACTACGATATTTTTGATTACTAATTTTGTCATTCACAAATTGCTTAGTAAGACAGTTACAGACATGGTCTCATACTCTGTAACTCTTTAACATTGGTGTACTTGTTTACAAACTGAATTAATCTGTCTCACATCTATTTATGTTTAGGGCTTTGACTGAGGAGGAACGATTTTTAAAGTTGAGGTTATGTTTACTTTAAACTTATATAAGTATTTCACTGCACAGATTGAACAGAACTTAACAAGGGTAACAAAGGCAGCTACTTTAATAATTTTTTGTTATTAACAATAATCCCACCTTTTAATCATAAGGTAAAAAGTGAAAAAAAAAAAAAATAGCGTGTCCCTTTTGTGAATGAAATTTCTTCTATGTTAACATTCAGATGAAGAGCTCTGCAGTTTGTTTTTCTTATTAGGCACGTGAAAGGGTTTTTAAAAGCAACATTTTTATCAATAACAAGTAGTAGTCTTTTTTGCTCTCAAAAACCATGCTTTCATAAATAAAAATATATAAATAATTTCGGTGAACAACTCTCTATCTGAATGTCAAAATGGAAAAAAATTCTTCCATAAAAGGAAACCAGTAGATTAGAAGACTGATCTATATCCTACCACTTTGTGCTATTACCAAAAAGGAGAAGTATTATAAATTAAATTATACTAATTAAATTCTACTGGAGTCAATAAAATACTTTCTAAATATTTAAAAAGGGAAATAACTTTTATTGATCTTAACTTGCTTTAAAAATCATCACCCTCCACCAAAACCTTAAATATTAGCAAAGACAATTGACAGAGATAAATTAATTCAGATCTCAGTAAGTACAACAGTGCTGAATGGAAGAACAGTATCCAGAACATGGGAGAGATAGCTCAGGTAGTCTACCACATCTATAATACTCTGCATCGTTCTGGTTGTCACATTTTAGAAAGGGCACTGAGAAACTAAAGAAGCAACCAGAAGCATCAAACTGCCTGCAAAACTTCTGAGTGACACTGGAACCCTCGCCAGCAGGCAAGTACTTTCAGAGATCTTCACCCTTTACCCCAAAGGAATTTGGGTCCCATTTATTTGAGAGGGGATTGATGGAGTTTAGGCTCTGGGAAACCTCATGAATCTTCCCACTTCATCCTTATGCCTTATCATAGGCCCAAATCACTATTACTCTTAACCTAGCCTAGCCCTCCATTGTCCAGGTATTTCCCACCCTTGATCCTATCAAAATATCTATACTCAAATCTGTTACCCTTAAACTAGCCTAGCTCTTCATTGTCTGTCATCTTTAGGTAGCCTTCAGCTATTTCCCACCTTTAATCCCATTCCTGGAGTTTGACCTCAGTTCCTCAAGACCCTCCCCAGACCCCTCTTCTAGACCACCCCTATATCCCCCTCATAGTCTTTCTGTATATAAGATCCACCTTGTCTCCATGAAGGTGCTGAGATTCAATCCAGCATAGACTCACTCTGTGTCAGATTATTCTGGCCCACTTGTCCAATACAATCACCACACATACTTAGGCTCCTTAAGAGTCTACCATTATGGCGAATTTTTAATAAGCTTTGTTTTACTTTGGCTGAAAAAAAAAATGTAATTGGAAAATGTTCAACAAAATAAATCAATATGCAGTCTTCATCTATTTCTCCTCGATTCTGACCCCAGTGGTCATATAGACTATGAAGATCAGCTAAAGGAAATGGGGATGTTTAGTTTGCAGAAGAAAAGACTTAACAGGGTCTTGACAGCTATCTTCAAGTATCTGATGGCCTGGCAGGCAGAATAGTGTTTAACATTTTTCATAACTGGTTCCAGAGATCAGAGTTAAAAGAAAAAGGTAGAAGCTAAAGAGACAATGGCCTTGCACTGGATGCAAGAGAAAACCTAACAATTCTAACACCCCAAAGTGAGATGGGCAGCTTGACTTCACTAGCTTTCTTAAATTTAAACAGAGACTGATTACCACTTTTCCCAGTGCCATGGAAGGAGGCCATTCCTGGAGAGTAGGGATTAGTCGAGATGGCTCCTAAAGGCCCTGTACATGGGCCATGACACTAACTGAGATTTATGTAAGACAAAACCAAAAAGCAAAACTCGGATCCTATTATTGTGTAGAATGATACTATTAATGCTATTGTATTTGAAACCAATTTCATAATGAACACTAATAAATAAACATAATCTATTTTTTAATACCTAGTTGAGCTTGATTTGCATCTGCCATCTGAACCAAAGCATTTTCTTTCTTATTAAACATAATCTTCACGCGCTGTACATCACCATACACCCCTGTGGAAATTTAAAAAATATCTTTCAGTACGTACTGATATAAACTTTCTTTTGATAAACTTATTTAAATAATCTAAATTTATCTAATTGGTCATCTACAACAGAATTTTAAAATGTCATCCACCTCAATTCTATTTCCAAGAAACTCAAAACTTTTAAATACAATGAAATACTACTATATCCTAAACAACAAAAATAAATATGAAGTTATAATATAGTAGATTCTATACAATGGCTAAATAAAACCAAAACTATTAATAACATTGCTTTATAAGCTAGGAGAAGTATCCTTCAACTAGCAATAGTCATCCTACTACTTCTACTATAAGATGTCCCCTCTATGTCAAGTAGATTCTCTTAACAATCCTATGATATGCCACTGGAATTAAAACAAATGACATGCTTATCTTCTTTTAAGGTTGGAGGCTAAAATAACAGTGCAATTACATAAAGACAAATCCAGTTTTTCAAACAAATGAGTAATAATGTTAGTACAAAGTTTCTGTATTTTAAGCTTTATTATTAAAAGTAATAAAAATGAACTTACCAAACAGGATAAAGAGTCCATGTGGTGTGATAGCCTATTTAAACAAAAAAAAAAAGCGTAAGCTTTACTTTCCCCTCAAATGTAAATGCTTAGAGGATATAAATGTGGATGTGTTCAATTAAAATGAAAACAGCAAATCACTGAAATATTCTTCTCCAAAATTCTTTGAACTTACCTAAGCTACTACTGTTATAGTAACAAACTTTCAAAAAGCTCATTATTACACCAATAAATTTTTTTTCTTGAAACATGCTTCCAATTTTGAATCAATGCAACATGGCCCTATGTACTGCATAATAAAATTATTTTACAAAACCTCAACTTGATGCAAATTTTGAGTCTAACTGTAAACTACTTGCAAAAAGAAAATGAGCTTTAACAGAAACAAGGCCCTTTCAGATCTCTTTGATAGGAATTGTTTAGATATCTCTTAACAGCATTTGACAAGTGGATATATTTTATGTGAATTTATTTTCAAATATGAAGAATAATTCTGGAGCCAACTCCTAAGAAGTCAAAACATAGCTTCATCAGCTATGACCTACACACCCAAATAAATCCTACCCTGATTTATCAGACCCTAGAGGTGGTCATTAGTTTATCAGAACACGAACTCCAACAGGTTCTATTAAACTAAAAAGGTTTTAACATGGAACAGGCTTTGACTCAAAGCCAAAAACCAAACTAGCTAAGCTTTTGTTTTTTAAAAAGTTTTTGTTTAAAAAAAAAAATAACAAAAACACAAACAACCCTTATAACCAAGTAGACTGCATTAATGGTGACTACTTTTAAAAATTAAAAAAAAAATTCTTGAATAACATATTTATATATACCAGTTATCAAACTTCTCGAATTTCTTACATATATTGCTTTTTAACTCACATCAGAATTGAGGTTGCTGACAAGCAAAACAGAATTTCCGGGTACGCCAGGAACCCCAGGAATTGCCATCCTTCCAGTGACAGCAGAGGTTGTGATGGTTAAAGGACCGAGAGCTCCAGGAACAGCTGGAACTGAAAGACCTTTACAAAAATATCAGATATTTTATTTTTCTAGTTATCAGGAACATTAATTAAGTTTTACAGAGAGAAAAACACACACACACACACACACACACACACACACACACACACACCCCCCAAATAAAATAAGGAAGTAAACACAAAGTCTTAACAATGTCATCACATGGCAACTTTTTTCCTCAATAGATCTACCTGAGGGCCAAGCCTTATAGGGTTACCTCACTGAGCAAACATTTCTACATGTCACTATACAGGTTTCTAACCTGAAGGAGCTAACAATTTCCTCAGGGGGACAAACATGTATAAGAAAAAGTATAATACAAGGTAGAATTACAAGGTAGAATATGACAGAAGCAATAGCAGAAGCGATCCTTAAAAGTACTCTAAGAAATTCAAAGGGGAAAGAGATCACTTTCAAATCTTGCCCAAGGCGAGTCTGTAGGTATACAGATGGGTTTGTAAAGCAGAGAATTTTCCCAGAGGGTGATGACACCTAAACTGGCTCTTCCAAGAAAAAAGATAGGTGATATCAGAAGTTCAAGTTCAAAAAGAAGCCTCTTATTAGGTCTATTCTCTTCCAAATGAAAGACACAACTGCCACAGAGCAAAATCATTGCATTATCCAGGAGGAAGATATGAAATACCATTATTCCCAGCACTTTCTGAAATAATTACTTTAGCAAATTTCTCCCAAATCTGTTAAGTTATTTTCATCCTATTATTAATTTCCATCAACTTTTTCTCAGAACAAAAATTATCCAGTCTCTTAAAAAAAACTGGTAAAAAAAGAACTGCTTACCCCTAATAATAAGTTTTAATTTTTCCAATACTATAAATGTCAACACAGGAATTTTGTTCCTTTTCTTTTTTTTTTTTGCCTTGGATTCACAATGTAAAAAGACTATTAACGCTAAACTCAAAATGCACCTCAAAAACTTCATTTATTAAGCTATTTCCCCAATTCATCAATTCCAGGTTCTCAAGTATAATCTTCCTTAAATCAAACTACCAAATGTAACTATGAAATGACTTAAAAAGAAGCAACACAACACCTTACTTTTCTAGGATATGTATGCTTAAAAATACAATCAAAAACACAAAATTCACTCTGCCTTTTTGCTAGAAAAGGTCTGAATTCCAATGACCAGACCCTCTCATAAATGAAAGGAAAAGGCATGAAAGATGACTATACTAAGCAACTTTAATACTGGATAGGAAATGAAGGGCTGGAGGAAGTTAGTGGAGGATTTCAGCAACTTCTGTTTGAAATGATTTAAAGACTGTACTTTTCAATGGCTCCAAGACGCCCATGACAGGAATAACTGGCCTTGGCCATACTATGGAATGATCTATTTAGCTATATAAACAAAGAGCAAACATCATGATCAATTGAGAATTGCCGCAATGTAAAAAAAGTGTTAAGCATCATACACTTTATCTAAATTAAGATTAGAGAACCTCAATCCCAGCCATACAAACACCCATGATTTTCCAACTTTCAGGCAGGCAACTACTACTATTAGTGTCACTTTTAAGTACACGGGGGAAAAACAGATTAATTTCATTTCTCCAAAATTAAAATTGGGAATTTTAATACATAATATTTTGGAAAGATAAACAAGGATCTCTCTAAGGCCCAAGACTACATGGACAAAATATTCCCTCAGAAACATAACAAGCATTTGTACATTTCTTTCCAAATCCACTGACAGAAAGGGTTTTCTGGTGCTTTGAGAACTATTACATTAACATTTAATGGAGATAATGACTTTCAAGATTACCTATTGTAATCAATCCCTAATTACCTGTGTTAATCTCATCTTTTCCTAAAGCTGAGTTATCAGCTCCTACCACACAGAATCTGAACGAAAGACCATGGAAGCTGATGGAAGACAAAAATGCAACAAGAAGAACTCTAGCCCCAAGGGTTGTTTTTTGATCTTCATTCTCCAAGAGGACCATGACATCAGGGAGGTGATGCCATGACATGTAAGCAAACTGGACTTAGATAAAGGAAGGATGTGCAAAGTCACCAGCCTCACTTTTTCCTCTGGAGTTATCTAGGTCCATTAGTCCAGGACACCTGAAGATGGTCTAAGATGGGGATCTTGGCCTTTTCAACCTATCTTTAACAGGTCTCAGTTTGACTGAGTCAACATCTAGCTAGTGATTATGGTTTAATAAGAATTAAGGCAGAGAATAGCCTCTTTACCTAGTCAAAAATAAATTCAAAAAAATTTTAAAACTCGATCTGGGAGGGGAAGACCCTCAGGATTTCTGGTCAAAACTGAAACAGCTGATATTTACATTCATCAATTACTGAGCCAAACAGGGCAAAAACAATGACCAAATAGGATTAACTGGGGACCCATTACTGACCAATCACTGAATCTCAGGGGAAGCTATGTGTAGACAGTCACAAGTTAAAGACAATGATTAGCTACAGTATGCCTCTTATAATTTAATTTGTACATCTCTCTTTATCTTGATATGAATTCAAGAATAAACTTACCTGTAGCTTGAGGAAATCCAATGGCAGGAGCAAATCCAGCAGCCCCTGCATATGGTGAGGAAATTATACCAGGTGCACCTAACAGAAGAAAACACAAAAGCAAATCTAATACTTTCAACAAATGAGATGGCTAGCAGAAATATTATAAAGCAGTCACAAACTACTGTCATTTTTGTTAGACATCTAGCTCTCCAACTTACAAACACAATTCATGAAATTGTGACTATTTCAATTAACTCAAATAACTGACTATTGCTAAAGGCACTATTGCTAAAGGCTAAAGCCTCTGCCGGAGGTAATCGACCTCAGATCCCACGTGGTGGCTATGTGATTCATGGCAGGCAATCGTTGCTACTATTTTAATTCAGATAAATTTTGTGTTGATGAGCACTGATGAGCTAGGCGAGAAATTGGACATTCCATGTATGGTAACAGAAAACATTAAATGGCTAGAGAGGGACTGAAGCCTAAAAAGCTTATAATTTATTTGGAAAGACAGACTAGGTCCATAAGAAGAAACATAACACAAGGCAATAGACAGACAGACAGATAAATAGAACCAAAGCAGAGGTGTAGTCCAGATGTTGACAAGGGTTAAAAGAGGACTACTGATGGCTAGGGAAGGCTTAATAACAGATGTAAAGAGAAGGATAGGGGGAAAGGGAAAACTTCATAAATAAAGACATGAGGTTACAAATAAATAAAAAGATGTCACTGGCAATTTTATTCCTGTGAACGATACAATTATTTAAAAGAAAAGTTTTTATCAGCTGGATAGTATTTCACAAGAATTGCCTTTGTCAACAAAAACAAAAAATAATTTTACCCTAAATTTTCATGTTTATGTAAAGATATGTAAAAATATCAAACTGAAGAATACTCTCTCTTTTTAAATAGAAAAAAGGAAAGATACAGATGCCAAAGATTTGGGTATGTTACAGCTCCCTGTCTGTAGGACAGGCTGATAAGTGGCACAGTGAAGAGAATGCTGGAACTGGCATCAGCAAGACCTTAGTCTGAATCCTCTTGGACACGAAAGCAGCTGTGTGACCCTGGGGAAGTCATTTAACTTCTCTTGCAATCAGTTTTCTCATCTTTAGGTAAGGGGTAATAATATTAACACCTACTTCGCAGGGATGTTGTGACCATCAAATGAGATGATATTCTTAAAGCAAGATATATTAGTGATTATTATTATTATTTAAACTAAAACAATGAGAATCCCAAATTAAGACAATTGGCAATTATCTCATCTTTTTTTTAGAATGTAAGATTTCTTTCTTTATTTTCTGTTGTTGGGGTTTTTTGGAAGGGAGAAGGCAAGGCAATTGAGATTAGGTGACTAGCCCAAGATCACACAGCTAGTAAGTGTGTCAAGTGTCTGAGGCTGCATTTAAACTCAAGTCCTCCCTTGTCACTCCAGGGCCGGTGCTCTATTTACTGTGCCACCTAGCCACCTCTGTAGGATTTCTTTAAAAAGAATGTCTATCAGAATATGATATTCCAGAGATCAAGGGAGCTTGGATTAAAACCAAGAATCACCTACCCAGAAAAATTGAGCATGGTGTTCCAGGGGAAAATATGGTCTTTCAGTGAGGTGGAGGACTTTCAAACATTCTTGCTGAAAAAACCAGAACTGAAAAGAAAGTTTGACACTCCAACACAAGAAACATGAGAAGATAAACACGGAAAAGAAATCATAAGGTA
>CM053590.1:158157191-158173990 GCA_028646515.1 Pseudochirops corinnae | reverse complement strand
CTGAACTAGGTAAATGATATGTTTGATTAAAGTAAGCTTGTTAACCCATTTTGAGTTGCTTTCCTTTAGAAAAGCAGATCTAAGAACCTGTGCTAGTAGCCGCCCTAGGTATGCTAGGGTGCTTGCTGTTACAGATATATTGACAACATCCTCTTCTGAATTTGTGCCTTGATCTTCTCTGTCTCCATAGTAAGAATCTACTGTCATGGTCTTCTACTTTTTGCTCATGGTGTTTGCCTGTTGCCTGGTTTTAAAGTTGAGCTCTCCTGCTGAAGCACCGGGGACCCTGCCTGAGCTTCTTGTGTTGGGAGCCCGGGACTTGGTACCTGACTTTGTGTGCTAGGGCTTCATGTGCTGGCAGCTGGAGTCTCCAGAGGTCTGGCAGCTTACCTGGTGCTCAGCTGGGGTCAGCAACAGTGAAGTTCTTGGGGTAGGGTGTTGTCTGACCTCTGGAGGACACCTGCTCACTGGGACGTTTTTAAAGGACTAGAAAGTTTGTCTGCTGGAGGAAGCCTCCTCATGGGCACAAGTGATAGTTTTCTGAGCTGGTGTCTACCGGATCCCCTGCTGTGTTGAGGCACTTGGGGGGTCCTGGTGTTGGAGCTTCTTTGCTCTACCACTTTTGGGCTCAGGATCTCCCTCTGGTTTGCTGAGGCTGGGCTTGCTGGGACACCTCCCATCCTGTACTGCTCCTCCTCCATGAGATCAAGAGGGGCCTTTCCCATCAATCCCCCAAGCTTCCTGAGCTACAAGACTGCTGCATTCTGTCTTTCTTCTGGCTCAGCTGTTCCAGGGTTTTTCCTGGTGCAATGTTTTCTGAACTTTCAGAGGACTATAATGGAGAATGGGAGAGACTTACTTCTTACTCTTCCATCTTGGCTCCTGGAAGTCCCAGATTCTTAGAATGCTGTTAGACTTAGAAATGATTCTAATCCAAATTTGCTTTGGGCTAGGAACCTGTGTATCTTGGGCTAGCATCTAGCCCAAATAGGGTTGTGGTGAAGAACAGGAATGAGGGAATGGGTAACCATCTGTTATTTTTGTATGAAGCCAAGCCAGTCTGTGACTGTGTCTTTGAGCACACAAATCCATCCTTGTTTGCAGTTTTGTAGTGCCTCCTGAGAGAACTGACTTTCAAGAAAAGGTAGTGTGCTGTGATTGTTTTTTTTAATTTGGAATTAGAAGAATTGAGTTTTAATCCTGACTCTGAACAGTTAAGGGTTGTGTGTGACTTTAGACAAATCATTTAGCCTTTGGAGGTCTCAGTTTTTTCATATGTAAAATAAGGGTATTAGACTGGATGCCTTCCCAAGTCCCTTTCAGCTCTAAATCTGTCATCCTAAAACCCAAGCTTGAGCCAGTGAAAGTACACTAAAAACTAATAGGTCTAACTGTTTACAAATGTATCAGTGACAACCATGATACCTGCCACTCTAGATGTTAAAGAATAGACTCTCCTGCTTATTTTTTAAACTATCTTTTCGTTGGCTTCTGTAAGGTTTCTATGCAATACTCCCAGCCAAGGAAGGAGGCTGACCTACTCTCCTATCCCCCTCCTCCATCATTTCCCACCCCAAATTGGGGTTTAGTAAGCTTTGTAAATATTTTTCTGGATGTCCTTTAAAGAAAATCCAGTTACATCTTAGTCGAGCTCTCCTTACAAGGAAACCAAGTTGAAGAAAACCATCACAGAAACCACATCTGAAGCTATATGCAACATTTTATACCTATAGTGGTCTGGGAGGTTTTCCAACCACTAATATGTCCTACATACCTTCCTCTGATGCAGGGGCTGGAGAGAGACAGTTGTACCTTTAAGACTCCTCTTCTGATAAGTGATTGTTGAGAGTAGAACCTAAATTCACCTGTACCTTACCCTCTCTGTTACTTTCCCTTCTTGGATGCTGTGAGCCCTGGGTCTGGTTCAGAGAAGTATATTCCATCTTCTCTATTGTCTTCCTTCAACTGGCTCTGAATCCCCATGAACATCTGATGTTGTTCACTACCTTAAAGATGTTATTACTTTTGTGATGGGGGGGGGGTTGGTAGACAATATTTTGGATGCCTACTGTGTATACAATGTATACTAAAAGTCTAACAAAGAACCTTTTCCTTTAAGATAATTTTTTTCCACTCTGAAATTTTCAGTAGCATAAAGTTGCAGCCATAGAGGAGGATACCATGTTTATCTCTGTGTATCCTGGTATCTTCCATTCTTCCTTACCTCTAGCTACAGGAAATCTGTGAAAATACTTTTTAATAAGATTGTCTTAAAACTAATATGGTCTCACTATACATAGTAGGATGCTGTAAATCCTCTAGCTTAGCCTTCCTTTTTCCTTTCTTCCACTTTCCCTATGCCAGGTAGTTGGATTCTATGGATCTCTACCAAGCATGAGATCTCCTCCGTGGAGATCTCTTGGAAGATGAAATGGCTCTTTTCTGGCTGGGAGGAGCTATTGCCTTCTAGATCGTTCCAGGACGGATTTTGTCAACAGCTTCTGGAAACTAAGACTGACTTCCTTCACCCATGTTACTTTTGAGACAAACTGTTTTATTTATGGTTCTTAGCTCCTGTTTCTCTTCCTTTGCTAAGGCATGCCTTGTGCTTGTAATGTTCTTCCTCACTTTTCTGCCTCTTAGAATCCCTAACCCCTCTGAGGCTCATTCCAGGTGTCACTTCCTCTAGGAAGTTTTTCTGGATCCATGCTTCCCTTCCCCTAGTTATTAGTACTCTTTTTACTTGGTGTGTATTTTGTAGTTAATTTTCTCAGTGTCATTCCAGTAGAATGTAAGATCCTTGAAGGAAGAAGCTATTTGTCTCTATATTCTCAGTGCCTTGCATATAGCAGATATTTAATGAATGCTTCTGTCACTAACACTACTCACCTCTATGACAAATCTCTCCCATCCCCTAGAAGAGAGCCCTCTTTTGTAGCAAATAAGTATAGTCAAGTAAAACAAGTTTGGGTTGTTTTGGTTCCATTTGAAAACATGTCACACCTACAATCCACAAAGATGTCGCTTTGTTATTACTCTTCTGGAGTTGTTATTGGTGATTGCGTTAATCAATACTCTTTTATAGAAAATATGTCTTCTATTTTTACTTAAAAAGACAGCCTCAGTTTTTGGCTAAATGGAAAGGAATGAGCAGGGTCTTAATCAGTTATTAGGTCTGGCCACAATGGCAACCAATTGCTCTGCTTCAGGCTACATACCATTGTCAAGAAAAGAGGAAAGGGAGAAAAATAGTGGAAAACTCTCATCTGCGCCTCAATAAAATACATACACACAGAACTTCCCCCACTCAAAATAATTAAAGCACTTAATGCCGGGCAATCTTTTGTGGGAAAAGTGGGAGACATTTGAATTATTTGATAGCTAGTTTTTTTTTTTAAAGTAAGTTATCCCAGGTCCAACTCTTCTCTTCTGGCTCATGTGACTATAGACCAACCAAGGTTCACCAACACAGACCTTGGCTCCAAAGGAATGATGCTGGCACCTAAAAGACTCTGCTTCCTAATCTGCAGAGATGGGAAGGAGGTGTAAGTCTTAGAAGGCAAGACAACTTGGCTTTGGTGGGTCCCCAGTCTTTGAACAATATCCTGTGTGCAGCTCTGTTGCATGTGCAAGTTGATGACATATTCAGTATTAGTCCTTTGCACTGAAACAGCAAAGGGCTCAAAAGGGTGGAAGGTAAAGGTGACCAGGCGTCAGACTGTGTGGTTGATGGGGCGGCCCAGCAGGTCTGCCTGGATCTCAAACTTGGGCAGACCAGAATCCTCTCAGGCAATAGTAACTCATACGTACTGCAGAAGGAATAAGTCTAGATTGCCCTCATATTGCCTTTTAGGCAATTTCCCATTTCTGATTCTTACAGGCACCTTTTCCAGCTTGGTTTGTCATACATAGCCACAGTTTGGCACATATACTTCTTAAGCACCTATCATTAGAATGTTCCCCCAGGAACCCAGTCATAAATGTAGAATCTCTACATACATACATGTGTGGCAGCACAAAGATGCTTCTCCTTTGCTCATTCTGAATTATACTTCTGTATATTTCAGACAGTGCTGGAAAAGTCGGTTTTGCTCAATTATACGCAATTCTACTACCCACTTGTAGGGAATCACAAGCTGACTTGTTAGGGATGTTTTTATTCTCCTTAAAGATGTAATGTGTGATTCAGTTTCAGAAGTCTGTGCCACTTGTCACGTACATGCCACCTGTCAGCAGAGAGATGGGAAGGAGATCTGTATCTGTAATTACGGATTTGTGGGCAATGGGAGAACCCAATGTCATGGTAAGTCCTGAATTTTCTGGTATTGAAGAGTTGAAAAGGAACAGAATGTTCATATAATCATAGAATAATAGGGATAGAAGAGGTCCAAGAGAACCACTGGTTCTGTCCCCTCGTTTTACACATGAGAAAACTGAGGCCCAAAGAGGGGAAGGGAGTCCTCATTTAGGAGTGTTGGCCAACTGGATTTGTTCATGGGAAGTTGGGTGAAATCCTCTTTATTCTTAAGTGAAAACTTTTAAAGAATATTCCTAATGATAAGTTTTATATTTTGGAGGGATAAGGGAAGGCAGCATAGTATAGTAGAAAAGGAACTGAAATTCCAGTCATAAAAGATGTGTTTGAATTCTGGCTTTTCCACTTAAAAGCTGTGCGATCAGGGCAGCTAGGTAGCACAATGAATAGACCATAGGCCCTGAAGTCAGGAGGCCACCCTGGGTTCAAATCCGGCTCCAGACACTTGACACTTAACTAGCTGTGTTACCTTGGGCAAGTCACTTAACCCTAATTGCCTTGCCTTCCCCCTCAAAACAACAACAACAACAACTTCTGTTTAAAAAAACTCCCAAAACCAAACTGTGTGATCTTGGGAAAGTCATTTGGTTTCTGTGTGCCTACTTTCCTCATATGTATAAAGAAAGGTGGTGGAAACAGATGTTTTCTAAAGACTCTTTCTTACCTCCAGATCCTCTGGAATAAATCTCCCATTATAAAATCCAGTTTTTAGCTTAAAAGAAGCTGTAATTCCATTTCCCCAAAGTGATAGGAAGGCAGTGAACAGCTAGTTTCTCATCTTTTATAAAGACAAATGAGTTGGAAAAAGACAGAGTGACTGCATCATGGAATGTCGGCATTGGAAAGAACCTTAGAGAGGAGTTACTTCAACCCCCACCTGGGGCAAGGATTACCTCTACAACATACACGATCAATTTAATGACAAACAGTTATTAAGTACTTACTGTGTGTAAGGCACTGATTTAGGCACTGTCCATACAAGGATTAGATGATCCAGGACCCACCCTAACGGAATTTACATTCTTACATTAGGATATAGTATGTGTGTGTGTGTACATATATACATATAAATAAATAAACATGTACACATATGTTATGTACACATGTACTTACACACATAGATATGCAATAGACATAAGTATAATTAAAGGTCAGGAGTGAAAGGGTACAAAAGAGTGATCCAGATACTAGATCCTAGGAAAATGTGAGGTCCCTGATCAGTTAGCCTCTGCCTGAAGGCCACTAGGGAGGGGGAGCTCATTAATACCTGTGAGTTAGCTCACTTTGTGGACAACTCCAATTATTTGGAATTTTTTTCTTATATTGAACTCAATCCTGTCTCCCTGTAATTTTGCCCATTCCTTGGTCCTGTATCTCTTCTTTGGGGCTAAGGAGGACAAAATTTTTTGTGTCATATTGCAGTAGCAAGATTAGGAGTCAGACTTGATATACTACCTTTGGGGGAGCCATTCAGCACCTCTGAACCTGTTTCCCCATTTGTTATATTAGAGGATTGAATGAAATGATTGCTAAGCTCTTTTCCATGAGAATCTATGATCCTGTGTCTAAGCCCTTTCCACATAAATTATTTCTCATCTAGACCATGAAAATAAAATGTTAGTAAATCCATCTTTGTGGTTCTAAATACAGCATCACTGCAGAACATGTCTTTATAACCCTTTTTTTTTGTGCATTGGAATGTGTCAACAGATAAAGATGAGTGTCAGTTTGGAGCTACTGTGGTCTGTGGGAATAAAACATCATGCCATAATACACTTGGAGGTTTTTATTGCATATGTCTGGAAGGCTACCGAGCAACAAACAACAACAAGACATTCATTCCCAATGATGGCACTTTTTGTACAGGTAAATGAAGAACACCTGGGTAAGGAACTTAGGGGAGATATGGAACTGAAAGAAAACAGAAGCAGGTGTTGTTCTGCAATGCTAAGGTTTTCTTCCCCATCTCCCTTTCTTGCAAGTAGGAACAAATGACTGTAATTCTGTGGGGTATATTTAGCACCTTCAGGAAGGGTTTGGAAGCTAACCTGGGGTTGTTAGTATGTCAGCGTGGAAGAGGTAATGTAGATTGTATGAGTTTCAGGTGAGTACATTCATCCTGGTGCAGATGGTGAATTAAGTGGGAAGTGAGAAAATTAGTTCAGGAGAGAGTGGCCACTGAAGGCTTGAATGTCAGGCTTACACTTGGAAGAAGCCCAATGGAAAGATGAGAGATTGGACTGAAGATTGCCCGAGTACGCATATGTACACATATGTTATATACACATGCACTTACACACATACACACATAGATATGCAATAGACATAAGTATAATTCAAGGTCAGGAGTGAAAGGGTACAAAAGAATGATCCAGATACTAGATCCTAGGAAAATGTGAGGTCCCTGATCAGTTAATCTCTGCCTGAAGGCCGCTAGGGAGGGGGAGCTCATTAATTAATACCTGTGAGTTAGCTCACTTTAATTTTGGACAACTCTAATTATTTGGAAGCTTTTTCTTTATATTGAACTCAGCCCTATCTCCCTCACCCTCTGTTCTCCTCTCACCCCCCCTCTTCATACTCCTTTGTATGAACAGTAATGAAAAGCTCAAAATTCAGGTTTCATATGGTACAACTTAATTGTGTCATGGGTAGCTGTGCTTAATTCTGGGTTTCTGTTATGGAAAGATATGTACCTTAACATGTTGAGGATCCATATCCTTTGACTTTGTTGCTGAATCATGGGAGCTCTCAGAAACTTCTACACTTTGGATATGGCATTATGGATGCTGGAAACATGAGAGTGATACTTTGGGGATCATCTTGTGGGGATCTGAGAGGCAACTATGGTATAGTTGATAAGAGTGTTGACTTTGGAGTCAGGAAGACCTAAGTTCAAGTTCTGCCTCTGATACTTACTGGGAAAGTCTTTTAACTTCTTAGTGCTCTAGACAAATCTAATTATACATGAGATCTTTATTATATACTAATATACTTACTATACCTATATGATACCAAATAACATCAAAATTATATGTTTATAATAATATACAGTATATATTTAATGCTATAATATATAATAAAATTGTATATTAGATTTATATATTTCAAATTATAAATTTAAGGAAAAGGTGTGAACCGGCATTGATAGAGAGAGTTTCTTCATCTGGAGAGCTCCTTATATTAGTGAAACCACAGATCTGGTCCCTGTCCTCTCCTGTCTACTGGGATGAAAGTCATGAGGTTCGTTTTTTTACCTTTAGCTCTCCAAAAATCGTGGGGAAACTGAAGCAAAAATAGATTGTATTGTGTCCTTTCAGTGACTAGTTACCACGTCCCTTGAGTGTTAGGGACTAGCTTTGAGGGTGGAGAAACACAGCTGATGTCTAGCAGTGCAAAGATGATCTCAAGAGGGTTCTGCCACACCTGGTTTGGAAAGGAGGAAGTTCTGTGCTATTATTAGGGCTGGCATACAATAATCAAAGCTGTTAGACCTTCTGGCTCACTCTATGATATAAGGGAAAAAAGAGGGGGAGGGAATAACTAGGTAAGAGCTTTCAGCAGCTTGACTGTAGCGGTCTCTTGTATTATGATTTCTCAGTGTTTGTTGTGGGTGATCCTGGCGGATAATCCTATAGAATGGGTAGTCAGGAGCTCACATGGTGTGTCTGTTCCTTGGATATTTCTGTATGAGTCATTGGCAGTCATTGGCACTGATTTAAAAAGAAACGTATTATATGATGGGGAAACTAGTCTGTTCAATCTAAAATCTGTTTATTCCATAATTGAGCACAACACCCACCTCCCTCATAAGAGATGACCTTTGATGGCCTTCATAACAAGATACACGAGGACATTTGGAGTTGGTTCATGGATGGTATTTTGCTAATGTTGAACTGACATTTTGGGATGTTGAATGATATGTTCCTGGAATTGAGATCAAATTGCTTACCTTCTCAAGGAGGGGGATGGGAAGGATGGAGGGAAAGAATTTGGAACTCAAAATTTTAAAAAAGAACGTTAAAAATCTTTTATATATAATTGGGAAATATTTAGTGAAATAAGTAAAAATATATTAAAATGTTATGTGTTCCTGGCCAAGTTGTAGAAAGAAATTGAGTAAGGAAGAGGAATTTCAGCCTATCCATGGCTTCTCTAGGTAAGATATAGATTTAGAACTAGAAGAAACTTGAAAGATCATCTAGTCCAGCCCCCTCATTTTATAGAAGAGGAAACTGAAGTTCAGAGTGGTCAAGAGACTTAGCCCAGGTTGCAAACATCTCTGGGTACAGAGATAGGTCAAATACTCATAATTTTTAGTGTATTCACAATGACGGTGGAATACGAATCATGTATTGTATCACTCTGGTTTTCTGGGATTTTTGTTTGTTTTGTTGTTATGATAATGGTCTGGTAGGAAAAGTAACTAACCAAAATAATGAGGGGCTCCCATAGGTTTACATAAGTGGTTCTTAATCTTAAAATATGGCAGAGTTTTTAAAGTGACCAGAGAATAAAAAAGAAGAGAAGAAAGAACCATGTTTTGGCTTCTTCCTTGACTGAAATGGCAAGTTCTGCTTATTTCATCCTTTTAACTAGTACCAAGGCATAGCAAGTACAGTATGATTTACTCTTGGAATGAATATGGGAATTAGCTGAAATGCATTTCAGAATATCCTGAATGGCTTTGATAGCAAATAGCTTTCCACCTGGCTGCACAAGTGACTTGCTGTGAAATTAAACTTGGTGGGTGAAAAAAAAAAAAGGGAAAATAGCAAGAATTTAGAATCATGGAACTTACAAGGACTTTGTTTGATCTTGTTACGTTCCACTCAATGTGGAGCTTGCCATATATATATAGAAATACCATTTCTGAGGAGTCCTTGACCATTCCCCCCACCCTGCTCCTAAAGAGCTAACAAAATAGTGGAAGCTTTCTTTGTAGTTCAGGGTTTTTGTTTTGTTTTAGAGTCATTTTTAAAAGAACTGGATGATTATAAGATTTTTCTAGCGTCAGTAATTCTGTTGGGAAGAAAGAAGAAGAAAAAACCAGTTTCTTCATGACTCAGATGCTTAAGGGGGTGGCAAGTGATAGGATGTATGAAATGGGACTGAAGGTGAAGTTGGAGGCAGTTGCTGCTGTTAGTTTAAAGTGACCACTCACTTATTAGCTGTGTAATCCTGGTCAAGTCACTTAACACTCCAAATAAAATAAAATAAAATGAAGTGACCACTCCCTTTGATGTTCTTGTTCTCTCAGTCTATGGAGTGGGTTTAGAGTCCATGATAGAGGGAGGAAAGTGCTGGACTTGGAGTGAGAAGATCTAAATTTGAGTTCTAGATCTGATATTAAGTGTGTGGAGGTGATTCCAGTCGTGAGCTTTAGTTTCTTTATAGATAAAATGGGATAATGATAATAATTTCACTAGCCACTTTACAGGTTTCAGTTCTATGGAGGGAGAAGGAGCTCTATCCAGAAATGACTGTGATATAAAAACTAAAGGCATCAAAAAGCCTCATTTTACAAAGTAAGTTATCCGTATGTATTTATTTTAAAAGAGATAGGGTTATTCTGGCATGGTCCATTCTTGATATATCCATGTTACTACCATTTCTCTTTCTAATGATCACAGATGATCTTGTTAATAATATGAAGTCAAGCTCCTTACCGGAGAATTCAAAGAATTCCCTATTTTGAAATTGGGACCTTTTTCTTTTGTTGTTATTGTTCCCTTGTTTCATTCATGTGCTGATTCTTCATGACTCCATTTGGAGTTTTCTTGGCAAAGATACTGGAGTGATTTGTCATTTCCTTCTCCACCTCATTTTCCAGATGAGGAAACTGAGGCAAAGAGAGTTAAGTGACTTCTGGCATCACATATGTCTGAGGCCAAATTTGACCTCAGAAAGATGAGTCTTCCTGACTCCAGGCCTGGCACTTTATCCACTGTGCCCCCTAGCTGCCATGGGACAATATTTATCCAACTCCAAATTTCCTTTTTCTCTGGTTTCTCAGAAATCATAGGTAACATCTTGGCTGTCACATCCTTGAGTTATTTCAATACCCTGGAAAACTGTTTGTTTACCTTTTTTAAAAGAAAATCAGTTGAGCAAAAATAATCTATAGAATGATTTTGTCTGATGCCACGTTCTGCCCCTGTAGTCTTTCTCATCTCTGCAAAGAATAGAGAGGGATGTTTCATGACCTGTTTTTCTGAACCAAGATTGGTTATTGCAAATATTCAGAGGCTGGCTTCCCTTTGATGTGATTTTTCAAAGTAATAATATTTATCTTGATCTTGAAAAGTATTTTTTACATTTTTTGCCTCTTTTGGGTCTTTCACTAAACTTTTTAATTTTACAGATGAGGACACTGGCACTGGGGAAGTTAAATGAGTTGCCCATGGTCACACAACTAAGAAGTGCCAAGAAAGGGCTTTAAATCCAGGTCGTTTTGAAAACTCCAAGTCACATATTTTATCTGTTGGACCATATAGTCTTCCGTTCTTTTCTTTTTATTTACATAATTGTAGTCATCTTATATATTATTCCTCTGATTCTCATTTCACTCTGGATCAGTTTGTAAAATACTACCTTGTTTCCCTCAGTTCCTCATATTTGTTAATTTTTTTTCTGCACAATAAGAATATTCATATGCTTCAGTTTGTTTAGTCCTTCCCTGGGGGATGGGCACTGACTTTGTTCCTAGTTATTTGTTATCAACAAAGTGTGGTTATGAAAATTTGGGCATAAATGGGACTTTTCTTTATGTTTTTGAGCTCTTTGGGATTTATTTCTAGTAGTAGTATTATTAAGGCCCAGGATACAAATAAGATAGAGCTTTTTAAAAAATAATTCTGAGTCATTTTCCAGAAATGCTGACCCAATAGGCAGTTACACCAACAGTGTATTAGGGTGCCTGTCTTTCGACAGCCCTTCCAGCATTGATGGTTTTCTGTTTTTAGTTATCTTTACCAATTTTTTGGGTGAGGTGGAAAACTTCAGTGCTGATTTCATTTATGCTTCTCTTTTGTTAGTGATATGAATAATGTTTTCGATGGCTATTAATTGCTTGCAATTATTTTGAAAACTGTTTATATATTTTTGACCATTTTTCTACTGGGGGAATGACTCTTGCTTGGTCTTATATGTAATTCATGTCAATTTAAGACGTACCTTGGATATTGAACTTTTGTTAGAGATATTTAATAATTTTTTTCCTACCTGATTTATCTTCTTAGCTTTTAAAAAAATTCTTTTTTTCTTTTTTGACAGAGTTCCCTGACTGATAGATTAGGTAAATTCTATAGAGATAATACACTCAGATTTCAGCAAAGCATTTTATAGATTCTCTCATATGTTGCCTGTGAAAAAGATAAAGAGATACGGGTCGGACAACAGTAGAGTCAATTGGATTTGGAATTGCTTGAATGACCAGGCTGAAATATAGTGACTTATGAATGAATGCCTACCTAAATTAGGGATATCTTTAGTAGAGTGGTCCTTGAGCTCTATCCTTGGCTTTAATCTGTTCAGCCTTTTTTTTTTAAACCAATGATTTGGTGGATGTATAGATAGCATGATTATAAAATTTTCAGATAGTATGGAGGTGTGAGAAATTGGATTGACAGAATCAGTATCTAAAAGGGTCTTGAGAGGCAAGACTGTTGACTCAAATTTAATAATATTAAATTAAATAGGGATAATAAAATCTCATATATAGGTAACTGGGCTTTTCCAGTCAAGAATGTTTTGAATAGGTTTAACTCTATGTTGGTGGAGAAAAATGTTGACAAAATGCTGCGTTCCTGTGTGAGAGAGAGAGTTGGTATGAGAGTTTTGTAGAGGAAAGACATTCTTTCTCCCAATATCTCTCCCTTAATTCTAGAAGAGAATCCAGAACCACACTTGTATCTCAAAGAAGAAAGAATGTCATGCCTAAGCAATGACACCAAAAAAAACCTAAGTTCTGAAAATCTGGATTCCACATGGTTTCAAAAAACTACTTGCCAAATGTACAGGATGAAGGAAAGACATTGTTAAATAAGTTTGTGTGAAAAGGAAATGGATTTTGTAGACCACATACTTAGCATGGCAACAGTGTGATATGGTGGCCCGAAATGCTGATGCATGTTAAATGGCATTAAGAGAAACAAAATGTTCAGGATAAGGGAGGTTATAGTCCCACTGTATTCTCCCCTATTTAGATAAAATCCATCTGGATTATCATTCTCAGTTCCATATGCCACATTTTAGGAAGGGTATTATGAACTAGAAGAATAATGTGAGGCTTCTGAGGACTGCATGATACACCTGAAAGTGTTTAGCATCATGGAGAAGACTAAGGCATAATGTGCTGGAATCCTTTACTATTTTTCTTTTTCTTTTTGGAGGGGGGAAGGCAGGGCAATTGGGGTTAAGTGACTTGCCCACGGTCACACAGCTAGTGTTAAGTGCCTGAGGCTGGATTTGAACTCAGGTCCTCCTTACTCCAGGGCTGGTGCTCTATTCACTGCACCACCTAGCTGCCCCGAATCCTCTAGTATTTGAAAGACTGACATATGAAGGAGGAATTAGCATTAATTACCCAGTATTTAACATAGTGTCTGGCATATAGTAGGCACTTAATAAACATTGATGGACTGCTTGCCTCCAGAGGATACAATAAAGATTAATAGGTGAAAGTTTCAGAGAGGTAGATTTCAGCTCTGTGAGGAAAAACTTACTGTCAGAGTCATGGCAAAGTAGAATAGAGTAACCTATTCCTGGCTAAGTGGTGTGTTGGCCTTTGCTGTGGTCTCCAAGTTGGGATCGAATAACCATTTTTTGAGGATGTTAGAGAATGGATTCCTATTTGAATTGTCAATTGAATTAGATAACCTCTGAAGTTTATTCCATTTCAGTTCTGAATCTGGGCATATTTTTTCTGGACTCTGCATTCCTCTTGACTACCCCCAATTATTGGAGATTCAGTGGTTATCATATGGAGAAGAGGTATACACTACAGCAAATAAGACTGTATTCATTGGGGTGAAGTTCTAATCCTTCCTTAGTAAGGAACTCACCACCCAAGTAATATAGAAAGGCTCTTCCTGAAAGGTCTAAAGATAAATAGGTTTTGAGAGACAACCAGACTTAATCACCTGTACCTAATCACTCTTATGGCCTCCTGTTTGTCCTAGAATCACAGGATCTCTAAGTTGGAAGGAGTCTCAGCAAACCTTCCAGTTCTATTTGTTCCCAAACTGGCATTGCCTTCTATAGTATCACCAACAACTGGGATTCTCTGAAGACTAAGATGTAAAATCACTTGGGTATTTGCCAACTTGCTCAGGTCATATTAAGATGGGCTAGGTATAGGAAAATATAAGACCCATAGTGATGGAAAAATGGAATCCACTTGGGTGAAATGCGATTATTATATTAAAATTCCATAATGAGCAGTAAGGTCTTTATGGTAGGTATAGTACTTGAGATATTGTTCAGAGGTTCTTTTTTAAAAATTGGTTTTAATTAGTTTTTGTTTTCAGAATTTATTTATTTTTAGTTTTTAACATTCATTTCCATAAGATTTTGAGTTCCAAATTTTCTCCCCATCTTTCCCCTACCCCCACCCCAAGATGGCAAGCATACTGATTACCCTTTCCCCCAGTCTGCCTGCTTTTCTATCCATCCCATTCCATTCCTTCTTCCCCTTTTCCCCCTTACTTTCTCATAGGGCAAGATGGATTTCTATATCCTGTTGCCTGTATATCTAATTTCCCAGTTGCATGTAAAAACAATTTTTTAACATTTGTTTTTAAAACTTTGAGTTCCAGATTCTCTCCCGTCTTCCCTCCTTACCCACCCCCAATGGGAAGACAAGCAATTCAATAATTCAATATAGGTTGTACTTGTGTAGTTATGCAAAACATTTCAATAGTAGTCATATTGTGAAAGACAAACTATATTTCCCTGCCTCCTTATCCCATCCCTTATTTATTCTATTTTCTTCTTTGACCGTATCCCTTTTTCAAAAAAGTTTGCTTCTTTCCCCAATCTGCCCTCCCTTCTATCATCCTCTCCTCTTATCCCCTTCTCCCCTACTTTCCTGTAGGGTAAGATTGAATGTGTATGTTATTCCCTCCTTAAGCCAAATCCAGTGAGAGTAAGGTTGATTCATTCCCTTTCATCTCTCTGCTCTTTCTCTTCATTATAACAGCTTTCTCTTGCCTCTTTTATGTGAGATAATTTACCTTATTCTATCTCTCCCTTTCTTCTGCTCCCAATATATTCCTTTCTCACCCCTTAATTTTATTTTTCAAATATCATCCCTTCATATTCAACTCACTCTGTGTCCTCTGTGTATACATACACACACACACATATATATATACACACACCTATATGTGTGTATCTACACACACACATACACACACACACACACACACATATTCCCTTCAACTATCCTAATACTGAGAAAAGTCTCATGAGTTAAAAATATTGTCTTTCCATGTGGTAATGTAAATAGTTCAACTTTAATAAGTTCCTTATGATTTCTCTTTCCTGTTTACCTTTTCATGCTTCTCTTGCTTCTTGTATTTGAAAGTAGAATTTTCTGTTCAACTCTGGTTTTTTCATAAAAAATGCTTGGAAGTCCTCTATTTCATCAAATGCCCATATTTTCCCCTGAAGTATTATACTCAGATTTGCTGAGTAGGTGATTCTTGGTTTTAATCCTAGCTCCTTTGACCTCCTGAAGATCATATTCCAAGTTCTCTGATCCCTTAATGTAGAAACTGCTAGATCTTGTGTTATCCTATTGTGTTTCCACAATATACAAATTGTTTCTTCCTGACTGCTTGTAATATTTTTTCCTTGACCTGGGAACTCTGGAATTTAGCTGTAATATTCCCAGGAGTTTTTTGTGGAATCTTTTTAAATAGGTAATTGGTGAATTCTTTGAATTTCTATTTTGTCCTTTGGTTCTAGAATATCAGGGCAGTTTTCCTGGATAATTTCTTGAAAGATGATGTCTAGGCTTTCAGGTAGTCCAATAATTTTAAAATTATCACTCCTGAATCTATTTTCCAGGTCAATGGTTTTCCCAATGAGATATTTCACATTGTCTTCTGTTTTTTCATTCTTTTTTGGATCTGTTTGATAATATCTTGATTTCTCATAAAGTTATTAGCTTCCAGTTGCTCCAGTCTAATTTTGAAGGAATTATTCTCTTCAGTGAGTTTTTGAAATTCTTTTTTCCATCTGGGCAGTTTGGCTTTTTAAGGCTTTCTTCTGCTCGTTGGCTTTTTGGACCCCTTTTGCCATGTGAATTAGTCTTGTTTTTTAAGGTGTTATTTTCTTCAGTATTTTTTTGGGTTTCCTTTAACAAGCTGTTGACTCATTTCTCATGATTTTCTTGCAACAGTCTCGTTTCTCTTCCTGATTTTTCCTGTACTTTTCTTACTTGATTTTCAGGCTCTTCCATGGCATGCAACCAATTCATATTTTTCTTAGAGGCTTTTGATGCAAGTGTTTGACTTTGTTGTCTTTTTCTAGTTGTATGATTTGTTCTTTCATCAAAGAAAGATTCTATAGTCCGATTTTTTTTCTCTGTGTGCTCATTTTCCCAGTCAATTGCTTGACTTTTGAGCTCTTTGCCAAAGTTGGACTCTCCTTCCAGAGTAGAGAATGCTGTGTCCTAAATTTCTGGGGTTTTGCACAGCTGTTGTCAGAGCTACTTCTAGGCACCTGTAAAGTTTCAGTTCTTCTAAGGCAGCGGTTCTCAACCTATGGGTTGTGACCTCTTTGGGGGTTGAATGACCCTTTCAGAGGGGTCACAGGGGTCGCTTAAGACCATATGGAAAACACATATTTCCCATGGTCTTAGGAACCAAGACACTGCTCCTCTATCTGTCTCTAGGAGGGTCTGCCCACATGCAGATACTCCCACATATGAGTATTAAAGGGTTGCAGCATTAGGAAGGTTGAGAACCACTGTTCTAAGGTGATATGATCAAAGGAGAGTTGTTCACTCCTTTCCTGGCCTGTGGTCTAGTGTGTGAGTGGCCACAAACACTCTTTTCTACCTCAGAACTCTGTGGAGGACTCCCTTTCCACAGCCACCACAAGCTGTGCAACACCAGACATCCTCACCCCAAGACTGCCACCCAAGACTATGACCCAGGTCTAAGCAGGGCAAAGCAAGAGAATCAGGTCTCAGTGCCAGAAAAGAGATCCCTGCAATTGCCCTCTCATCAACCACTTGATCTCCCCACCTTCTTTGGACCTGGAGCTCTGGAATCAGCCACTGCTCTTACTGCGGCTACCACCATCACCACCACCAATGCCACTGCCAGTGCCCCAGCGTTCTTCTCTCAGCCAGGTCCAACAGAGTTTCTCCACTGATCTTTTACTTTGTCTTTGGGGTTTGTGGGTTGAGAAGTCTGGCAATTGCTACAGCCACTAGTAATTTGGTCCCCTGAGGCCTGCTCCAGCCAGGTCT
>CM053590.1:158142492-158156691 GCA_028646515.1 Pseudochirops corinnae | reverse complement strand
GAATATTATAATGTTTTGAATGTTTGTCTTGATTTGTAATGGAATAAACAGAGTGTTCACTATATTTTGTAATCTGAACTCTAAAGGCTGTTCACAGTAGCATTCCTTTGGGAATCTGCTGGTGCATGGCATTACACACTTGCATCATAGAAATGTCTAACCAGCTTTTGAAGAAAGTTTCCTGAAAACATCCAGGGATATTGGCAAATATCCTTCCATTGATTGTTATCCATCCAGACTTAATTAGCTTTTAGAAAGGGTATTTAGTAATGTGGTATGGAGCACACTTTCCCCTGAGCACATTTGGAAAGAGAGGGCTAAAACTTAGAAAGTACATGTGAGGGGCAGCTAAGTGGTGCAGTGAATAGAGCACCAGCCCTTGGAGTCAGGAAGACCTGAGTTCAAATCCGACCTCAGACACTTAATACAAAAAAACTAGCTATGTGACCTTGGGCAAGTCACTTAACCCCAATTGCCCTCCAAAAAAGCAAAAAAAAAAAAAGCACATGTGACCAAAGAGGAAACTCACAACTCCTGGCTATTGGAAGTTGTCTTTTTCTCTATTTGTGGAGTCCTCATGCAGCTCCCATGAGTTGTAATAGCTGTTTTCTATGCTTTCATAGAAACTTGAAGCTTCTGTTCTTTAGTGTTTCTAGTTTGTCCTCTGTGTATAGATGCTGACATTAGCCTTTGTTTTGGGAGGATTTTGCTCCTGGCTCTGGCGGACGCTGTTACTTATTCTGGTGAGAACTCCAGATCTTTTGACCATGTTGGGAAGGAGGAGAGTCAGAGTATAGCATTCATTCTGGGATCATTCCCCCTACCCTCTTGCTGCTCCCTGCTACAGACCCTGAGCATCTGCCTCCTCAAGGTGCTCTTGAGCCCAGAAGCACTTGAAGCTTGAAGGCTGTGCTTCTGGACTCTTAGATTCACTGTTGGCTTAGGGTGTTGTATATAACTTGTGACTGCTTCTCTTTAGCCAATCACAAGATATTTTCTGTGTGTCATAATCTGCTTTCATCCAATGATCAAAGCACTTAACTCTTCCTAAATTGATTAAATCCTCGTTCATAACTAGTTTACCTCTTTAATTGATTATGAGTCATGTGATGAATGGGGATAAAAACAGACCCTTACACATCTCACATCTTTCTGTTCCCTTTTGAGTTGCTTTCACTTATAATTCTTCTGAACTCTTTATATTCCATAACTAGTAGTCATAACATATCACTTAGGAGATGTTAAAATATATGTTAATATGTTAAAATATGAAATAATGTTAAAATAGACAATCTTTCGCAGAAGCAACCAACCTAGGATTGATGAAAGTTTGGCTTTACTTCCCAAATATGATCCAGCCCAGTTTCTTCTCTTCAATTTTATACCTAATTCATTTATAACCTGTAGCACGCGTCCAAACTAGAGGTAGGGGTGGTCCAACTTGGTGCATTGCCTGTTGAAATGCATATCGTAATGCCTTCTTTATCACCTTTTTTTTCCTTTGTGGATGATTTCTTTTGAGTGAATGTAATAGTGAAAAGATTCTTTAGTGTTTCTAGTCTTGTGAAGTATCAACAATCAAAATTTATATTCTTTTGGACAGGATGCCCTCATATAATGGTATGAATCCCCATGAGGATAGGGTGGGGAGGATGGGGAAGAAAAGGAAGAGGAGGAGGAGGATGGGAAGGATGAAACAGCAGTATTGCCTAGCTAAAACCGTCCAGTTGGTTCCCTATCTGCATAGAGTAGCATCTGTAGTAGACCTCCATCAAGTAAGGAATCCGTCTTCTGCTTGGACTTTGAAAACGATATTTTCTATGGTACTTTGGGGAGAATAAGTCTTCCTGAATTATGTCTTTCTTGATGTTGATATCCAACTGCTAATAAAATAATCCCTATTATCTTATCTATCATGGAATTGTATCTCTTCAAACAAGGTATCTCTCAATTTGTTTGACGAGATCCTTTAAGTCTTCATTTTCATCTTCTGAGTCAATTTTTTTTCTTTTGTAACTCATACACCTTTCCTCTAATTATATGACTGTATAGGTGTGGTCTGTTCTGAAAAAATTCTTCTGTGAAAAACTTCCTTATTTTACTTTTATTTATTTACATTAAGTGTATACACTACCCCAGTAGTGTTTTCCTCTCCCCTCTCCCCTGCTCTTGGCAACATGGGTTAGACTAGTTTTTCCCTGAGAGGTAGCAAAGCTGTCCTTAGGACTTGATTGGCCAAGGGACCAAGGCTTAAAAAGCTGTGCCTTCCTTAATTCAACTTTCTGGTAGCCTCTGGTCATATCGATGTGGCTTCTTGGTCATCTAAAAAGCATATAAAGGTCTGGAGTCAGGATTCTTCAGACTTTTCAGATGTCACAAGACCACATAAGTCATCATACCTTTCTCTCTTGACCAGATGTGTTTTGATATGGAGATGAGGAGAGTCTTGTTAATTAAATATTCTTGTTAAATATCCTTCTATGCTGTGGCTAAATAAACCTCCTTTTTTGTTAACTATTGAATGACATATAAGTGCCTCATTCCATCCCAACATCCTGAACGAACAGCCTGGCTAATAGGGTACCAATGGGAGTTAAGCTCATTCTTAACACATGCATAGACTATTATCATTGGAAAATAACAGAAATGAGAAAACAGGCCTAGAGGTCAATTGATGCTGATGTAGTCTGGCTCACCTCTTTTTGTTATTGTTCTTACTTTTGGATATCTCTGTTTGTTAGGGAATTTTTCCTTACTGTCATGAGGGTTTTGCTTTGCATGCACCTAGATAACCTAAAATGGAGGCAGCCATGTGGAAAAAACCAGGCATATACTGTCACTAGAAGAACTTATCCTGCTCTCTTCTGCCATGTGGGTGGGAGTAGCACCCTTCCATTGACTGGAACAGATTGGGTCTTTAAAACTATGAGACTAGGACAGTCTTGCTTCCCTTTTCCAAATCATCCAGAGAGGTAAAGGCTCACCTACAGGAAGGGCATCAGAACTGTTTTGGTGAGGGAGGAAGAGCTATTTTTCCTTTCTCTCTCTTTTACCCTGTGGCCCTGAAAAATGAGCTTGAAGTATTGTTTTTTATTTCATTTGTCTTTTTTAAATTCTAGACTCGGGCAGTAGAATCTCTACCAGACATAGAATTGAACTATGGAGACCCTGGAGACAGTATTCTGGGCTGGATGTTGCAGCTCCCCGGCCCAGCAGGAAAACTCTGAGAAGGCAGAGTGCTGAGGATTTAAAAAAAAAAAAAAAAAAAGGCCCAAAGTAGGTTTTAGACTTGGAACTTGGTAGGACTGTGCTGTAAAGGAAGTGAGCTAAGCTATGAATCCTTTTGCTTCCTAGAGACTGAGGCGGTGTGCAGAGGGTGTTGGGGAATTTTGCCTGGCATGTGTAGGGGGAGGGGAGATGTTTGTATTTTTTTTCTGGATATATCTTTGAAATGAATATTCCTTTCTAAAAGCTAATCTGACTGTTTAGTGATTAAATGAAACTTAGGTGTAGGGGACCCCTAAAATTGGTAGGACCACATTAATGGGGGCTGGAGCCAATGATAGAAACTAGATACCCTCAACTCCCCTTAAAGTTACCAGAGAACCCAAGGGGATAGATGAAATGTAGCATACCTGGCCTTCAGGTAATAGGGGCCAGGGTAATCACTGTTAGATTATCATTAAGACATATCATTTTTTGGCAACTTCTACCCCATTGTTACTAGTTTTATTCTTTGGAACCAAGCAGAACAATTCTAATCTCTCTTCTACATGGCACTCTTTCAAATATTTGAAGACAACTATCATATCCTCCCTAAATCTTAACTTCTCTAAATAACTCCCTTTTCATCCCATCCTCATTTGTTCAAAAATTCTCATATGGCATAAATTCAAGATTACTGAATATGCTAATTGCTTTGCTGCCTGGCTTGTCCCTGTCCTTTAGTACAAGCCTCCAGAATGCATACAGTGCTACTGATGTGGTTTGACCAGGACATTGTATTGAGGGCTCTTCACTTTCCTAGTTCTGCGCACTATGTCTCTCAATGCAGTATAAGATTGTATTAGATTTGTTGACTGTCAAATCACACTGTTTACTCATAATGAGTTTATAGTATCTTAATACCCTCAAATCACTCAGTTATCTAGCCAGACCTCCCAACGTTAAAATTGTGAAGTTAATTTTTCGAACCCGTGTGGTAAGTCTTTACATTTATCTCCATTAAAATTAATCTTTTTAGATCTGGCCCAGCGTTGCCTATTGGGCTCTTTTTGGCTCCCAACTCTGTCATCAAGTGTATTAACTAGTCATTTCAGCTTTGGATCATCTGTAAACTTAAAAAAGTAGACCTTTGTCCAAGTCATTGGAAAAAAAAAGGTAGATAGCACAGAGACCAAGCCAGATCCCTGGAGCATTCCATGAGAGAGACCTCTTTTCAAGATAACATCAAAATATTAACAGCCATCCTTTGGGTCCAGCCAGTTCTGAATTTATCTGTTTGGTCCTGAGTGGGACAAGTGAAAACATTCTCATAAAGTAAAGGAGACAGTCGCCAAACTTGAGCTAGGCTTTAATCTCGATAGGCCCAAATTTTATTTTTCTGTAATGTGTCTGCCAGGTGCCTGTCTTTGTTAAACAAGAAAAGCAACAAGTGATCTATAAATTGCCTACTTTTTGCAACAAATAATATGTCTGCCAGGTGTTTCTGTAAATTGTCTGCTTTTTGGTAAATAAGAAAAAAAATATGTAATCTGTGATAAGTTTGCTTCTGATAAATAATTTTGTATTGGGTAAAAGGATTATAAGGACACACCTTCCCACCAATGGAAATGAAGGTCTGGTTACTGGGGCGGGGATTTGGGTTTTTTTTGGGTGGTCTTAGAATTGTTTGTGCAAGGGTATAAAACTGCTTGTTTGATTTTGTACTTTGCCTCCCTATGCTGGTGTATGTTTTGAATTAGGTGATGCCCAACAGGAATAAATAGCTTCTGTTTCTACTTGGAGAAACCTCTGTATTTTATTTGGGTAAGGGTCTTTGGGATCTTTTTCCCACATAGTCCCCATCTCTCTATCTTTCACTTAAGATTAACTTAATGAAACAATTGGTCAAATACTTTGCTAAAATCTAGGTAAAATAGATATAGAGCACTTCCCCTAGTCTAGTATGCTGTTAAAAAAGCAAATCAAGTTGATCTAGAATAACCTGTTTTGTTGGCAAAACTTTGTTTTGACAAATGACTTTGAAATAATTCTGACTCTTGGAGATCACTTCTTATCTTTCTGACTGTTTAACTAAACATCCCTTTAATTTTTCCTAGGGAAGGAAATCAATTTCAGTGGTAGCCAAACTCATAGTTTGCAGACTCCAATCTTTTTCCTGTTTTGAAAATCAGGACCACAGTTATTATTTTTCAAACCTAGAGTACACCTGTGTGCTCTCCTTATATTTCAAAGAGTTCTAGCAGTGGCTCAAAAATCAAATCTACTAGAATGTAGTTTTGTGCCAAATAACAAATTAGTTTCTTGAACTTATCGACAGCAGCTAGGTGGTCTCTAGCTGTTTGGGGCATTAACTATTTAATAGCCATTTTGTTCTGCCATTTCCAGTCCAAAGATCATAGAGTTAGAGCTAGGAGGGACCTTGGAGGTCATCTAGTCTAATTCCTCTTTCCATAGATGAAGAGACTGAAACCTTGCAAAATTAAGGTCACCCAGGTAAGGCAGAGCCGGGATTCATACTCCAAATCCATTGTTCATTCTTCTGCACCACTTGTGTTGATGGAGAAAGCAAGCAAAGTTAAAGTCACACAATATTGCTATGTCTCTATTATCCATTATCACAACTTTACCTATTCCAAGTGGTTGTACTGTTCCTTCTTTGATCCTCCCTTTTCTGCCAGTATAACTTTAAAAAACACCCATATGTTTTCTTTAGCTTTCCTTAGCAGACTAGGCTTATTCTAAATTTTGGTAACCCTGAGATGGCTGTAGTAGGATTATACCATTCCTGTATTCTGCTGTTTCCTGACCTTGCTTTTATCTTCTTTACATGTTGTGTAACAACTTAAGTTGGTTGGCAAGTTCCCTGCATGTCCACATTAGTCTCTTTAGACAAATGCCCTTTTTCTCCTCATCAAAATTTTATCTTTGTATCTTCAGGATTTCATTACTGAGAGCTTTCTAGACTGGCTTTTAAACTGTGTCCAACTTTTTCTATCCTCACATTCTAAAGAGGCGATCCTTTCCCCTTAGTTCCCACTTCCTCCCCAATAACCAGTTCCTCCTTAGAGTCAGATCCAGAATAAAAGTGCCCCACCTTTTAAAATTCCATGACCCTTTGAAGGATGAAATTGATCATTAATAACAATAGCTACCATTTAAATAGTTCTTTAAGGTTTGCAAAAACACTTTATATGCTATCTCATTTGATCAAGTCAAGAAATTTCAACTGCTCACTTTGTCAGAAAGACTGTTTTAGTACTTGAAATTGAAGTCTACCATCACTACTACAGCATTCTTCCAGGAGGAAAAGTTTGTGATTTTCTTCCTGACCTTGAGAGCACCCATGCATCCTTATCCCTTAGAGGACAAGCAGCTTCTTCTTCCTCAGAGGATCCTCTTTGGAAAGTCTCATATCTATTCCTTAGTTTTAGTTATTCAGTGATCATTCTTTCCCCCTTTCTTTTCTGTATCACAGTCTTCAACTCTCCAGCCTTCTGATGCTGGTAAGGATTGCTACCTGCCTCTTCAGATCCCTTTTCTTTGTTGTTTTCACAGTGAAACTTTTTTGGTTTTGAAAAGGAACGCTTCATCCTCTTTGACAATAGCCCTTGAGAATTACTAGCAAGAACAGAGACAGGATCTCACTTACAGCAAAGATGGAGAACAGGAAGAATTCTGCTTTTACAATTGAGGCCTAGCCAAATCTAACAAAGGGCAGGTAGAGGGAAGATAAAGACTTCAAGGAATATTTCTCCATTCTCTAAACAGATGTGTCAAACCCATGGTCAGCTGTGGAATTTGGAAATATTTAGCAAAATAAATAAAAATACAGTAAAATATAGATAACATAACATTTTGAAACCAAGTCAACATGTGTGCTGCAGGGGTCCTTACGGAGACATTAGTGGCACCATTTCTATTTGACTTGGACACCACCATTCTGGATAATTGGGTAGTAGGTACTCCCTATTTGGAAAATGTGGGTTGTCAGGATATCCTAACCTGAAGACAGGGGCCCCTGGTTACTTACCCTAGTTGAGAAGGCACCAGTGCATTCTCAAGAACAGAAGAGTTGAGGCTTATAGGTGTAAGCAGAGACGGTTTATTGAAGTCTCTCCATGAGGAAGCCTTACAGCAAGATCTCAGTACAGACTTCCAAACTACCCCCAAAGCTCAAGCCTTATATATCCCAGATGCACATACCACACGTGACAAAAACAGAGCCCAGCTGAACCAAATTGTGAGAGGGAAGTGCAGTCACAAGGGCATGAAGGCCCCAGGGTGTGGAGGTGCTAATCTGGAACACCTGGTAACCACATGTGTGAGAACCTTGAGCAATGCTCTGAACTCTCCTGACCCAGCTTGTTTCAGGGCCTCAACACTCCCTGTGCCTCAACATAACCGCCTGCAGCCTGCATGTATTTCCTATCCCTCACAGTGGATGTTAGGTAGACGTGCAGGGTTTCATGTGGCCTTTTGAGTTCTATGTTGAAGGTCTGTTTGGAGGGCAATTTTTCTCTCATTACCCTTTAATGACATTTTTTGTGCTTTGAAAGAAACACTAAAGATATTCTTGGGATATTGATCTTCCTTTGAGTTCTGTCTGGGCATATACCATTTCTGTGGGTAGTAGTCATCACTTTGATCAGTTACATGTTCATCTGACAAGGACTAGAGCCTCTCTGGCTTGTGTTGGGTGTAGCCATTGGATAGATGGTGCCATGTCTTGTGGTTTTTGTAAACATTAGTTGTTGCAACACTGGGAACTTCTTAAAAAGTTTTTCTGACAAAAGTTGGCACATTTTCGGTGGCACATTTTCTTTCTTAGGTCCTCGATCAATGTCTTCAATTTTTTCATTTTCTTCCTAAGGTTTTACCGGCTGTTTTTTTTTTTTTTTTGAAAAATCCTTGAGAACAATTTTGTCATATCATACTATGTGAATAGTGCTGCATTATTTGGTAATTTGGTATTTGGTAATAAATTAACAGGGATCTCTTGAGTGCCAACCATGTTCAACACTGCTATGGAGATACTGGGGAGGAAGAAGAAATTGATGCTGTTGACAATTAAAAAACCATATACCACCAGCACTGTGGTGTAACAGAAGGCTCCAGACCAGTCACTTATTTTTTTGTATTATTTAAACAGTTCTAGGTGATTTCATCATGCAGAAGGCAACTTTCCTTTTGCATTTGTATATTTAGGATTTGTTGGCTTTGTGTTGACGAGAGATTTAATCACCCCAAAGACCTGTGATTTTATTGGTATGGGAATTTGATGTAGCACAATGAATCACAATTATAATTTAATGTCTTAGAGCAGTTTTTATTTCTTTTGTGTCATGAATTCCTTTCACACTCTAGTGAAAGTCTAACTTAGGAACCCCTTCTCAGTGTTTTTAAATGCATAAAACTAAATGTAAAGGATTATAAAGGAACCTAACTATATTGAAATAAAGTTCTTAAAATACGAAAATGAATTCACAAACCCTAGGTTAAGAACCTGTCTGAGAGGTTGCCTGTGATTCAGTATGGTTAAGTTATTTGCTCATGATCACACAGCTAAGTGGTCTAGAGACCGAATTTGAACGTAGGCCTTCTTGACTCTTGGTCCAGCATTCTATGCTTTAAATCACATCTTACAAAATACAATGATTTCCAAATGTTGGATTAGGCATTATTACAGTTTAACTCTAGAACTGTCCATATCTTGTGTGTATGACAGAAGGTTCAAATTCTGTGGTATGCTTATCTTACATAAGCTATCAGGGCTTCTTTGTGGGCAGAGTAGAGTTCAGAAAAAAGCATATAGATTTTTTAAAATTGTCATTCTTTGAAAGAATTGAGGTAATTCCCAAACATTCAATTACTCTGAGACATCTTAGTGAAGACCATGATGAGAATTACTAATGTGAATGTTTGTAGAACAAGAGGAAAACCTGGGTCTTTTCTATAAAGAGAATTTGGGAAGAATAATCATTCCCATTTTACAGTTGGAAACAAGGAAACATGCAAAAAGGTGGAGTCAGGCTTATACTGTGAGTCATTGACAAAGTTAGGTATGGAGCCCATTTTAATAGACTGAGTAAAATATTGTTCCTCCTTTGATTTTGAGACCAGATTTCTTTCTGATTGGTATTCTTCTAATGACCCAGTGTTGATAAATTAACAGGGATCTCTTGAGTGCCAACCATGTCCAACAGTGCTATGGAGATACAAGGGAGGAAGAAGAAATTGATCCTGTTGACAATTAAAAAACCGTATAATACCAGTACTTCAGAGAAGAAAAGAATGTCATAGACTTTGCTTAGTCCAACTTTTTGCCTGATTGATTTCTTCAATAGCACCTCTGGCAAGTGATTACCAAGATTCTGCTTGAATAAACATGATACATGGCACATAGCAGGCACTTTGACAAATGTTTATTGATCGATTATATACAGAAATAGGGAATTGATTCCTTCAAAAGCTAACCTATTTCATTTATGGACAGCATCTGACTTCCTGAGGCTCTTTTCCTATTTTTAATTTTTCTCTGGTGCTTAGCACATAGTAGGAACTTCATAAAATGTTGATTGATTGATTGATTCCTCACTGGAGCAAGTAGAATGAGTCTAAACTATCTTCCCACATGATAACCCTTCAAATATTTGATGAGTTTTCCTATCTCCCATCATGTCCATGCCTTTTCTTCCCTGCATTAAACATTCCCAGATTCCCGTTTTTCAGACCATCTTCATGTGGCATGGTTTCAGATTTCTTTACCATCTTTGTTACTTACCTCTGATGAACATATTCCAGTTTATCAATGTACTTTCTGAACTAAATAGATAGGGTCTGCCTATTCATTAGATTGTTAGCTCTTCAAGAGTAGGGACTGTCTTGTGTCTCTCTTTTTATATCTGGTGCTTAGCACAGGGCCTGGTGTATAGTAGGAACTTCATAAATGTTTGTTGACTGGCTGCAGAGTTCAGTGGAACTGTCACCCTACTCAATCTAGGTACTCTACTTCTATTAGTATAAATTAAGCTTGTATTATATGGACAGCTAGATGGTAAAACGGATAGAGTACCAAGCCTGGAGTTAGGAAGACTCATCTTCCTGAGGTCAGATGTGTCCTCAAATACTTACTAGCTGTGTGATCCTAGACAAGTCACTTAACCCTGTTTGCCTCAGTTCCTCATCTGTAAAATGAGCCAGAGAAGGAAATGGCAAACAGCTCTAGTATCTTTACCAAGAAAACTTCAAAATGGGATCACATGATTGAATGATAAGAAGAACCACAAAAAGTTGTGTTAATTAATTGCCTCATCATACTGTTGTTTCATACTGACCTTGCAGTCCACCAAAACCCTCAGATATTTAAAAAATAAATTATTGTGCACATGCTTATTTCTTACTTATGTAGTTGACTGGGAAGCCACATTCAGTTATTCATCACATGATTATAGGGACTAGACATATATGATAGAAATAGAAATATAAAACAAAATAAACAACACGATATTATATATTTAAGTGCTTTCATTGTATCTGGTCCAGAAGGTGAATCTTCTAGGATTTCTGAAGATAAGGAGATCAAGGGTCCAGGTAGAAGGTTTTATGAATTATGTAAGACTTGAGCTGATTCTGGAAAGATGGGAGAAAGGGGCAAGGGGAGATTGAAAAATGGATCTAACTTTTAGTCCCACAAATATATTCCATACTATAAAACTCATAGAATATTGGAGCTAGAACAGACTTGGAGATAATCATTCAACCCCTTTATTTTATGAGACCCAGAGAATTAAAGTGACATTCCCATTATCTCATGGCTAACCTTCCATATGTGGTTGCTCTTAACTGATTTAATTAGCCTAAGTGGTATTTTTTGGTCAGGAAACATGGGTATTACTAAGTACAGTACAAATAATAAAAATCCATTAGCTAATAGAAGTAGACCAAAAATAGAAGTCTGACCTTCAAGCCCTCCCCAGATTTCTTTTCTATCATTACAGCATCTGATTTATTAATTTTTCTCACTTAGTTTTATCATTCATGATAGCAGCAAACAGAAATATAAATGTCCTTGCTTTCTAAATATACTTCAAATAAAACAGGGCAAGATTTAATCATTTATAAGTGAAGTGTTTTAAAAAAGAGAGCTATTTGATTTTCTTTCTTTTTTATTTTAAATTGAGGCCTTTTGTTTTTATGTTACATTCATTTCCAAGTATATCCCTCCCTTGTGCCAGCAAGCCTTCTCTGTGACAAAAGTTGTTGTTTTTTTTTTTTTAAAAGAGCAAAAATGGCAGTTCAGCAAAGTGTTTGATTTGGTTTCAGAGATTTAAATAAGATTCTTTAGAGGCTGCCAAATGAATTAACTAGAGAAGTAAAGAAATGGCATTATTGAGCTCAATAAGATTCCTTATTCTTAGTAATAATGATGACAGTATTATACTTCATTTATTTTTGTTTTAGGAGCTGATAGCAAGTTTATTTTGTGAAAGCAGAGAGCAAACAGGCCAAAGAGGACATATGGTGGGGGTTGGGAGTAAGGATGTTGGTAACCCTGAAAATGTAGTTAGTTACTTCAGGGGCAAGAGGATGATTTTCACACTGAGAAAGTTAGGGAGTTCTTTGTGGAAAGGGGAGTTGTTCTCAGCCACTCAGCACCATCCAGACTAGCTCTTCATAGTTGATACAACCGTTGCTGTCTTCATCCCCTTGTACCAACACTTCCACTTCTTCCTCTGTCATCTTCTCACCCAGGGTGATGAGGACATGTCGTATTTCTGCCCCCATGACTGTGCCATTCCCTTCCTTATCAAACACCTGAAGCCCTTCTACGTAGTCTTCATATGTGCCCTGGTCCTTATTCTTTGCTACGGTCTGCAGCATTGACAGAAAGTGTTCAAAGTCCAGCACCTTCACATTCATCTCATCACTCTTGGTATGCCCTAAGACCTTGAGCATCTCAGCATTGGTAGGGTTCTGGCCCAGGGCTCGCATCATGTCCCCACACTGGCTGTATAAGATGTTTCCATTCCCTGTTTGGTCAAACAGCTGGAAGGCCTCCTTGAACTCTGTGGTCTGATCCTCCGAGAAGTTGCACATCTTGGCCGTGCAGAGCACTCACTCATACTGCTAATGTTGCTGTATGTAATGGCTTCCTGGTATTATACTTTAGACAGCACTATTTTGGGAGCATTGGTTCTCGGGATAACTGAAAAAAGTTTGTTGTTGTTAAATTGGTTGAGTCGTATTCGACTCTGTGACTCCCATGTGGAGTTTTCTTGTCAAAGATACTTGGAATGGTTTGCTATATCCTTCTCCAGCTCATTTTACAGATGAGGAAACTGAGGCAAACAGGGTTAAGTGAGTCAGTCAGGGTCACAACAGTTGTCTGACTATCTAAGGCCAAATTTGAACTCATGAAGATGAGTCTTCCTGACTTCAGGTCTGGCACTCTATTCATTGCACCACATAGATACCTCTGAAAAAGTAGAATTTACTGAATAATTAGAAAAAAATCATGGGCATATTGCTAATCAAAAAGTCATTGAGAGGATTTTAATAACTATTGTTCAATATGATTAGTTTCTCATCATTAGAAAATATAAGCATAATCTATGTAGTACTGAGTGTATCTTTGATGAAAATATGAAAAATAAACCAGAAGACTTTAAAAAAAATGATATTCTATAATGGAGTATGTCTTTAGAGTCCCAGTTGACTGCAAGAGGCAGAGAATTGTGCTTATTATTTGTTGGCTATTAAAAAATGCTTTTGATTTGTTCAAAATGCGCTCTCCAGGGCTATCCAGAAGTATGCCTCCCACGCACATGATCAGATTATGTTTCTTTGCCAGATGCAATAACAGAGGTAACTTGGAGCTACAGATTGTTAGCATTAAGTGAGTGAGGCCTAATAACAGGAGACATAAGCTTGCTAAAAGTATTTTCTACTGTCATGGAGGTCGTCTTATGAAAAATTGGAATGGAAAGAGGGGTATTATGCTGGTTATATCAAAGCCTGGATCATAGCAGGGTCTCTGAAAATAAGATCCGTAAGTACTCAAGAGTATAGCCTGACTATCCACATAGTAAAAACCAAGTGGATGAAGAATCTTAGCTAGATAGTGAGACATAATTGGATGTTTCTCTCATGGATACTTTTGAGGGATATTGAGCCGGGCCTAGAAATGAATAGAAAGAAAACTTGAGTTGGATTGCATTTGGGAAATTGTGCTTTCAATAATTGCAAACCTCTTTCTGAAACAAAAATCCATCTTTTTAATCTTGCTATTCCTCCAGTGTTTCTATATGGCTATAAAACATGGAATACTACAGTCTCCAAAGAGTAAAAATTGTGGGTTATCCAAAGCCTAGTGAAGAGATGATGATAGTTATACCATATTACCAACAACAAATTGTGTTTGTGGAAGTATCCACATAGCTGACATCACAGATCCACTGAAGTAATGATAATAATAATAGGAGTAATGCTTCAGCAGATATCATTATGCACTCCTCAGGTACGAGGCATCGTGCTAAGCACCATGGTTACAAAAATGAAGCAGGGCCCTCAAGAGCTAATTGTTCTATTGTTGTCAATGAGTCGTTTTATCATGTCAGACTCTCTGTGACCCCATTTGGGGTTTTCTTGGCAAAGATACTGGAGTGGTTTGCCATTTCCTTTTCCAGCTCATTTTACAGATGAGGAAACTGAGGCAAGCGGTTAGGAGAGTGGGCCAGGGTCCCACCCAGTAAGGGTCTGGGTTAGTTTTGAACTCAGGTAGGTGAGTCTTTCTGACTTCAGGGCTGGCATTCTATCTTCTGTGCCACCTAACTGCCCTTGCTAATATTACTTTAATGAGGATAAATCATGGACATAAATAATGATAGACAGGATAAGTATTTAACAATAATGAGTAAATAGCGAGTAAATACTCAGTATTGCCAGGTCCTGTACCAAGTGCAGGACATAACAGGT
>CM053590.1:158119088-158135592 GCA_028646515.1 Pseudochirops corinnae | reverse complement strand
AGTCAGATTGTTGACTCTCTTTTCATGATTTTCTTGCATCATTCTAATTTCTCTTCCCAATTTTTCCTCCACTTCTCTTATTTGGTTTCAAAATCCTTTTTAAGTTTCTCTATGGCCTGTAACCAGCTTACATTTTTCTTGGAAGTTTTTGTTGCAGGAGTTCTGACTGTGTTGTCTTCCTCCTGTTCCATGCCTTGATCCTTTTTGTCCCAAAAAAAGGAGTCTAAAGTTGAATTGCTGAGCTTGGTTTGCTTCCTTTGCCTGCTCATGTTGCCAGTCAATTAATTTGATTTTTGAGCCACAGTAGAGGGGAGAGTTTTGTTCCAAAATTTCTGGGGTTTTTGCAGCTGCTGGAGCTATTAGGAGGCGGCGGTCTCTGCAGCCCCCACCAACTTTGGCTCACTGGTCATGCACATCAGGACCACCACCCAAGACTGCAATCCCAATCTGGTCAGGTTAAGGCAAGAACATTTAGCTTCTGAATAATTGCTTGGCTCCCTGGCAATCTGCAGTCCAGGAGCTCTGAAGCAGCCACGTGGAGATGGCTGCAGGGGCCGCTTCCTCTGCTTTCTTGCCCTGAGGGCAGATGGCCAGACCCACTTTTCTCTCCAAATTTAGCTGAGTTCCACTGACCTTTTACTTTGTCCTTGTTTTTTATTAGGTTGATAACTCTCAAAACTGCCACAGCTGCCACTGATCCACTCCCCTGAAGGCTCCAGCTGTGGCTTGTCCTGGCCATCCCAGGGCCAAGCTATGGTTTCAGGCCAGCCTGGGCTTGGCTCCCAGCACTCTGTGATGAGCTCTTCCCATCCTGCCTGCTTGGCTGCCTCCAGCAGGAGATGTTTTTTTCTGTAATTTTGTGTGTTCTGGAGCTCTAAAATTTGTTTAGAGTCATTTTATAGGTATTTGAAGTGGTTATGTTGGGAGCTGCATAGTTCTCCTGCTTCTATGTTGCCATCTTGACTCCACCCCCCAGGCAAAATAGTTTTGAATAATTTTCTCTACCTATTGTGAATTCTCTTTTTTTTCATCTTTGAGTTTATCAAGTTGGTTTCCCTTATTTGATTAAATTAATTCAATTTTTTGTTTTAAATTTTCTCTTCTTTGATTTTCAGAATTTCTATTTTAATGTTTAACTGAGATTTTAATATTTATTACCTTTCTAATTTTTAAGTTGCATGTCCCCTTGTGTTTATTATGGAATTATTCTCTTCTTCTGAGTTTCTCTTTTGTGTTTCTCTTAACTTGTAGTACTTTTTTTGTTGTTGTTGTTTTGGGATTTTTCTTCTGTTTATTCATGTCTTTAGCTCCATGTATGGGTACTCCCCTGATGTAGTTAATATGGTGTAGTGGGAAAAAAATCACTGGATTTAAAGTCAAAGGACCAGGATTTAAATCTTGTTTCTGGGGCTCATGATATGGGATTTTGGACAAGTCACTTACAACTTCTCCAGTCCTTTGTTAAATGGAGAGTTTGGATTAGATGACCTCTGGGGTTCCTTCCAACTCTAAAATCTGCAATCCTATGAGTCCTGGATGGGGCAGCTGGTTGCTGGTTTCTCTGACTTCTTGCATAACCCTGGCTTCAAAACAGGGAGCTAAATCTGGATCTGGGTTTGGGGCTGGACCCAGACCAAGGATTAGATCCTGCTCTCTTCCTTAATTTCTGACTTTTGTTTTGATATGACAGCTCAACATGGCAGTGGTGTTGGTTTCTTTTGTTATCTGAAGTATTTTGTTTTATGTATTTTAAAACATTCATCTGAGAAGGAGTGTATAGGCTTTATCAGACCACCAAAGGGGTCCATGAATTAAAAAAAAAATTAAGAACTTCTGATATAGGGGAAAGCAGCGCTGTGTTGATAAATTTATAAATAACTGTCTCTCTACAAAAAGAAATACATACAGAATACAAAAAATACATACAGAACATACAGATTAACATTTTTCCATCATGTTGTTAAGTCTAAACAATCAACAAAACGCCCTCATTTGTAGCATTTGTGGATTTATGAGTGAAAATTACCAATCAGCTCTTATATGACTAGACTGTAGCACACTCCTAGGGGAAGGCCTCTAGAATATTGGATAGCTTGCCTAAAAAGTGAGACTTTAAATAGCCCAAAATGAGAAGGCAGGGGTGGGTATAGAGGGGGAGCCTGGGACTTGCTTGTTGTCCTTCCTTCTTACATCATTATGTTAGAGTCAAGGTTCATTGTGTCCATCTATGGCTGATCACACCAATATGAACTTGGAATGCTCTACCACAGGAGCACAGCTAGTCCATGTGAACATTTTGGGGTGGATTCTCTAAATTTGCACATCTCAAGCTTCTTTAGAGCTACTTCAATTCTGCTTCACTCATAGAGCACAGTGCCTTCTTTGATGTGGGTATGCCATGCTGGGTATTCCTTTGCCAGCATCCTGCATGTCATGCAATCAATTCTAAGGGGGGTACTTAACCCTTTGAGAAAGGAGGGATAAAGGTTTTGATCAGAAAAGAATGTCTTAAGCTTTTTAGTATGTGTGATAGGCTCCTATGTATCACAATCTGTATAAATTTCTCTTTGAAGTTTTTTTTAATAGAAGTTATCATAAAATAAAACTATGGGTTGGAAATACACTTTGTTTAATCTCAAATGTTTTAAACCGTATATTATCCTGTTGACATTTGTGTTCAGCTAATAAAGAAAAGTGACAAAACTTAAAAAAAAATGAGAAAGGAGGGATAGTGACAAGATGGTCAGCTGATGATAACAACAAAGATCTTTATAAAGCGATCTAGAGTCTAGACCCATGTGAGATCTCCCCTCACAGTTTGAGAAGTGCTGAAAGGGTCACGAGTAGAAAAAGTTTAAGAAGTCCTGATCTAGACAGATGAAATGAACCTCAAAGGAGGAGGGATTCTCCTGTGAAAGATAGCACTGGGAATGTCCTAAAGTGGCTACAAGAACAAGAAATACATCTACTCACCCTCCTAGCCCTGTGTGTGAGCGTGATGGAGAAAAGTAACAGCTAGAGTTGCAGAGTGTGAAACGTTACGAGTCTTCAGGAGAAGGCAAGGTTTCACGAGCACTAGATGAGGAAAGTGATATATTAAGGAATCTTAGATAAAGGGGAATGTATTAAGGGTTTTCAGAGTTCAAGAAAGGGATGAGGAGATAAAGCTCTGCTGGCTAGGGATGAGAGTATGGGAATGAAGGAGCTGGAAGAAAGGATTTCACTTGCATAAAGCTATAGGAATTTGTTAGCTGTAGAAGGAGAGTATCAAGTTGGAAGACTAAGGTTCTAATTACAATTCTGGAGCGAAGGAACCTTTGCCCTCTTAGTGAACTGGAGTCAGGGACTGGAAGGCATTGTACTGAGGTCTCACAGTGAGAGAGACATGAACAATTGTCACTTCCATGGTGTGTATAATCCCAGAATTTCTTAGGCATTAAAAAAAAGCTTATGTATAGTGTTATACAGTAACATGGAATAATGTTTACTGAAGTACTCTATTACTAAGTACCTGTTTTAATGAATAGGGTAGAATAATTTGCAATTAGCATATTCATGTGATTTTGCTAAAAGATGAGAAATTCTGGGATTTTATTTTCTGCAATAGACACTCTACCTCTTGTTTATAGTATTACTTTTGCATGTCAAACCCACTTTTCATGATATAAAATTAAATGTCATCCTTGCTTATGTCTCATCTGTCACAAATTCCAGATTAATAGGGTCCTAATTAATGTGGTTTTTCTCTGTAGTAATTAGCTCAGATCTATGAGATTCAGCATTTCTTAAATAATCCAAATCCTTTTATTCTTGATATGGGAGATGCTAGGGTAGGCAAGGAGGTGCTTGCCTTTGTCAAAGGAAAGGAATAATCTATTTTTAGATTGATCCCTACTCAGTTTCATTGCCATCAACCAGATACCACCATCCTCAAGTTGCCAAGCATTTGGGGGCAGGATTATACCAGCAAATTAAGTACAGTGGAGTCTTTTACTAATAATAATGTCCAATCCTGTTACCTTGAATAATTATCTTACCTCTTTAGGCATCCATCTGCTTTCTCATCTGTAAAATGAGGAGGTTGGACCATCTAAGGATTTTTATGATTCTAAAGCTATGATCCAGCTCTCACATTCCCTGGTTCTAGGGGCTCCTATAACTTGGGATGGGCAGAGGGCAGGTATATAAAGTTACCTCTAGGGAAAATGATGCCAGTAGCTAGGGTAAGTGGTAGTGATGAGAGGTTAATAAAGATAAAATCTATTTTTATAATTTCATGTGAAGAGTTAAGAGCACTGGATTTGAAGTTAGAGGACCTTGCCTGGGCTTGAATTTTCTCTTGCTATTTACACATGTGACCTTGGGTAAGTCATCTGTAAAATGGGGGAGGGGGTTTGCAGTGTCACTAAGTCAAATACCATATACCTTTGAACTTTATCCCTGTAGTCTTAGGAACCAAGACAAAAATAAGTCTGATCAGTTCTGGCCTACATTTCAGGACTTCAGAAGGAACACGTTATAAAGAGCCAACTAACCACCCCTGAAGATGGAGTTTCATAACCTGTACTTTGTCTGTAGGGTGACATTAGAGACACTCTGGTGATTCATGTGTTCCCTTCAAAGCTCTAATGAGCAGGCCGTTTTCAGAGAGTTGTGCCTGGCATTTGTAAACTGTGCTGATGTGCAGGTTACGATAATGTGGAAAAAAAAGAATTTAATTTTCACAATTGCCCCCATGTGTACTTAGAGTATATTCATCTTCTAGTCTGGCTAATGCAGGGTCCGTTTCCATAACCTTCTTCGGCATTGATACAAAGCTTCTTATTCTCATATCGGTGTCTAAACCAATTAACACAACTCTGTGAACCAGGCAGGGAAACGTGTTGTCCTGTTTTATAGGCTTCAGAAGAATAAGAAGGCCTGGAGACAGTTATCCAGGGAGATAGTCACCAAGGGAGACATCATCTCAGAGCAGATGTGCTTGGGAGTGAGTAGGAAAACAAACAATTGATCACGGACTGGCATTGTAGTGTTAATGACAGATGACAAGACTGGAGAGGCCTGATTTCATATGCCAGTGTGTACCAAGACAACCCGGCCTTACCAGATAGGAACACAGTGGCAATACCAAATTGAAAGCTTTCATGGATATCTACCACCAGAATTATGCATCTGGAGAATTGTCAGAGATGGGGTTTCCAAGAGTATTCTATGGCACCAGCTAAAGAGGTCTGGCAGCCAGCTACTGTGGTTCCGGGGCCAACTGTCCACTTGTGTGTTTGGTGGAGGAGCAAGAGCAGAAAATTCTCTGTAGCAAAGTGAACTTGGTCTCTGTTCATAAAGTCCACCAAGGGCATGTCCTGTAAGAGAGTGAAGCAGTCACTCTGTTCTAAGAAATCAGAGAAGTCTGAGGACAGAGTTGAGGGCCAAAGCAATAAGTGTGTGAACCTGGGAAAAAGGAGGCAGTTGTTGGGGAGGGATAATCTAATACTGTCAAAAAAACAACAACATGGGATTTGTTGTAATGAGCTATTGTTGTGAGAGGTGCCAGCTCACCTGGGCATACTTCTGAATGGCAGATGGTTGAATCTTAACATATATCCTGGACCAAAGCACATCAGGAGACTTTGAATCCATCAAAAAAGTCAACACATCTGTTTGGGAGGCTGGAAGTTTGAATTTCTATTTAACTCAGCATGAAATCCCAGGCCGCCAAGGAGGCCAACAATGATAAAAAAAGAAAGGCCCCATACTAAAATATTTATAATAGCACTTTTTTTTTTCATCATAGAAGAGAAGCGGAAACAAAACAAAAAAAAAAATCCATCAAAAAGGAAACCCCTAAACAAGTTGTGATACATGAATGGGATGGAATTTTGTGGCTCTGTAAAAAGTGATGAATGTGGCAAATTAAAAAATGCATGGGAAAATGTATATGAATTGATGCAAAGTAGAGTAAGCAGAACCAGGAAAACAGTATACACAAAGACTGTGAGATAAATGGAAAAGAACCACAGCAGCAAAATAATCAAAAGTGAATGCTATGAAATCATAATGACCAAGGTTGGCCCCAAAGAAGAGATGTAAGAGTGTACCTCCCCCCTGTCTTTGCAGAGGTGAGGGACTATGGATATGGAATACCGAATATATAATGCTAGACTTTTCAGTTTTTCTGAACTGTCTCCCTCTTTCCCTCCTTCTTTGTTAGAAAAGATGGTGCTCTGGAGGAGGGGGAGGAAAACTTAGAAAATGTAGGTTATGGAAAAATTTTCAAAAGCTTGAGGAAGGAGAGATTAATTAAATTGGAGAACAGAGAAAAATTGGCCTTGAAGGAAGAAAAAGATTTTAACATGTGAAGATTTGGAGGGAATATTACTTTTCTATTGTTAGAGCTTAGCACAGTGCTTTGTACAAAGTAAGCACTTAACAAATGATTTTTCACTAATGAATTATAGAATCCTTAGAGAAGCAGATTGCAGGTCAATGTAAGGGGGAAAAAAATCCAACTCTATCAACCTGAGCTGTTCAAAAGTTCAAAAAGCTGTTTAAAAAAAAAAAAAGATACAAAAGCTTTTTGTATCTAAGGGAGAGGACTTTGGGACACAGTATTGTATTTCTCCCTCTTTGTGTTTTGAAGGACGGACCCGATTACTAATTCTGCCATTATTCAGTTTTGTATATTTTGATGTATCCATGATTTCATCAATACTGTTACTCTTACCAATGATTCAGCTGTCAGTCTATCCATGCTTTGCTCATCCTGTGGCATTCTCCAATCTGTCCCCTCACAAATTCTCTGGGGGTGGGGGTGGGGTGTTCTTCTAGAATCTAGATCTCTTAGTGTTGTGTGGATGCTAATGGACCACACAGAGAGCCTGCTGGCTGTTTCTTAATCTCGCTTTGTGACTGATTTTTTCCTTCCTAACCATACAGTTCTCTGATGATAAGCTCTCCATGATCACTTCTGTGCAATATGTAATAATATATTTGCAGCCTGTTTCTCCTCCTCCCTCATACCTTTCCATCACTCTTTGGGTTCACTCCAGTTTAATTCTTTGGAGACTGACTTATATAACTATATTTCATCACTGGACGAATATTGTTGTTTAAAATATTTGTTATAAAGAAAAACTTGGGGTCACGAAAGGCACTGAACAGTCTCCCAAATGTTATCCAACCCTGTCTCCTCATCCTGGTCTGGGCCCAACCCATTGCCCATTTACAGCGTCCTACATATGATACTTTTGTATGTACCATTGCATGTATATGTGCCAGTAGAATCTAAGGTTTGTCTATCCAACTGCATATCATCATCTGGACTATATGTACTTCTCATCTACTTATTTTTTTCCTATGTGGATAGTCAGGTAAATCTCTTTGAGAGATTATAGATCACATTTAGTATGCTTTGCAACATTCAAGTGCTTGATTCAATTGCTCTAATGACAACTTTAGGAAATAAGCTATTGTTATTCCCATTTCAGAGTGGAGGAACTTGAGGCAAGCAGAGGTTAACTGACTTGCCCAGGGTCCTACAGCTAGTAAATGTCTTAAGTTAAATTGGAACTTGGGTCTTCCTGATCCCGAGTTCACTACTCTATTTGCTGAACCACCTAGCTTGCCATTTTCAAGCAGGAGCTTCAGGAAGAATTTGAAGATCAATAGTCTCTTTTCCATTTGAGCTCTGAGATGGACATCCTCCACAACAAAGGCAGACAACTTTATGGAGTGCCCCCCTTTCTAGATTATGCCTCTCTTGGTATTAGAAATCCGAGGATTGTAGAAAAGAGTTATCTCCATTGTTAAAAGATCACCTTTTTATACTCATAAAAAGTGGGGGGATTCACTTGCCTAGGATATGTGTATTTGTAAAAGAGTATCTAGGTAGTTTATTTTGTCCTGAATATAAATACATTTTGTCCTCAAAAAAAAAAAAGATCACCTTTTGTGTGACTGGAATCAAATGCTTTTTATAATCAACAAACAGCAAACTTCAGTGGGACCTTATAGTCTATACAGTCAATTTTTTTGATTGTCATGCTATATACTGTGGTATATACACTGTGCACAGTACGTGCCTCCTTCTTTCTTAAATCTCTATCAATCCTATCTTTGATATGTGTGTACATTGTTCACATGTCAAACATATGTTTGTCTAAAAGACTATTTTACAGAGAACTCACACAGGGTAAACACTCTCATGAAGGCCAGAAGAAGCAATATAAGAATACTCTCAAGGCCTCTCTGAAGAACTCTGGAATTGATTGTGAGTCATGGGAGATGATGGCATAGGACTGCCCAATATGGTGTGCCTGAATCAAAGAAGGTGCTATGCTCTAGGACAGTGGTTCTCAACCTTCCTAATGCCATGACCCTTTAATACAGTTCTTCATGTTGTGCTGACCTCCAACCATAAAATTATTTTCATTGCTACTTCATAACTGTAATTTTGCTGTTATGAATCATAATGTAAATATCTGATATGCAGGATGTATTTTCATTGTTACAAATTGAACATAACCCATAGGTTGAGAACTGCTGCTCTAGGAGCAAAGCAGAATTGTAGTAGCACAAAGGAAATGTGAAATGCATGAAGGTAGAGACATTTCCACTCCAAATGTTCATACTGTCTATATGTGCCCAACCTGTGATAGAGCCTTCTGAGCTGAACGACCACGAGTGGACACATTATATCTTGACCACATCAGAGTGATGTCATCTTGGCCGTCTTTGCCAATGAAGGACAATAACCAACCAACCAAGATTATTTTCATAAAACTGACTTAGAATGATGGGAATACAGAGTTGGAAGAGAATTAGGATCCATTTAATCCAATCCCCTGAGCAACTCTATAACATTACCAAGAAAATGGCTATTTAGCCCATACTTGAACCCCAGTGATAAGGTAGGGGGATATATGACTAGAAGGGGAAGGTGTCAAGGAGGAGCTCTGGTAATTGACTGGGGAGGGAAGAGAGAGAGAGACAGAGACACAGAGAAAGGAGACAATGAAGGCAGAGGAAGCAGCCCAAAGAAAGGCACAGAAAAGTCACTGGACAAGGCTTGGTTTGAAGAAATCATCCTATTTTCTGAAAGACATTTCTCCTAACAATTGCTAGCGCCTTCCTTTGGATATTACCTCAATTTACCCTGTATTTACCTTACATGTGTGGTTGTTTGCATATTGTCCCCCCTTTTAGAATGTGAGCTTCTTGAGGGGAGGGATTATTTTTGTTGTTGTTTGTCTTTTGTGCTCAAAGATGACCAAAATAACATCACTATGTTGTGGTCAAGGGACAGTGTTTCTGGCTGTGGCTGATCAGCTCCATGAGGGCTCAGGAGGCTCTACAACAGGTCAGGCACAAATAGTCTGTGTGACCATTTGGGAGGGAGATGGCTCTAAATTTGTGCAACTCACTTTTTTTTTTTCCTTGAACTCCCGCAATTCTGCTTTGCTCATAAAACACAGAGCCTTCTTTGATGTGGGTACACCATACTGGACATCCCAGTGCCAGTGTGTCCCATGTCTCACAACTGATTCCAAAATTCTTCGGAGAGACCTTGAGAGTGTCCTTGTGTTGCTTCTTCTGACCATCAAGTGAGAGCCTGTCTTTGTGTGAGTTTTCTTCAAGGGATTGTTTTTACAGAGATGAGGTTATTGCAAGGGAACTGAAAATACATATTACACACCAAACTGCCATTTTGGTCTTTATTTAGCTTCAACAAAATAAGCAGTGTGATTCAGTACCTTCATAAATAAGAAAATATATCTTCTGTAGACTGAACAAATAATATGTCATACCCTCATTACTCTTTTTCAAATGTATGGAGAAGCTGTTGTATAAATAAAATACAAATTGATTTAAACAAGCTACTGAATTCATAGTAACTTTGTATACTCATAGTACAGCTACTACTATCATGAGTGAGTCATTAATTTTTTTTTTCAAAAGACATTCTGAGGTTGAGAATTATTGGCCTGCTCTAAGGAAATGTCACAAAGATACCAGCTACAGCCACAAACCAGGCAACTGCCATGCATGCACAATGTGGAAGGAGCAGCTGGTGAGAGCATCGGCCACATCAGCCACACTCTTCCTGCCACGAGCTGATCACAGGTCCTTTCATAATTACAGAGTAAATACATACACAAGAGAACCTGGCCGAGTGACCCTGGAAACCTTTTTCCCTCTGGGACTTAGTTTCCCCACTTTTAAAACAAGGGGGTTGGACTATATGATCTCTGAGGTCTCTTCTAGCACTAACATTTTAAACTGAAGCCAAGAGGGGGTAGTGGAGCTCATACTAAACCAGTGCTTCTCCTGGCATTGTGTTCTTGTGCTCTGACCATTCCTAGCCTACTGACCATAAGGATCTCATCAGAGACCTGGGCTTCGAAGCCTGCCTTCACTGTATATTCCTTTGTGGATTGTATATTCCAAATTGTGGATTTGTCCATGATTTTGGATGCATCTGGTGATATTCTTTTACTTTGGTTTCTCTGTCGGCTAAATGGTGAAGAAGGGATAGATTGGTCACCAGGGCTAAGCTTATCTGAGTTTTTCTTGTTGCAAATTTATATGTAATGGAGGCTTTTGTTTCATGCCCAGATCACCTACCCTAGAGACAGATTATTGTTGATGTTGTTGTTCCTCCTTTGTCCTGAAAGAGCATCAAGGACATCATGCATGTCTTGACTTGCAAATGAATTGGGTCTAAGTGAGACCTGGCTGTGCAAAGTCATCAGCCTCACTCCTCCAGAGTCGTTTGAGTGCAGAGGTAAGACATAGGTTAAGATGACTAGAGATGGTCCTAGATGCAGTGGGGAGACTTTGACCTCTTTAAGCTAAGTTCTTTCCTGGGTCTCAGTTTGCTTGAGGCAACACCCATTCAGTGATTTAAGGCTAGGTAAGAAATGAGGTAAAAGATTACTTGTTTGCCTACTCAAAAAAAAAAAATCTAGGAGGGAAAGACCCTTCTGGGAGAAGACATCCTCAATCTCCTTAGCACGTGGGTGAGAGAAGCTTTTGACTGACCATGAAGCCAATGAGTGCGGCTTCAAAAATTTAGCCTGGGGCACTCTCCCTTTCTTGCTGCATCCCGAGCAGATGAAGGTTGCAGCAGTTCACCCCCAAGGAAGGTATCATGAGGGGGAAAAATTACCTTCGCCTTCTCTCCTCTGGCTCCAAGAAATGGATTTCGGGTGTTGGTCTTGTTCTCTTTCATTTTTCTTCAATCATGGGAGGCAGAATCTTCCCTGAAGTTATAGTCTGGTCAAGGTGATCTTACAACCCTCATTCTAGCCTCATTCCAGCCCATCAGGAAAGCCTTAAGAAGTTAGTGTGATTGGACTTGAGGCCAAAGGATGTTTGGACTCAGAACTTGGGACTGTGCTAAGAAGTGATCTAAAGTATGAACCTAATCTCCTTCTCTTCAGAGTATAATGTGGTACAGCAGAGAGGGTTATATGTTTGTATATTTTTCCTTATACTTTTTAAGTGAATGTTCATTGTAAAAGTTAATTTGACTGGTAAGTTGTTAAATGGAACTGAGGTGCAGGGGACCCTCTACAGTTGGGGGACCACCATCTGTAGGGGCTGGAGCTAATGGCAGAGAGCCCAGACATGCCCCAGTCCCCTTAATTAGAACCCTGGGGAAGGTGTGAAAAGTAACTTCTAGGCAAGTGGAGGTCAGGGTTAGACATGTAGTGTTTTTTTTTAATTTTTTCAGACTGAGTCTTCCTATTTCAACTAGGCTGAAAGTACAGTGGCCCTTCCCAGGATGAGCCTACTATGGATTGGTGGAAAAACTCTGATCTGTTTCATTTCCAGCCTGGGCTGGCTCACTCCTCCTTAGGCAGGCCTAGTGACCTCTTATTCCCGGGAGCTCACGATATTGTTGCCCAATTTGTGTGGACACCTGATCTGCTTTGCAATACCCCAGAACACCTCAGTTCAAGTAAATCCACCCACCTCAGACTCCCAGGTAGCAAGGATTACAAAGGGTTCCCTAACATGCCTGGTTTAACACTGTTTTAACCAAGAGGATTTCATAGTGGAGAGAATGGTGGACTTTGAATCTGGAAGAAGTTGTTGTTCCCTTCATGTCTAATTCTTTGTGGCCCCTTTTGGGATTTTCTTGGCAAAGATACTGGAGTGGTTTGCCATTTCCTTATGTAGCTCATTTTACAGATGAGGAAACTGAGGCAAACAGGATTAAGTGACTTGCCCAAGGTCACTTTGCAATTAAGTATCTGAGGTCACATTTGAACTCAGGAAGATGAGTCTTCCTTCCCTCAGGCCCTGTACTTTATCCACTGTATCATGTAGCTGCTTCCTTCATCTAACTGCCCCATAGAGTCAGGAAGATCAGACTTCAAATCCTGCTTAAGAAACTGAATGGCTGTCTAATTCCAGACAAATCACTTAACTTCTCTGGGCTTCTTCATTTGTAACATAATTACCATTTCTTCATTTGTAAAATCAGGAGCTCAGACTCTAGGTCTCCTTCCAGCTCCTACACGATGATTCTGTAACGCTATGATACCAACTTCAGCTCTGGTAGGTGGCACAGTAGATAGAGTACTGGGCTTGGAATCAAGAAGACCTGGGTTCAAATGTGAACTCAGATACTTACTAGCTGTGTGACCAAGTCACTTTGCCCTGTTTGCTTCAGTTTCCTCATCTGTAAAATGAACTGGAGAAGGAAATGGCAAATTACTTCCAGTATCAAATATCTTGGCCAAGCCCCAAAGAGGGGTCACGGATAGCTGGACAAGACTTGAAAAACTGCTGAACAACATGAAACCCACTTTACCAGGAATGTGGAAAAGGCTGTTTTGAAGTTATATATCTTTGCTTGGAGCTCAGGCCTTTATTACAAAGGGGAAAATATCTTCAGAAGAATTGCTGAAATGTTTCTCTTTGGGTGCCAGTTTTTTTGAACACTAAACTTTCCTTCCACATCATCAGCATCATGTAATATTTATTAAGTGCTCGCAGGTGTGAGGCTGGCTACGTGACCTGAGACCTACTTTCCAAATCCAATCTAAAATATATTCTGTTAAGAGCATGTCCAACAGACACGATCTATGATGTTTAAATCTCCATATTTGCCCCAGAGGCACGGTTAAAATGTCCAGGGTAGAATTAGAGATTTTCAGAATGGTTCTCATAAATACTATTTGCACTGAAAAAACTACAGAAAGCCCTCTTTCTGGAAGGAGCTTGATATGGGAGTTGAAATCTAGCTCAGTCTCTAATTTGTGTGTGACTCTGGGTCCAAGTCACTTACTTCGTCTAGACCTCAAGTTCTTTACTTACAAAAACTGGAAAATAACCTTCAGAACAATCTTCACCCATCGTCTCCACCACTCTCTTTGTTGTGATGATCAAATGAGAGTGAGCTCTGGAACCACAGAATGTTCTATATCTGTGAGCTAAAGTGTAAATGCTGCAGAAAACCACATGCCACTCACCTCTTTGGGACTAGGGTTTTATTGTTTCACCGGGGTTTTTGTCTGTGTGTGTGAGAGATGAGATCATGGGATTTAAGTTTGGGACAGACCTTGGACACTATCTCTTCTAACAGTCCTCATTTTAAGGGATGGGAAAACTTGGGCCCATGTAGTTGGAATGACTTCATCAAGGTCACAGAAAGCTGTCTAAAAAACCAAACCAAAACAACGGCCTTTTTTTCACGGCTATCTTTTGCATTTACAGCATCTTTATTTCTGAATATCTTTCCCTCTTCCCACAGTGAACTAATTCTCATAATAAAAATTAAAAATTAAGGAAAATAAAAAGCAATTTGGCGAAAGTAACAGCCGTGTCGCACGCTATATACAATATTCCCCTCCCATTGTCTCTCAACAGGTGCCAAGGGGGGAGGAAGTTGCGTTTTCCCAACTAGTCTGTGAGGTCAAGCTTGGCTATTGTGATTCCTTGGAAGCTATCATTTTTGAAATAAAATACGATGCAGCTTTTGTCTCTCTTTTTTTGGACGCTGCCACAAAACAGGAAGGAATGCTTTATTTTTAACCTTTCCTTGACAGCAATACATACATTTAAGCAGGAGAGCAAATTCAGCCCTTATCAGGGCCACCACTCATGCTGGCCTGGAACTGGACCCAGAGGGAGGAGGGGTCGGGGGATGGTGTGGTTATGAAGGAGGAAATGTCAGTTTCAGGGGAAATAGGGGACAAACGTATTTTATGTGCGCATACATTAATGTATGAAAGAGGGGCTGCTTTCAAACAAGAAAGGGGCTAGGTGAGAGGTTAAGAAGGATGGATTAGGAAGGATCTGGCAATAGGAAGGCCCACAAATAATATTTTTAATACAAAGTACTAAGGGGGCATTAGTTACCCGAAGAGTGGGTGAGGGGCGCCCTTTCTTCCCCTCTTTCCTCCACTTACCCCGCCCTGCATCTCACAACCTACACCCTCCCTAGTCCGGAAACTGCCACAGGCCTAGGCTACCCCTCCCCGGGGGGCGGAGGAGAGTTTATCAGATGGCTCAGGGGAAGCCCAATCCCCAATCCGGGCGAGATACATAAGGCCCTGCTTTCCCCCCAAAGAGACGCTGCTAACCTAGAACAGCGGACTCGACGATATGGTCCGTGAGGGCAGGGACCCCTGGAGAGGCGTCTGCAGTAACGGCCCCTTCCCCTTCCTTCACGGGCCGCAGGTCCGGCTTTTCCTCCTCCTCCAGCTGCTGCTGGTGCAGCTGCTGCGCTCAGCCAGCCGCACCCTGGGCGCCCCGGGTAAGTGAGCTGGATTCTCTGCAGCTGGGCATCACTGAGGGCGGATGGAGACTCGGGCGGCTCCCCAGGGCCAGAGCCGTAGCTGTTTATAGCGCGTGCAGCCCGGGGGTGAGGGGGTGGGGAAAGCAGACACACCCATCCTCAGTGCTCACCGAGGTGTAAGAAATTCCACTCACCCAACCCTGTTGACCCAGGTACAGTTTCAAAGACCTCAGTCTGGAGCAGGACGGTTTCTTTTTATTCTCATTCTCTCTCATTCTCTCATTCCCTCTCATTTCCTCTCTCTCTCTCTCTCTCTCTCTCTCTCTCTCTCTCTCTCTCTCCCCCCTCCCCCCTTTCGCTCTCACTCTCTCATTCCCTCTCATTCTCTCTTTTTTTTCTCTCTCTCCCCTTCTCACCACTCTTGTTTATCTCCCTCCTTTTTCTCTCTTGTATTAACATTGCAATTATTTCCCTAGGCATATTGCCCGATAAGCAAATCATAGAAACCAATTGGAAAAGTACAGTTTGAAAGCCCCCAGAATAACTGAAAATTATCTAACGCCTTACAGTTGGCAAAATGCTTGGCATATTTTATTTATCGGAGTCTCACAACAACCCACTGAAACGGGCGCTATAGGAATTTTTACCTCCATTTGACAGATGAAGAAATGACAGTTCAGAGAGGTTAAATCACTTATGGTCACACAGTTAAATGAAATAATTAAAACTTGAGGTTCATAAAGACATACCCCCTGTCTTTCAGGGCTTATGGTCTGGGGAGATGAGGTTTAGAAGGCTATGTAAATAACAAAGAAAGCCTAATAGGAGGCAAGGGGAAGGTTCCAAGTGCTGTGAGAAATTGGAGGAGAGGGAGAACACTTTCAGCTTGGCTTCAGAGTGGAGATGGCAGCAGAGTTGGGTCTTGAAGCAATGGTAGTATTTGGTATCATAGGTTTAGAAATGGAAGGGATTTTACAAGTCATCTGGTCCAACCCACTCATTTTGCCGATTAGATCTAGTCAGATTAATTGACAAGGCCAAGGTTACAGTGACAAACGCAGGATATGTCAGGCCTTCTGGTTCCCAAACTAAGGCTGTTTCCTTTGTACTATAATGCCTTATTTCAGCAGTTGCAGGTAAGGCATGGCATGAACAAAGACTGGGAAAAGGTGGCGTAAGAGGGAAAAGGAGGACTGTGAGTTCTACATTTTGGCTGAAGTGTTTATTGCATGAAGGAGACTGGTTGAAGAGAAACTTGAAAAGACAAGTTGGAGTCAGATTTTACAGGGCCTTGAATGCCAATTTAAGACATTTACACATAGGAAAGAAGAGATCAGAAGATTTATATGTACAGTATATCTTGAAACAACAAAACACCTAGAATGTGGTATATACATAACCGTGTATATCTGCAGAGTGTCCCAAATATGGACACAGAGGAAATCTCATTAACTATGCATACTTTCAAGAAATGAAATGAATGAAATTTTCAACATTTTATTTAATTAGTATAAATTTTTGCCATGACAATTTCATATGAAAAAAAAGCTTTCATTACCTATTGGGACTATTTGCCATGTTAATGAGATTAATTAAATTAAATTAATTTAATTAATGTGATTTCCTGTGTCTCTTTTGGCTTCCTATGAAATCTCATTTATGCTAATTAAATAAAATGTTGAAAATTTCATTCATTTCATTTCTTGAAAATATGCATAGTTAATGAGAGTTCCTTGTGTCCAGACTTTAGGGGCACCT
>CM053590.1:158102002-158118988 GCA_028646515.1 Pseudochirops corinnae | reverse complement strand
CCATCTCCATTTGGAAATTTCTGATTATAATAATAGAGATACATGTAGCATAGAATGTATTTGTTTCTTTATTCCATATGTCCTTATGGAATAAATATAGACACACACATATAGTTCCTGGCACTTAGTAAGCTCTTAATAGATGCATGTTGACTGTTGACTGACCTAACCAACTTTTGTTGAATGCTTACTATATATAAGGAATATACTAGGGACTATGGGAGGACAGAAAGTATTAGATGTGAGTGCTTTCCCATACTTGAGTTCCTTTGCTCATACTTTTTGATCCCTTGCGTTCAGTTCCTCCTGTCGATATTTCCATGCTTCATTCAAGACCCAGAGCAAATGCTACGTCCTCCATGAAGCCTTCCCTACTTTCCCTTCCCTGCTACCCAGAAGTCATTGCTCCCACATCTGCTCTCATAGCACTTCACCTGCAGTTTTACTGCTGTACATTCATTTTCTGCCTTAATTTATAGCAATTTTTATCAGCACTTGTCATCTCTCCTACCAAATTTGAAGCTCATTGCAATTAAGGATGTCTTATTTTTTTGTGTATTCTGCCCTCACAGTGAGACCTAGCACAGGAAATGATTCAGATTTGTAAGCTGTTTCACAATAATAATTTGTCAGTTTTTGTCCTCATTTTTAGTTTTCTAACACATTTTCCCTTGTGCTTCTGGGTAAAAAATCCTGGCTCACTGATGGCTTGAATGATCTTTGCATTGTTTGACTTCCACACTGCAATATCTGTCATTGAAATGTTCTCTTTAAATGCTGCAGCTTACTTAGAATAGTATCCGTTCTTTTTTTTTCCTTAGTAGTGCTTTATTTTTTCCAATTACGTGTAAAGGTACTTTTCAGTGTTCATTTTTGTAAAATTTTGAGTTCCAAATTTTTCTCTCTCCCTCCCCTCTCCCCTTCCCCAAGGCAGCAAACAGTCTGTTATAGGTTATACCTGTACAATCATGTTAAACATATTTCCACATTAGTCATGTTGTGAAAGAAGAATCAGAACAAAAGGGGGAAAAAATGGGAAAAAAACAAACAACTGAAAAAAGGAGAAATAGTATGCTTCAACCTGCATTCAGACTCCACAGCTCTTTCTCTGGATGTGATTAGCATTTTCCATCATGAATCTTTTGGAATTGCCTTGGGTCATTGTATTGCCGAGAAGAGCTAAGTCTATCATAGTTATCATTGTACAATGTTGCGGTTACTGTAAGAAAATGTTCTTCTGATTCTGCTTACTTCACTTAACATCAGTTCATGTAAATCTTTCCAGGTTTTTCTGAAATCTGCCTTATCATCATTTCTTATAGGAAATTAGTATTCCATTACATTCATATTCCACAACTTGTTCAGTCATTTCCAAATTGATGGGTATCCCTTCAGTTTCCAATTCTTTGCCACTATAAAAAGAGCTACTACAAATATTTTTGTGCATGTGGTTCCTTTTCCCATTTGTATTATCTCTTTGGAATACAGACCTAGTAGTGGTATGGCTGAATCAAAAGATATGCATGGTTTGGGTGCCCCTTGGGTATAGTTCTCAATTATTTTCCAGAATAGTTGGATCAGTTCACAACTCCACCAAGAATGCATTAGTGTTGTAATCTTCCCACATTTTCTCCAGAATTGATCATTGTCCTTTTCTGTCACGTAAGCCAATCTGATAGGTGTGAAAGTGGTACCTCAGAGTTGTTTTAATTTGCATTCCTCTAATCAATAATGATTTAGAGCATTTTTTCATATGATTATAGATGGCTTTAATTTCTTCCTCTGAAAATTGCCTGTATTGGTATCCTTTGACCATTTATCAATTGGGAAATGACTTGTATTCTTGTAAATTTGATTCAATTGTCTGTGTATTTTAGAAATGAGGCCTTTACCTCATTTCTAAAATATAGAGAGAACTGAGTCAAATTTACAAAACTGCAAGTCATTCCCCAGTTGATAAATGGTCAAAGGATATGAACGGGAAGTTTTGAGAGGAAGAAATTAAAGCTATCTATAATCATATGAAAAATGTTCTAAATCACTACTGATTAGAGGAATGTAAATCAAAACAACTCTTAGGTACTACATCTCACTGGTCAGATTGGCTAACATGACAAAACAGGAAAATGATAAATTTTGGAAAAGATGTGGGAAAATTGGAACACTAATGGATTGTTGGCGGAGTTGTGAACTGATCCAATTATTCTGGAGAGCAATTTGGAACTATGCCCAAAGTGCTATAAAAATGTGTATACCCTTTGACCCAACAATACCACTTATAGGGCTGTATCCCAAAGAGATTGTACAAGTGGGAGGAGGACCAGTATGCACAAAAATATTTATAGTAGCTCTTTTTGTAGTGGAAAAGAATTGAAAATCAAGGGAATGTCCATCAATTGGGGAATGGCTGAACAAGTTGTGGTATATTAATGTCATGGAATACTATTGTGCTATAAGAAATGAGGAGCAGATGGACTTCATAATAACCTGGAGAGACTTAGTTTATAACTGATGCTGAGTGAGGGAAGCAGAACCAGGAGAACATTGTATACAATTATAGACACATCGTGTCTGTGATGACTGACTTTGGTAAATGCGGCTCCCGTTGGCAAGCAGGGTTATAAGACAACTCCAAAGGACTCATGATGAAAAAGGCTGTGCACATTCAGAGAGAGTCTGAATGCAGATCGAAGCAAACTACTTGCTCTCTCTTTTTCATTTTGTTTTGTTTCTTCTTCTTCGTTATTCATGCCATTGGTTTATAATTCTTCTTTGCAACTTGACTAATGTTTGATGTGAAGGTACATGTAGAACCGGTATCGGACTGCATACTGCCATGGGCGAGGGGAAGGGGAAAAGGGGGTGAGAGAGAAAATTTGAAACTCAAAAACTTGTGGCTCTGAATATTGTAAACTAATAGTAAATAAATTTAAAAATATATAAAGCTGAAAAAAAGAAATGAGGCCTTTATTAGAAACACTTCCTGTAAAAATTATTTCCCAGCTTTCTGCTTGCCTTATAATCTTGGTTATTAATATCCATTCTTAAAACCATGACAAAAAAGAAGGAAGAAATATATGTCAGTGGTGTGGGATCCAGCACTCAGTTGATCAAGAACTAAGTCAATTTGGGAAATTGGCTCAATATTGTTTCATGTGGTGAAGGTCAGACGTTCTGAACCAACCTACTGTCAATAAAACCACACATGAATGAATGAATGAATGAATGAATATTGCTGTCTCAGAATAAAACCATATCAAAACTATTGCTTGTACCAAGTAATTGGCTGACCACTGTAACAATGAGAAGTTGGTAAAATTTCCTTGCTATTTTTTCCCCATATTAGCGACATTTACATTTTAACAGGGGACTAAGTCTGCATCTAAAGAAATAAATATTTTCTGTGAAATTTCCAACATCACTGATGAGGAAAGGGGTTTTTGTTTGTTTGTTTGTTTTGCCCCTCAAGTAGAGGAACCTTCTCCCCTATGCTCAAAGAGCAGCAAGGTGTCTAAATGAAAGGAATATATTGGACAAAGAAAATCTGTGCCTCTCATTTTAGCTTTGCGGTTTGTTACCTATGTAATCTTGATCTACTGAGGTAGTCAACTAGCAACTGTATCAAACACCTACTATGGACCCGGCATTGTGCTAAGCACTAGGGATACAAAGAAAGGGAAAAAACCAGCCACTGCTTTCAAGGAGCTCCTAGTCTAAGGGGGGAGATGATGTGCCAACAACTATTTATCTAAGCTTTTTTGGACTTTAGTTACTTAATCTCTAAAATGAGGGGGTTTTTAAAATCATTTTTCAGTTGTGTCCAACTTTCTTTGACCCTACTTGGGTTTTTCTTGATAGAGATACTGGGGTGCCATTGTTATTGCTATTTTCTTCTCCAACTCATTTTACAGATGAGGAAACTAAGGCAAAGAGGATTAAGTGACTTGCCCAGGGTCACTCAGCTAGTAAGTATCTGAGGCTGTGTTTGAACTCATGAACATGAGTCTTCCAAGTCTAGTGCTCTATCAATCCACTGTGCCCAAAATCCACTAGCTGCCCAAAATAAGGGAGTTAAGAATCAATGATATCTAAAGACCTTTCAAACTGTAATACTTTTCTTCTGTTTAATAATATCATGCAGGTAGATGTTTAATGCTGTCAGTTCTGTATATGGGTCTATTCCCAAAGACCCAGCTGTGCTGGTTTTGTGCATACATTTCCCAAAAGAATGCTTTACTTTTTTGGTATGGTCTTTCACAGACATTTGTCCTTTAGAATCAGTTGTTCAGTGCTTACCATGTTATTCTTCTAAGACAGATAATATGGGTAAAGACAGCTGGTGCATACTCAGAGGTTGATGACGTGGGAAGGAACCACTTTGGGGTTTACAAGCCTGCTGACAGGTCCTTATGAGGGGCAGTCACTTTTTATGTAAAATGTATTAATAGAGGATGATGAGAGGTTGGTCTTGTTTGTTACGACCTTAAGTGAGGTATCCTGGGGAAGCAAATCAAAGTCAAACCAAACTAGGTTCTTGTTCACAGTCTGCATGTAGTCATTGTTGAACTGATTTTTTTTCCAAGTTTTTCATTAGTCAGGCATTACAAGTGGACTTTTAGTATTAATTACACGTGAGAAGCTGGGGAAAACAATTAATTGCTTGGCAGATAGATGTTTAGGTATTAGTTGACCATGAGGTCGATGAGTAACGTGAGTATGACACAAATTGTTATGGAAGCTAATTCGATTTTAGGCTAATATAAAGACAGCATCCAAATCGAGGGAGGTAATATACTTGCTGTATTCTGTACTGGTGTCTTGTGTTAGTTCTGCATACTATTCCCTTCCCCCCTTTTATTTATGTTTATTGTTTAAGTTTTTGTCAAGTAACAAGCATTTTTATGTATTTTATGTGTACATTTTATTGTTGATTTTTAAATGTACATATCCTATAATATATGAATATATTATATAATATACAATAAAATATATAATATATACTATAGTTTATTTTGCACATATATTTTGTTGTTGATTTTAATTTTTCTCAATTACATGTGAAAAAATTTTTTAACATTCATTTTTTAAAATTTTGAGTTCTAAATTCTCTCTTATACTCTCTTCCCTCCCCCCTCCATGAGAAGGCAAGTAGTTTGATATAGATTATACATATGCAGTCATGCAAAACATTTTGATGTTAGCTATGTTGCAAAAGAAAACTCAGATCAAAAAACTCCCAAGAATAATAAAGTTAAAAAAAAAAAAGCATGCTTCAGTTTGCATTCAGACCATCAGTTGTTTCTGTGGAGGTGGACTGCATTTTTTCATCATCCTTTGGAGCCTGTCACAAGTATATAAAAAAAAATCTGCTTCTCTTGCTAAATCCCCTCCCAATTAAGAAAAAAAAAAAAAAAGACAAATCCCCAAACCAAATCCATCGATATACAGCTTTATAGTTTGGCAAGCCGAATCCCCACATCTGCCATGTCTGAAAAGGTATCCATCACTTGTCTTTCAGAGAATCACTTCTCTTTCAGGAGCATGTTTATTCTTTTGGACTTGTGGTTTATTATTATGTTGATCAGAGTTGTAAAGTCTTTCAAAATTGTTTTTCTCTATAATGTTATTGTATGAATTGGTCTCCTAGTTCTGCTCACTTTACTCTTTATTATTTTGTAAGGTGTTTCCAGTTCCTTCTGAAATGGTCCATTTAATGATTTTTTTTATGGCATAATAATATTCCATTACATCCACATACCACAATTTGTTTATCCTTTCCCCAATAGGAAGATATCCCCTTACTTAATTACGATAAAAAGAGCTGTTGTAAATATTTTTGAACATATAGATCTTTTTTCCTCCTTCTTTGATTTTGTTGGGGATATGGGCCTAGCAATAATGTGGCTGGGTTATAAGGTATACACAGTTTAATTACTTCCTTGGAATAATTCCAAATTGCCTTCCACAAGAGGTGGACCAATTTACAGCTCCAGTAACAGTGCACCAGTTTTTTTTTACTTTACTTTCACAGTCCCTCCGTTTGCTTTTTTGATGATCTGATAGATGTGAGGCGAAACCTCAAAGTTCCTTTAATTTTATATTGTTGATTATTAGTTATTAGAGAGGTTTTTTTGATGATTGTGATAGCTTGGACTTCTTTCTTTGAAAAAAATGTCTTTTGAATCCTTTGGTCTTTTATCTATTGATGAATGGCTTCCTAGTCTTATAAATCTGAATCATTTCCCTAATATATCTTAGAAATGAGACCTTTACCAGAAAAACTTGTTCCAAAGATCTTTTTTTTTGCCATTTATCTGTTTCTCTTATAATTTTCACTACATCAGATTTGTTTGTGCAAAAACTTTTAAATTTAATATAATCAAAAATTTCTATTTTATCTTGTGTGATCCTCTCAATAATTTGTTTAGTCATGAATAAACTTTTTCCTTCTCCATAGGTCTGAAAAGTAATTTTTTCCTTGCTCTGTCTATTTTACTTATGATGTGACATTTTATATCTAAATCATGTATCCATTTGGAGCTTATTTTGGTATATGATGTGAAATGCTGATCTAAACTTAATTTCCGCCAGACTTGCTGACTGGCAGTTTTTGTCAAATAATGAGCTTCCCTTCCCAACACCCACCCCCCTGGCAAATGGAGTCTTTGGATTTATCATACACTAGGCTACTGCTTGTTTGCATCTGTTGTTGTATCCATGATGTTTTCTACATTTTTTTTGTATCCAGTACCAAGTCATTTTTAATGATTACTACTTTTTTAAAACAGTTTGAAATCAGGTATGGCTAGGTCCCTCTCTTTCCACATTTTTTCATTATTACCCTTGAGATCTTTGACCTTTTCTTCTGCCCCATGAATTTTGTTGTCATAGGTACTTCTATAAAATATTCTTTTGAGAGTTGGCTGAATCTTGTGAATTTACTGAGTAAGTAAATTAAGTTAGGCAGTATTGTTATTTTTATCATATTGGTAGAATCCACACTTTAGAGGATGTCAGTCAGGTTGTCAGAGGGTCTAAAAATCATGTATTTTGGGCCAGACTAGCTCAGATTTTTCCGGTGATTCATGCTCAGGATTAGAATGTACTGCAATATTCACAAATGATCGTACAATGAAATAAAAACTACTTAGAGTGTGGTTAAAAAGGACAATGTCTTAGTTCTACTAAGAATTACTACGTTACTCCCTTTTACCTCCACTTGCTGACATTAGGTCAGAAAGAAATCTGTGCAGGCAAGTGGGAATTCTACTAGATCTTCAGAGCACCAATTCCTCATAGGCTGGACTTTTTATACTTTGAGCAGTAAAGAAGACAAACCAGTTATTCAAACTTGAATCCCCCGGACCATTCCAAACCCATAGATTATCTCTCTCTCTTCTTAAAAGGAAACCAGCTCAGAATACATAAAAACATTAAATGTTCCTACCATATCCATGGGCCAAGTGCCTCCCAAATTTCTAGGTGACCTTTCACCACTAAAATGGTCTTAAGATACTTTTGATCTCAGGGCAAAGTCTAGCACTGGTGGAAGAGCTTAATGCAAATAATAACACAAAACCATTGGAAAAAAAAGTCCTTTAAAGAGTACAATCTACACAATGCAGATACTATCAGAGGAAGTTCCTAATGGGTCTTCCAATGTAGAACCAAACCAAACCAAACTAAGGATGAATGGAACCAGCACTAGGAACATTAAGAACATCAGCGCTGATGTCTCTAGCATCATTCACAATTCCCACCACAGGTCAGGAACACCTGTCACAAGATAGTTACGAGGTCATGAGCCAGTGATGAAAGATACCCAAGAGTTTGAGTTAAGCCTAAGACTCATTTTTGTAGTGCTATCTGCTTAGTGTTCTCTGTCCTATTTGTCAAAATCTTCCTTTTCTCAGGAGTCTCATGAGCAGAATTTTTGTCCCAGGTGCCTAGGTGAAGACTCCTTTTCAGCTTTATTGAGGGACTTGGGATTTACACCAAGTCATCTAAAGGATTCCCTTTTTCCAGGTAAATTCACCTTTCCCATAATGATGGAAAAATTGTGGGTTTTTTCACCATAATTGGACCTGAGCAGCCATTAACCCAGTAATGGGGGATAACCTCAGGTCTGGTGGTTTGGCAAGTCTTCCCTATGGGTTGAGCTGTGAGTTGCATGACTGGAATTTGAGGGACAGGACAGAGGTATGGGACACATGGGATTTTTATTTATACTGATGCACAGGAAGTGACCATCAAACTGTCCTGGAGAGTACTGGTCTGAAGAGTTCTCCTCTTTGGGGTCAGGACTAATGAAAGAATTCTGCTTATGCTTCCTATTACCTAGAGTTTTTTTGTAGGGTAAATTAGTGTCCATCAGAGACATTAACAGCCCTTTGCTGAATTGTAGAGGGCACATCTACTCCAAAGCACTTCCCAAATGTTTAGCTCCTTAGTCCCTCAGATTCTTTCTAGGAGCCAAGAAACTGCTGTCCCAGAACCATCTCCCATTTTATTTTGATATTTATTTGATATAGGCACAGAGTCTGGGAGGTAGGACACCCAGGTCCAATGATCAGGGGCAGGATAATGAACCTATTGTTTTAAAAGTCTAGGTCGGTGTTCAACAATGCCAGCAGCCTGAGGATGGTATGGGACATGGGAAACCCAATAGATGTAATAATGGTGGGCCCAATCTTGGATGTATGTAATAGTAAAATGGGAGCCTTTGGTAAAAGGGGAGATCTATAAGGAAGGATATGTTCTGTAAGGATTTTTAGAGTGTTTGCAATGGTGGTGAATTTAACTGGCTCTGTAATGCTATATCTTGAATAAGAATCTATTGCAATAAAGGCAAAACATTTATTCTGAGATGGGAGAATAGGGCCAATATTTGCCAACCACAGGTAGGGTGAGAACCATGTGGGATCATGCCATCCTGGTCTTTCAAAGGCAGGAGCTCTGATTGGCACAAGGAACATAATATCATTGAGCAGAAGTAACTACAGTGTCCTTAGTACAGTAAATTACATGGCCTTGCCTCACCACAATATGGCATCATGACTCCATGTCCAGATTTATGATGAACCCAACCCCCAATTTCTGCTTTCATTAGGACATCAATTTGATTACTCAGTTCAGCAGGTTTGATGCCCTACAAACAACTGTATGTGATGAAAAGCATTAACAAAATTCTTTTATTGGTCCTTACCCCAAAGGGATGAGTCTTTAATTGTTCAGGCCAGTTCTCTCCAGGTCTCCTGTCACTCAGTCAGACTGTAACTCCTATAAATCAGGTGTAAACAGAAATCTTAACCTTCTCATACCCTTGTTCTCTCCCTTACATACCAGTCATGTAGCCCACAGCTCATCTCACAGGGAAGGCTTGCCAGAAGCCTCAGACGTGAGGTTATCCCCCACTATTAATGACTGCTCAGGTGCTGTGGTGTGAAGTTGTCAGACAAAACAGCTTTCCTCAAGAACTAAGTCCTTGTATTTGAGGTTTAGTGGAAGACGCGAAATATTGGGGCCAGGCCTGGAGGTCTCTACCTTTGGCAAAGCCACAGCGTGTTCATGCAGAGCACCAGTACCCGAGGGACCCAAATGAACAAGATGTTGAATATAACATTTCCTCTTAACAATGGAATCTTTCCCATCCTGATAGAGAGACCATCCTGCATCGCTCTGTGCATAAGTGGCAAACCTGAATGAAGGGAAGTTGGTTCAATAGCACCTAAGACCCAGTAACAGTCTAGAAATTGATTTTCAGAATTACTACCTGCCGGAGATATGAAGAAAACCCAAATACAATTCATGCTCTTAAGGAACCCACAGTCTAATGGATGGGACAACATGCAAATGACTATGTACAAAGGAAAATGCATACAAGATAGATTGGGGGTGATTTTAGAGGGCAGGCAGGTAGCACGGCGGATAGAGTACGGGGGCCTGGAGTCAGGAAGACCCGAATTCCAATCCAGCCTCAGACACTTACTAGTTGTGACCCTGAGCAAGTCACTTAACCCTGTTTACCTCAGTTTTCTCATCTATAAAATGAGCTGGAGAAGGAAATGGCAATCCACTCCAGTATCTTTGCCAAGAAAACCCCAAAAGGGGTCATGAAGAGTTGGACATGACTGAAAAATGACTAAACTAAGTCTTAGAGGAAAGGTGCTAAAATTAGGCAGGACTGGAAAATTAAGGAGGTGAGACTTTAGATGAAATTTGGAGGATGCCCAGGAAGGTAGAAGGCAGAGATGAGGAGGAAGAGCTCTCCAGGCACCGCCAATGACTCCCAGGAATAACCAATGTCTATGCCCATGATGCACTTCCTCTGATTAGCCTTGGGGCGGGGCATGGCTTTTCATCTACACCCCCCCCCCCATTAAGGATACTCCTTCAGATTCTGATGAGCAGATGATTAATCATCAGCCTACAGAAGTATTATTAAAATAATATTGGAATGTCAAAGACCATGGATTTCAAGGTTCTTCCATTCAGAACTTCTGACTGAAATTAGGGTACTGCTAGAGATATGTTGATATAAGAGTAACCTATATCTAGCAGCCTATTTAGAAGAGCCCAAACCTTAGGGAAATTGCAACCTTTCTCCTCAGTGGTCTCAGCCCAATAACCCCTTGGGTCTGGTTGCCAATAGATGGATGGCTCAAAATTATCTGGTGGAATGAGGACTTTGACTGGAGCAGAAGAATCTTTATAGCCATGGTCTTTGATGTTCCTATACAATTTTTTTTTTTGCTTTTTTTTTTGGAGGGGGGAGGGCAGGGCAGTTGGGGTTAAGTGACTTGCCCAAGATCACATGGCTAGTAAGTGTTAAGTGTCTGAGTTCAGATTTGAACTCAGGTCCTCCTGACTCCAGGGCCTGTGCTCTATTCACTGTGCCACCTAGCCACCCTCCAGTACAATTTTAATAATACCTCTGTAGGCTGATGACTAATCAATCATCTCCTTGTCAATCCCATTTAAGAGTCATATCTAAAACTACTTCCAGGAAAGAATATCACTTCCTGCCCATCTAACATGGCAGCCTGCATAGTCCTTCTTCCCATTATTTCCAGTTTGTATTGATGGGTCTATTCGCTTGGATAATAGCCCAGCACATCCAGCTGGTTCACTTAATTTTGCAATAGCAAATACTCTGTAAGCTCTCTAACCTGAGGAAACGCCATAGCTGAAAGAAATTCTGTTAATTCTCTTACATCACACTCTCATTGACTATGATTCTAATGACTCATTGGCTTGCTCTTCAAACTTTTCCAGTAATCTTCCAGGTTCTCTGGTGGTGAAAACCTGTCTACTTCCTGAGTCACTTTTAGTAGAACTCCTTGGGAAAGGGTGGTATCACAGAGGATGGTAATGGGATCAGTCCAAGGTTTTCTTAGTAGCAGAAACATTCCCAATTCTCATTGTCACTCCTATTCCCATTGTCTTTCCTTATAGTCTTAATCTTAGTGAGAATTAACACGTTCTTCAGCTGGACCTCTAAGTCTGAATCTATGCTTCCCACCTGAAGCCTCTTGATTTTTGCGATTGAACATTTTAATAGTTGAATTTAGTTTTGGTCTCTCTGCCTCTCTACCCCACACTGAGCCTTAAAAACTAAAAGTACCTTCATTCCTGTTCTTAAGTACTGAATACACACACAACCATGATTTCTTTTTTTCTATTTATTGATGATCCAACTTTCCTAAAACTGTTAGAAAAAGCCAAAAATTATGTGACTTTGCTGTATTTCTACTTTCCTGGTCAAGCTCCTCAAGCATCCGTTGAGCTAATCCTGTACAGTCAGTGAAGGATCTCTTATGATGCCAGAGAGGGTACCTCATATAAGCTTGATAGTACTACAGCCAGAAGTATCTGGTCATTCAGTCAGTCACCTGATTGGATTACCCTTTTCCCTTATTTCATAACAAAATGAAACCCAAAGTTATTGCAATCCTCTTTAGGCAACCAATGCCAAATATTCTGGGTCAGGCCTAATAGTCCAGTCTAATGAGTGATTAAGGCTCAGGATTGCAAGGTAACACATTACTTAAAGACAATAAAATGAAATGAAAACAAATTTACTTAAAACAGCATTAAAAAGGATATAATTCTTCATTAATTGAAATAAAACACTACTTGCCTCTACCTCCACGACCACCTTATCAGCAGTATCACAGGGTCAGAAAAGTGTTTCTTTCACATAATGAGAATTCTGCTAGACCTCCAAACGAGTAACTCCCCATAGGGATGAACTTTTAATTCCTTGGGCAACAAGGAAGCTATACCAGTTATTCCCTTAACAAAGTAAACTAAACAAACTAAAACGCAAGGATGTCCTCTCTGTCCACTTAAAGGGAAACCAGCCCAAACTCCATATAACAGGTACTGCTCCCACTATAAAATGTTTTATGACGTCTGTTTGAGAGAACTGGGAAAGTTTATTCTGATTTAATTGTACTCAGACAACTGAAAGTCCATTTATTGTTGTTCCAGAGAGCAGAAGTTAAAGAAAAACAGATTTTGACTCACTGTGTCATAGAAGAAATTTTAAAAATTTTAATTTCTGGAAATGACAGTTGTTTGTCACAGTCCTCAGAAAATGTTTTATGATACAGGAGTGGGGGACCTGCTGCTTGGAGGCCACATGTGGCCCTCCAGGTCCTCAAATGCTCCACTTTGAGACTATATTCAGTATTTGAATTCAAAATCCCATTTAGGGTTTTCTTGACAGAGATATTGGAATGGTTTCCCATTCCGTTCTCCTGCTCATTTTACAGATGAGGAACTAAAGCAAACGGAATAAAATGACTTGAAAATGTGAGGCTGGATTTGAAACCCCAAAGAGGAACTTTCCTTACTCCTGGCTACTGCACCATCTTGCTGCCCCTAGGAAGCACTTAATACATTCTTGATTGGTTGAATTGAAGACCTCCAGCGAAGGCGAACACATTCTGTCCCCAGGCAGCCCGTTCCACTTTTGGATCACTCTGATTGGTCATAAATTTTTCCTGATATCAATGAGCCTAACCTTTCATATTCTACTCCTGGTTACAATTTTTGGGGCCAAGCAGACCAAAGCAAGTCCTTCTTCCATGTAGTAGCCTTTCACAGACATGGAGATCAACTGTCATACTCCTCCGTGTCTTCTCTTGGCTAAATATCTCTAGTTCCTTCAGTCAGTCTTCATATGGTCTTTCAACCTCTTCTGGACAATCTCCTCCTCTTCTTTCTCTTCCTCCTCCCTCCTTGATTTAACTGGTATAAGAACTTCCAGTGTGGGGATCCTCTCTAACATGGTAGATAGGCTAATGCTTTGACACTTTTAGTCTTAGAGGGCCACTGAGCTACTAAGTTAACTTGCAATGCAACACGTGTTAGTGATGGAACATGAACTCATATCTTCCTCACTCTAGGTCAGATTATGACCTTCTTGAGCCCAGGGGTTATTTGGTTTAGGCCAGTGTCTGGTGCATAGTAAACATTTAATAAATGCTTGTTGACTAACTAACTAACTAACTATAACTAACTAACCATTATACCATGCTTTCTCTCCAACCTGAGTCCTGGCTCTGCCACTGACTTCATGGACAGATGATTTCACCTCTTTCGGCCCTGGTTTCCCCAGCTATAAAATGAGAGGGTTGGAGAACCTTGAGACACGATGTGACTTGATCATCTTCAGTATCCCCTTTGAAGTCTGAAAGCATTACTGGGGAGTTTTGAAATTTAATTAGGCATCTTACATATTGCAGTGTCTGGACTCACCCATATAGGAAGTTAATCCTTTGCCACAAATACTCCCCAAATATATTAAATATAGTTGGGTTAATTAACTCAGCTTGTTGTACTACAAGAATAGCTCATGCAACTTAACTTGAAAACCCTTTATGCTATTGTCCTGATCACAGTGGGAAACTGTGTTTGTAAAATCTTGGAAGTATTTGCATTATCTTTCTTGGAAGAAAGGAGCTGAATGAAAATGGTGCTTTGGGCATGATGGACAATGTAAGGATTGGTCCTAATGATGTCCAGTAAAACCTCAGTTATTGGTACTTTACTGCTTTGAAATTTGTAAAGATAGCCCAGCCTGGGCTAGACTTTGCCTTTGATCTATGTGAAGAAGGGATATAGTAAGCAAATGGATAGCTATCAGTGAAGCATCCCTTCAGGGATAATAGGTTTGGGGAGTCAGGAGGAGAACTAGAAAAAATATCCTTAAGGAAAAGCCTCAGGTTCTGAGTATAGAAAACAATTTGGAGTCTGGAATTATTATGCATGGATGAGGAAGGGATTCAAAATTGAGACAGTTCATTGAATTTGACTGGATCAAATAAGATGTTTGTTGAATCCAAGTTGGATTCTTAGGGACCTTGGTCAAATTCCTTTACCTCTCTTTGGCTTGTATGCTTATCGGTATAATGAGAGATTGGATGACTTCTAAAGTTTCTTCTACCTCTGATATCTTAAGAGTCTGCTTTCCAAAAACCTATCCAGATTGCTTGCCTTTTCACATACTTTGGATGAGTTGAGAGTCACCAGCTCTACTCCTTCTGGTGAGAGACAGCATGAGGCCTTACCATCTATACTGCCACTGCCTCTGAAGATCCTTCAGGTCTTACCATTTGCCCTGTCTCTGTTGTCACCTAGACCCTCAGCACTGTCATTGACTTACTGATAAAACCTAGAAACCCTAAGTCTTATCATCTGCCCCACTGCTGAACCCTTAGGACACCTAAGCCTTTCTCTCTGTCCTGAAAATGATTGTCCTATTATGTGTGATCTTCCCCACTGAAAGTGTGAGATCCTTGATAGAGAGCACAGACGTCTTGTTTTTTTGTCCGTTCCCGGAGCTTGGCAGGTAGTAAGTGCTTAACAAATGTTTTTTCCTTCATTCATTCATTCACTCATGCATTCATTCATTCATGGTGCAAACCAGATGGCAAGAGTATTGTTTGTCCTTTCTAAGAAAACAAGCTGTTTAAAATTAGTTTAATGTATATACATTGTTTTCATATGATAAACTCTTCCCAACAGACGTTCAACCAACTTCTTGCTACGAAAGAAATTCCCTGAAAAGTTGATCAAAACTGCCTTAAATTAGCATGACTATCTCAAGTAGTACATGCTACTTTCAACTTTTGTGGGTTAATAATTAATAAGAGAAAGGAAAAATGTGTACTTTAACTATGATAGTAAGATGTTCAGATAGATAGATGGATGGATGGACTTCCCAACTGAAGCTTGTCCTCTCTATTCCCTGCCCCTCTCCCATAACAGCTGACATTTATCCACCTAAAATCAAGTATTCCTCACTTATTCTAACTAGGATAATTAGACAGTCCGAATGAATGAAAAACTAGAATATTTCAGAAAGAGAGAATCACAGAACCTTAGATGTAGAAGGAGTTCAGCAAGTCAAGCCCACTCTCATCATTTATAATAGTAAGATACTGAAGAGCGTAGAGATAGAGATAAGGCAAATGATAAGGCCTTCGGAGACAGTGGCAGTGTGAATGGCAAGGTCTCACCAGAAAGAATAGAGTTGGTGACTCTCAATTCATCCAAAGCATGTCAAAAGGCAAGCAATCTGGATAGGTTTTTGGAAAGCAGATTCTTAACATTGTCCACCATTGTATTTGTCTCAAGGATTATTGTTTTCTTAGTGTTGTCATAATATATGTGGTATGTTTTGACTTTGTATGCATGTTTTTTAACTCTTCACTTCCTATTGTCTCCCCGTTTCTTCAAATTCTTTGCAATTATAATTGATTACATTATAATATTCTGTTCTATTTGTATGCCACAGTTTATTTGCCCATTCCCAATAACTGGGGACATAACGTTTTTTTTTTTTTTTAGCTTTTACAACACATTGCTTCTGAATTCTTGAGAATTATCCACTTATATTCAAAGAATTGTTCATGTGCCAAATACAAATCATTGTTATTGATTTGTAAAACCCTAAACACCTTGTGCTAGAGAATATTTTGCTACTGTGGTTCAAATGACTACAAAAAAGCAGCAAAACTGTAGTATGCTAGAATAAGGCCTAGCCTGGAAATCAGAAAACCTGGCTTCTTCTCTTAAGTTGTAAATGATGAAAGTGGGCTGGACTTTGGAACTCCTTCTACATCTAAGGTTCTGTGATTCTCTGTTTCTGAAATATTCTAATTTTTCATTAATTCAGATTGTCCAATTATCCCAGTTAGAATGAGTGAGGTGTACTTGATTTTGGGTGGACAGATGTCAGAGGACCAGCTTCAGGACTTCAGGAAGTCCATCCATCCATCTCTCTGTCTCTGTCTCTGTCTCGCTCTTTTTCTCCATCTATCTGTATATCAATCTATCATCTATCTATCCATTTATCCATCTATCTGTATATCTATCATCTATCTGTCAATCTATCATCTATCTATCTGTCTGTCTGTCTATCTATCTATCTATCCTAGCTGATTGACCACAGGGAAATCACTTAACCTCTTGGAGGTGATTTTGCCAGTTCCAGATAATACTCCCTCCATTCTGGAGGGAGTTTTTCTTCCTTGAGTTCCCCCACATCATGAAATTACACCCCACTCCCAAATCATTATATGAGCTCAAGTTTTACATCTGACCAAATTTCATTCTGACAGCATACTTTTTCCTGTGAAAATCTAAGAATGGAGCATGGAGATGCTGACATCTTTAGCCAATATTAATTTGATTTTGTATAATAAAAAAAAGAAATAATTACGGGGTCAGTTTCAACAGTAGAATTTTTAATTTAGTTGTCAGTGGCTATTTGTCATTTTGCCTTCTAAATTCTGCCTAGAGTGCTTAGATTTGGCACAGTTTAGTGGTGAAACACTTTGTAATAGTAATTGGTTTACAAGGATACTTAGCACTTGGTACTAAGTGGAGGGACAGTACTAAGTGCTAAGTGTGGAAGGTGCAAACTCTGTCCCATTGTTGAGAAGGCATGAACTCCCCTGTTGATGTAGAAGAAGG
>CM053590.1:158073434-158101502 GCA_028646515.1 Pseudochirops corinnae | reverse complement strand
GTCACGGAGCTAGTAAGTGTCTGAGTCTGAGTTTGAACTCCAGACTCCCTGACTCTAGGTGTGGCACTTTATCTACTATGCCCCCAAGAAATAAATGAAACCAGAAAGGATTCACAAGGTGATATCAAGAAACAAATGAATATGACTAGAAATGAGACCCAACTTTTTAGAAACCCAGCAATGGAAAGCAATTTGGAATTTTGCTAAGAAAGAGATTAAAATAAACATCTGTACTCATTGACCCAGAGATCCACTGTTAGACATAGGCCAGTGAAGTCACTGATAAGAAGAAAGACTATATACAAAAAAAAATATTAAGAGCAGCAGTTTTTTTACAGTAGTACTAAGGAACCAGAAACAAAGTAAGTGCCTATTAATCAGGAAAATGGCAGGAAATGTTATGGTGCAAGAATGTAATGGATCATGGCTTTGTTGTCTTACATAAAAGTATGACAACTTAAGTAGGCAAAAGATAACATACGATAACATGACAGCAACCATGGAAATGGAGAAAGCCGTAACAAAACAATTAAACCCGAATACTCTGAAAGTAAAATGACTAAGTTTTGGTCCAGAAAAGAGACAGAAGAATGTGCCTTATGCCAGCCCTCTTTCTTTGCAGCCCCAGAACACCATATATTGTCAGACTTCTCGGTATATTTGATAGTTTTGCTGGACTGGTTTTTTACCTTCTTTACCTTCTTTGTTAGATTTCCTTTCTAGGAGAGATGGGTTGGGGGTGGAGGTGAGGGAGAGATATGTTGGGGAATTGCAGGTGATATTAAAAAACAAAGTATACCTATAAAGAGTATTAAAGAGGAATATTCATCAAAATATAAAAAAGATTTCTGCAAAGCAGAATTATTTTAGAACTGCTAGGTGGGACAGTGGATAGAGTGTCAGTTAGGAAGAGTCATCCCTGTGAGTTCAAATCTGGCCTCATATACTTACTAGCTTTGTGATCCTGGGCAAGCTCTGTTGGCCTCAGTTTCCTCATTTGTAAAATGAACTGGAGAAGGAAATGGCAAATCACTACAGTATCTTTGCTAAGAAGATCCCAGATGGGGTTGTGATACAGACATGACTGAAATGACTGAACAACAACAACAAAATTATTCTACTGTAGAATACAATGAGTAGAAATGACAATATAAACAAAGAAACAAAACATTTGGAAGGTTACTACTGGAAAATATTTGGGAGAGAAAAGTGATAGATTGAGAACACAGGTGTCAAGCATGCAGACCACACAGTGAGGCCTTGTAGCATCAATATGATATTCACAGCACCAATGGTGACTGGGAATATGCCGGTATAGTTCTCAATTGCAAAATATAACAGACTCCCCACATGGAGGACAGAAGCAAAAACATTTATTCTGAGACCAGAAAACTGAATCCCCAAGCCAGAAAATGAAATCCATCATAGCAACAAAGAAGTTAAAACATCATTAAAACAGCAGAGAGCCACACCATCCTCACAAGCCTAGCTGTCTCCTTGGGTGTGTCCTCTCCTCCCGCCATCTCTAACTGATCTAATGCCCAGCTTCCTGTGGGCTCCTCTCCACCCTTCAGCAAACTCCTTCTACCACAGGCTCCATGTGATAACATTTGGCCTGTTAGGGGAAGGGAAGATCTTCAAATTCCCTTAGGCTTATTAAGGAGCAGGCAAGATCTTAAAATTCCCATTACCATCATAGGCCTGAACCAGATTAAATGTAATTGGGAAATATTTAACAAAGCAAATGAAAATAAAACAAAACAGATTACATTTTAAAACTAAGTTGATATGTGTCCCACAAGGATCCTTACTTATGTATTTGTATCCTACATTTCTTTTTGAGTTTGATTAGTGTTCAGAAGACAGATCATAGATATAAATTTATCAGTATTTGGGCTTCCAAAAGATGAAAGTTTATGAGGACCTAAACTAGGGTATTGACTGTGTCATTGGTGAGAAAAAATAGAGACAAGTGATACTGTGACAGTATATTCAATACAACCTGGCAACTTATTGACTATGGGCGGTGAGGAAGAGGTAAGGATCAAGGATGATCCAAGGTTAGGAACCTGGGTAAGTGGGAGTAGGTGTGGTGCCTTCAGCAGAAATAAGAAAGTTTAGAGGAAGGGGTAGAGAACAGAGAGTTCTTTTTTGGACCTGGAATCGATAATAATGGCTACCAGACATCTAGGAAATATCCAACAGGTAGTTAATAACGTGGACTAGAATTTAGGACAGTACCATGTCTGGCAGTTCTGATCAAACCAGAAAGCCTTAGAATATAGGACTAATGATGTCTGTTGCATGAGGACCAGCCTGTCCAAATTCAGTGCGTCACCAGATTGACTGTAAGGTGATGAATTTTTTATCCACAGCAAGCCTCTGAATTCAAATATGAAAGTCATAGTATTATAATATGCAGTAATGAAGGGGATATCTATATTAATGAAGTCATAGATCTTTAAAGTATTGAAGAAACCATAAATGTTAATGGATTGAATTCTCATCTAAAAAATAAAAGATGATTAAATTTCGGTTCCTATTGCCTATAAGAACATTTTTACAGCCAAGAGATGTACATGCATTTCAATACCATAAGATAGACTAAAATTTAGTATTCTTCAACTATTCCTAGAAAACCTGAGGAATGCAGCAATGATATCTAACAAATCACAATTCAAATTAGAGATAATTAAAATTTAAACAAAGAAATTTGTATCATAATTAAAGGTACCATCAAGGTACTGATCATCAAGGAATTTTGTTATTAAATATTTGTACACCTAATTGTAAGATAATTAAAAGGCAAATTTAATAGATTTGCAAAAAGAAGTGGGCATAAAATCAACAAAAACAGAAGATTTTAACATTATACTAACAGAATATAATGAATTATGCACTAAAAATAAAAAGGAAATTTCTGACTGGAATAGTATTCTGAAAAAACTTGATTTATTAGACATGGGAAGAACTGAATGGAAAAGTAATATATACTCTTTTTCAACTACACATGAAACATTTACAGAAATTGATTATGTTCAAGGACACAAAGAAATTATAAGTAAAATCAGAAAGGCAAAAAATACTTTAATGGGCTACAATGTAATAATAATAATAGGCTTATGGTGTTTTGATATTCATTTAAAATTGTACTCAATAGCAAATTTATATTCTTAAATACTTTTATTAATACAAGATAAAATGAATAACTTGAATTTTCAGATAAAGGAATTAGAAAATGAACAAATTGCTATGACCAAAGCAAGCACAAAGGAGGAAACTGTAATGAAAGGAAAGATCAATTAAGCACAGCTATTGGCTAACATGACTCTTCTTTTTTTTTTTGCTTTTTGGAGGAAGGAAGGAGGGCAATTAGGATTAAATGACTTGCCCACGGTCCCACACCTAGTAAGTATTAAGTGCCTGAGGCTGGATTTGAACTCAGGTCCTCCTGACTCCAGGGCCCATGCTCTATTCACTGTGCCACCTAGCTGTCCCACCCATGACTCTTCTACACAGCTATAGGTTAACAAAACTGAGAACATAAAATAAATAGCAAAGATTTTTATTATGATGATATTAAAATTAGTATATGCTTTTTCTTTAACAAATTTTAAATAATGGAACTTGTGGTTTTGCATATGAGTATTTTTAATTTTTTCATAAATTTAAAGGGTTGGATTTTTTTATCATCACTAAGCCTTTTAAATAAAACAGTTAAAAGTAAATTTAAAAATAAATTTAAACGATAATCAGAGATAGGAAAAAGAATACAGAAGGGAAATAGAGAAGTGCTTACGTTTCTCTGATGCCATGGACTTCCCTTGATTGATCTCGTTTCAGGTCCTCCTATATTCTCTCTTGATCTGTCTTTTTCAGATACAGGATGATGATGATGGTGGTGGGGGTGGGGGTCATGCCGATCGTGAGCGTGATTATTATTATCATCACAACAGTTACCTTAACATTGTATCATATTATAGTATGTAATAACACCCCATACTATATTGTTATATATTATTATAATTATATGATCACTAATAACAACTTGCATTTATATTATAAGATTTGTAAAGCGCTATATAAATATTTTTTCATTTTATCCTTATAACAACTCTGGGAGATAAGTAGTGTAATTGTCTCTATTTTATATAGTTTCCATTTTATAGATGAGGAAACTGAGGCAGAAATTAAGTGACTTGTTAGTGTCATACAGCTAGGAAGCATCTGAGTGTGGATTTGAACTCAGATTTTCCATATTCTAAGCCTGGTGCTCTATCCACTACCATCAGCTGCCTGATGTTCTGTCCACTAGAAAGGACCTTAGGGACTAGATTCTAGTCCAGTGCCTTCATTTTACAGATGAGAAAACTGAGGCCTGGAGTTGTTAAGTAACTTGCCCAGTATAAGTCCTATGACTCCAAATCCAGCCTACTCTTTCCCATACTACACTCTGAGTGACTTTGACATTTTACCTGTAGTTCTTATGAGAGGAGATGCATATGTATGCATGTGTATGTGTGAATGCATATTTGTATACATACATATATGTATAGATATGTGTTATATTCGCAAAGGATATAAAGACAGGTTAGGAGGGAGGCAGTGGGTTATGGTGGAAAGAACATCATATAGGGAATCATGAAACACAAAACTGCCACTTGATACCTATGTTACATTTTGGAAAGTGAATTAATCGCTTGGGAGGGAGGGTATCAATTTCTTCATCTGTATGCTGGGAATAATATTAAGAGGAAGAAGAGGAAGAGGAAGAAGAATGGAAAAGAAAGAGAAAGAGAAGAGGAAAGAGAAGTAGCAGCAGCAGGAGCAACAACAGTAGTGGTAGTAGTAGTAGTAGCAGTAGTAGTAGTAGTAGTAGTAGTAGTAGCAGCAGCAGTAGTAGTAGTAGTAGTAGTACCACCTCATCCCTCTCTCAATGTTGCTGTAAGAATCAAAGGAAATAATTTATGGGAAAGTACTTGGAATTCAATTAAACAAGTCTTTATTAAGTACCCACATGTGGTAGGCATTGGAAGCTAGGACTAGAGAAACAGAAAATGAAACAGTCCTTGTCCTCAAGGTGATTATAGTGTGTGTGTGTGTGTGTGTGATAATATATATAATTTTATGTGTATAACATACACATATATGTATATGTCAAATATGTATCTATAGCACATCATACATACATACACACAAATTTCTGGGAGAAGGTACATTTCTGATACGAAGACCAATTTGTTAATATAATAGAAAGGTCCAAAAAGTATAATGAAAGGTAGGATAGAGTGGGAAGGGACAGGGAAGGAATGGGGCTAACATGGATGGGTATGAGGGATGGTGATGAGGGGAGGAGGGCTTCAGCCTAGACAGTCTAGAATAATGATTCTGAGTGGAGCCACAAGGCAGTAGATTGTCATGTCCTTTAAATAATGGTGAAAAGTTAAAAGGAAAAGTTAAAGGTGCATGTGGGCATTCAGATGATGAATACCTGGTTTTGCCTGGTGGTCTTAGGGCCCAAGTATTTAGAAATTGTAGCACCATTCACAGCACCCATGATCATTATAAATATACCTGCATGGTGCTCAATCACAAAATATAATAGATTCTCCATATAGAAGACAGAAGCAAAACATATTTCAGATGCCATAAAATGAAATCCCAACACCAGGAAACCGAATCCATCATAACAACATAGAAGTTAATGCACCACAATGTAGCAGAGAGACCCACTATCCTTTTAGTCTTCCCACAAACCAACATAAGACCAGTATTTACTCACAAGCCTATCTGTCTCCCTCTGAACCATCCTCTCCTCCCAACTCTCTAGCTTGCTCTGACTCACAGCTTCCTGTGGGCTCTGCTCCACCCTTCAGCAAACTCTTCCCACAACAGGCTCCATGTGATTACATTTAGCCTATTAGGGGGCAGAGTTTATTTTCAAAGCAGGGAAAGTCTTCAAATTCCCTTAGGTTTCTTAAGGGACAGGGAAGATCTTCAAATTTCCATTACCATTACAGAAGTCTATAAAGCACTACACAGACATAAGAAATTTTAATCATTGTCAGCATCTTACCTCCTGAACTTTTCTGTTACAGTTCCACATATGGGGCCACCGAGGCTATCAGAAGGAATTTAATCAGGAAGTGTCATTTAACTTGACCACTGACAGTCAGACTCCTGAAGTTTGCCTGGAACTGCACCCAGGCACCAACTACACTGTAAACATTATGGCTGCTTCATCTGGACTTCCTGTGATGGTCTCCCTTATGACCCAGATAACTGGTAGGTCTTGGATAATTAATTACTTTTTGGATGAGGAATGTGGTGACCTCAAAGGACTTTGGAAAGTAAGGAGGGGAAGTATACAATGTATTCCTCTTATTTCAAGGAGCTAAATTCTCCTTGTATGATCATCATGGGTATACGGCCACTGGCTTTCCCATTTCAAATGTTTTGGAAGTGCCTTATCTCGAATCACGTGCCACTCTGGATCAGGGTCCCTGACGGAGCTATGGAAAGAACATTGAACTTAGAATTGGAAGATCCGTCCTCTGGGCAACTTTGAACACTTAACAGCTGTGTGCCCTTAATCATTTTTTTTCTCAGTAACGCAGGAATGTGGGATTAACTGCTGTATATAAAGGACTTTATAAACTAACACTACATGAATTTCATGAGAGACAGAGGGGCCTAATGGATAGAGAGCCTAACTCAAAGCTAGGAAGACTATGCTTCAAGCTCTGCTTCTCACATATGCTGTGTGACCTTGAGTGAGTTATTTAATATCTCAGGTCTCTAGGCAACTCTCTAGGTAGGAATTTCCTAACTTGGGAGTTCACTGTACCAATAAATTCACAAGTCAAGTTCCCACCCCTTTCTACTATTCTCCTAGTCTACAGTCAGCCAATAAGCATTCATCAAGTAACTGCTATTTATCAGGCTTGGTGATAAGCACTAGGGATACAAAATAAAAGGAAGGGGGAAATAATCCTTCCTGTCAAGGAAGTCATAGTCTAATGGGGGAAACGGTATGCAAACAGCCTTGTACAAACAAGATATAGGCAGGATGAATTGGAGATGATCCTAAATGCGCATGTGCTACTAGAGTTATCCTGAATGTGCCTTCAATGAGACTCCAGTAAATGAGCTTAGATCCCAATACTCTGATTCAGTTATGAAAAGCTGCTGTTTTATTGGTCTCTGCAATAGTCTGCTGAATATTAAATGTAAAAAACCTGTCAGGTCTGTTTCTGTCTGGACTCCATTGAATCCAGTTGAATGAATGAGGATTAAAAATAATAAATTTATGTAAATTTATAATTTACAAAGTATTTTGCTTATATGATCTATTCTCCTCTATTCATCATCATTATCATCTTATTTTCATCTTTTTCGATGATATTCAGATAGAAATAATTCTGGGACAAGTCACTACCCTGCTTTTATCCTTTTATATTTAACAATCTATGGGGCTCTTATACAAGTGGCTAAATTAACTTCATTTTGTAGTTGAAACAAGAGTATTAAGATATAAATTCCTCCTATGTAGGCTCACTGAAACCATCCTTGGTATAACTGTTGTAGCAGACAGGAAGGAAAGAAACAAACAAACATTTATTAAGCCCCTACTATGTGCAAGGCTCTTTGCTTTGTACATTACAAATATTTTTTCATTTGATCCTCACAACAATCCAGGGAGGTGGGTGCTGTTATCATCCCCATTTTTTGATTGAGGAAAGACAAAAGTTAAGTGAAGTAAACCTCTATTTGTCTCAGTTTCTTTATCTGTAAAATGGGGATATAGATATAATAGCACCTACCTTCCAGGACTGTGGTGAGGCTCAAATGAAGGAATATTTGTAAAAGGCTAAGTATGTCTGGCACAAAGTTAATAGTATCCAGGGTCACAAAACTAGTAAGTGTCTGAGGCAAGATTTGAACTTGGGTCTTTCTGACTCCAGGCCTAGTACTCTATCTACTACACCAGCTAGCTGATAAGTATTACATGCTGGTAACATGTGATTTTTATCTCAGTTTTTTGTATTTTAAAAGCTTTTTGTTCTATGTAGCTTGGAAATTATGAGGATTTGGTATGCTGATGTCAATTATTTTTTTTTAAGCTTTTAATTGATCAGTGATAGGCCTGGAAGATAGTTTGGTCTCTGATGATGGTCCTGTTTCTGACAGTTTATTAATTGAATTGTGCAGGACTTTTGTGAGCAATATTTGTAGCCCATGCATGGGGTTTTGTAGGCTGTAAATCCGTGAGAGAAAAAAAAATTCTTATGTATAATTCAACTGTTTTTACTGTTTCCTTGTATAATCTACATTGCTTACTACTTCTAGGATTTTTTAGTCTAAACTTATAATTTCTAGTGAATTTCTAATCATGAATTATCAGTCTAAGCATCTCACTTTGCACACACAGGCCTACATGACTTAGTCATTTTTTGGATGCTTTTGTGTATACAGTGTTAGCTGAGTTCATACGTATGTTGCCCATGAAGAACTTGTGATGCTATCCTTGGAACTTGACCATTACGAACTTTATCCAGAAGTCATACAAATTTTGGTTAGCATGAACGAAATTAAATAGAGTTTACCCATTGTTTGCCTTTACAAATAATGTCTGTAGACCGATGTCTGCTTGTTGTGGAATTATTTTTTGATCATTTTGTCATGAGTACTGAGAACATCTATCAATATTCTTTCTTCGTTTCTAACATTTAAAAAATTTTTTTGATTTATGTATCTTTCACACTTCAGTCCTCTCCCCACTCATTGAAAAGGCAAGCAGTATGATACCCATTATACATGTGAAGTCAAGCAAAGCATATTTCCGTATTAACCATTGTACAAAAAAAGGAAATAAAACAAGAAAAATAAAGTTAAAAAATAATATGCTTTAGTTTTCACTTAGAGTTCATCCGTTCTCTCTCTGGATGTGAATGGTAGTTTTTCATCATGAGCCCTTTGGAATTGCCTTAGATCATTGTATTGATGAAAACAGCTAAGTCATTCACAGTTGGTCATTGTTATGATATTGATGCTTATACATACAATGTTCTGCTGGTTCTGCTCACTTTACTTTGCAAATCACTGATATGTCTTCCCATATTTTTTCTGAAACCATCCCTTTCATTATTTCTTTCAGCACAATGGCATTCCGTCACAATCATATGCCATAACTTGTTCAGTCATTTCCCAATTTATTGACATGCCCTCAGTCTCCAACTCTTTACTACCACAAAAAGAACTGCTGTGAGTTTTTTTTTTTACACATGAATCTTTTCCCTTTTTCTTTGATCTCTTTGACTTACAGACATAGTAAAGATATTGCTGGGTAAAAGGGAAAACATAATTTTATATCCCATTGGTCATAATTCCAAGTTGTTCTACAAAATGGTTGGACTGGTTCACAATTCAACCAGCAGTGCATTAGTGTGCCTCTTTTCCCATATCTCCCCTAGCACTGGTTATTTTCTTTTTCTGTTACATTAGCTAACCTGTACCTCACAGTTATTTTAATTAGGATTTCTTTAACAATTAGTGATTTTGAGCATTTTTTTTATCTTTTTGGAGTGGGGAAGGCAGGGCAGTTGGGGTTTAAGTTACTTGTGCAAGGTCACATGGCTAGTGTTAAGTATCTGAGGCCATATTTGAACTCAGGTCCTCCTGGCTCCAGGGCTGGTACTTTATTCACTGCGCCACCTAGCTGCCCCTAGAACATTTTTCATATGATTATTGAGGACTTTGATTTCTTACTCTGAAAACTTTCTATTCATATCCTTTGACCATTGGGGAATGGCTCTTATTTTTTTTTAATTGACTCAGTTTCCTATTTAAGATATGAGATCTTTACTGAAGAAATTGTTATAAAATTTCACCTAGTTTTGTACTTTCATTTTAATTTTTGCTGCGTTTTTGTTTATATAGAAATTTTTAAATTTTATGTGATCAAAATTATGCATTTTATCTCTCACAATCCTCTCTATCTCTTGTTTGGTTCCAAACTCTTCCCTTATCCATAGATAAATTTTTGCATGCTTCCCTAATTTGCTTATGATATCACCCTTTATGTCCAAATTGTGTACCCATTTTGACTTTGTCTTGGTATGCAGTGTGAGATGTTGTTCTATGCCTATGTCAGAATGCTTTCCAGTTTTCCCAGCAGTTTTGGTCAGATGGTGAGTTCTTGCCTTAAGTTCTTTGGGTTTATCATACACTAGATTACTATGGTAATTTACTGCTGTGTATTTTATACCTGTTTTATTCCACTGATCTACCACTCCATTTCTTAGCCAGATTATTTTCGTAATTATCACTTTGTAATTTAGTTTGAAATCTGATACTACTAGACTACTTTCCCTTTTTTTATTGATTCCCTTGATATTCTTGACCTTTTATTCTTCTAGATAAATGTTATTATTTTTTCTAGTTCTCTATAATAATTCTTTAGTAGTTTGATATGGTACTCAATAAATAATTTAGGTAGAATTGTCATTTTTATCATATTGGCTCAGCCTACCCATAAGCAATTAGTATTTCTTTAATTGTTTAGGTATGTCTTTTCATGTGAAAAGTTTTTGTAATTGTTTTCATATAGTTCCTGAGTATGTCTTGACAGGTAGACTCCTAAGTATTTTTACTGTCTTCAGTTTTTTAAAATGGCATTTTTCTATCTCTTCCTGTTGGTAATACATAGAAATGTTGATGATCTGTGTGAGTTTATTTTATATCCTGCAATTTTGCGAAAGTTGTTAAGTTTCAACTAGCTTTTAAAAATTTATTCTCTACTGTTCTCTAAGCATGCCATCATATCATCTGCAAAGAGCTATAGTTTTGTTTGTTTGTTTCCTATTCTAATTCCTTCAGTTTCTTTTTATTGTTTTATTACTATAGATAGCATTTTTAATACAATACTGAGTAAAAGTGTTGATAATGGAGAACCTTCTTCATCCCTTGTCTTATTGGGAAGGCTTCTAGTTTATCCCCATTACAGAGAATGTTTGCTCTTGGTTTTAGATAGATACTACTTATTTTAAGAAAGGCTCCATTGATTCCTATTTTTGTCTAGGGTTTTTAATAGGAATGGGTATTGTATTTTGTCAAAAGCTTTTTCTTCACCTACGGATATAATCATATGATTGTTGTTGCTTTTATTATTGATATCATCAATTATTCTTACGGGTTTCCTAACACTGAACCAGTGTGCATTCCTGGTATAAAAGCCCACCAGGTCATAGTGTATGATTTTTGTGATCCATCATTTTAGTTTCCTTGCTAATATTTCATTGAAAGTTTTCGCTTCAATTTTCATTAAGGAAATTGTTCTGTAGTTTTCTTTTTCTTCTATATTTTTGCTCTCCTTGGTTTAGGTATCAAAACTATATTTGTGCAATAGAAAAAATTGGGTAGGATTCCTTCTTTGTTTGTTTTTCCAAATAGTTTATATAATATTGGAATTAATTCTACCAAACTTTAATGTTTAGTAGAATTCACTTGTAAATCCATTCGTACTGGAGATAATTGATAGATTATTCAATTTCGTTTTCTAAGATAGGTTTATTTAAATATTCTATTTCCTCTTCTGCTAATCTTGGCAATTTATATTTTTATAAATATTCATCTATTTCACCTTTGCCTCTTCCCTGCCTATCTCCTCTTTGGGTATGATAGATTTCTGTACTGAACTGGGTATGTATATATGCTTCTTAACTAGTTCTGATGAGAGTGAGGTTCAAGTGTTGCCCACTAGTTTCCCCATTTCCCCCTCTGCTGTGAAAAAATCTTCCTTGTGTACCTCTTTTATGTGAGTTAATTCCCACCATTCTTTCTCTCCCTTCCCCCTTCTCCCAGAGCATCCCCCTTTTTCACCTTTTCATTTTTAAAAAAAACGTCCCAATGTAATAGATTCACATCCATGCCCTCTATTTATGTAGCCTCCTTCTAACTGTCCTAATAGTGATAAAGTTCTTAGGAGATACAGGTATCTTCTTCCAACATAGGAATGTAAACAGCTTAATCTTACTAAGTCCCATATTATTTCTCTTTCATGTTTACCCTTAGATGCTTCTCTTGAGTCTTATGTATGAATGGCAAGATTTCTGTTTGGCTCTGGGCTCTTCATCAGGAATCAATCCTTTATTTTATTAGTGACTAGTTTTTATTTTTTGTTTTTTGCCTGAAAGATTATACTCACTTTTGCTGGGTAGATGATTCTTGGTTATATTCCAAGCTCCTTTGCTTTCCAAAATGTCATATTCCCAGCCATTGTAGGTGCCAAATATTTTGTGATCCTGACATATATCCTGACAATAACTCTGCAGTATTAGAATGGTTTCTTTCTGGCTGCTTTAAGTATTTTCTCTTTGACCTGGAATCTCTGGAATTTGGCTATAATTTTCCTGGAAATTTTCATTTTGGATCTTTTTTAGGAGGTGATCAGTGAATTTTTTTCAATTTCTTTTTTGTCTTCTGCTTCTAAGATATAGGGGCAGGTCTATTTGTTTGTTTTGTAATTTCTTGAAATATGATGCATAAGCTCTTTAAAAAAAATCATGGGAGTATAAAAAATTCTTAAATTATCTCTCTTGGATCTATTTTCCAGGTCAGTTCTTTTTCCAGTGAGATATTTCACATTTTCTTCTATTTTTTTTTTTCATTCTTTTGACTTTGTTTGTTTCTTGATGTCTTGTGGAGTCATTAGCTTCCACTTGCCTAATTCTAATTTTTAAGGAATGATTTTCTTTTCCGAGGTTTGGTTACCTTTCTGTCCATTCTGTCAATTCTGTTTTTAAGGTTTTACTTTCTTCATTATTTTTTATGTCTCTTTTACCAAACTGTTAAATCTTTTTTTCAAAATTTTCTTTCATTCCTCTCATTCCTTTTCCAGTTTTTCCTCTGCCATACTTATTTGATTTTTAACATCATTTTTTGCTTCTTTTAAAAAATCTCATTCTTTAGGTCTTCTGGGAATTCTTGTTGGACTTGCGTCCAGTTTGCAGAGTTTATATACATACATACCTTACATACATATGTGTGTTTATATACATGTATGTATGTATATTTACTTTGCTTGTAGCTATTTTCACATTGTTGTCTGAGTTTGTATCTTAAGCTTCCTTATCACTATACTAGTTTTTGATATTCAGTTTTTTTATTGTTTCCTTATTTTTCTAACCTGTTTCTTTTTAAAATTTTATTTATTTATTTATTTTGTAGTTTTCAACATTCATTTCCATAAGATTTTGGGTTACAAATTTTCTCCCCTGCTCCCCAAACCAAGATAGCAAGCATAGTGAATACCTCTTCCCCCAATTTGTTCTCTTTTATATTCTCCCCCATTCCCACCTGCCCTTTAATTTCTTGTAGGCCAAGATGGATTTCTATATCCCAGTGCCTGTATATCTTATTTTCTGGTTGCATATAAAAAACAATTTTTTAACATTTGTTTTTAAAACTTTGAGTTACAAATTCTTTCCCTTCTTCCCTCCTCACCTACCCCCAATGGGAAGACAGGCAATTCAGTATAGGTTGTACATGGTGTAGTTACGCGCAACATTTCCATAGTAGTTATATTGTGAAAGACTAACTATATTTCCCTCCATCCTATCCCACCCCCCATTTGTTCATTTTTCTCCTTTGACCCTGTCCCTTTTCAAAAGTGTTTGCTTCTAACTACCCTCTCCCCCAATCTTCCCTCCCTTCTATCATCCCCCCTCTTACCCACTTCCCCCCTACTTTTCTGTAGGGTGAGACACCCAATTGAGTGTGTGTGTTATTCCCTCCTTAAGCCAAATTCAGTGAGAATAAGGTTGACCCATTCCCTTTCACCTTCCTGCTCTTCCTCTCCATTGTCACAGTTTTTTCTCTTGCTTCTATTATGTGTGATGATTCACCTTAATCTCTCTCCCTTTTTCCTTCTCCCAATATATTCTTCTGTCACGTCTTAATTTTATTTTTTAGATATCATCCCTTCACAATCAACTCAGCTAGTGCCTTCTGTCTATGTATACATGTACACACATAAATACACATATACCCACCTGTACATACATATATATGTATGTACACATATATATGTATATATACATATATATATAATCCCTTCAATGAAGCTCACACTGAGAAAAGACTCATGAGTTACAATTATCATTTTTCCATGTAGGAATGTAAATAGTTCAACTTTAATATGTTCCTTATGATTTCTTTTCCCTGTTTATCTTCTCATGCTTCTCTTGCTTCCTGTATTTTAAAGTCAAATTTTCTGTTCGGCTCTGGTCTTTTCATCAAAAATGCTTGAAAGTCCTCTATTTCATAGAATGTCCCTATTTTCCCCTGAAGTATTATACTCTGTTTTGCTGGGTGGGTAATGCTTGTTTTTAATCCTAGCTCCTTTAACCTCAGGAATGTCATATTCCAAACTCTTCAATCACTTAATGTAGAAGGTGCTAGATCTTGTGTTATCTTGATTGTGTTTCCATAATACTCAAATTGTTTCTTCCTGACTGCTTGTAATATTTTCTCCTTGACCTGGGAATTCTGGAATTTGACTATAATATTCCTAGGAGTTTTCTTTTTGGGATCTTTTTCAAGAGGCAGTTGGTGAATTCTTTCCATTTCTATTTTGTCCTCTAGTTCTAGAATATCAGGGCATTTTCCTTGATAATTTCTTGAAAGATGATCATTTTTGGGTAGTCTGATGATTTTTAAATTATCTTTCCTGGAACTGTTTTCCAGGTCAGTGGTTTTTCCAATGAGATATTTCACATTGCCTTCTATTTTTTCATTCATTTAGATCTGTTTTATAGTATCTTGATTTCTCATAAAGTCATTAGTTTCCATTTGCTCTAGTCTAAATTTGAAAGAATTATTCTCTTCAGTGAGTTTTTGAAATTCCTTTTCCATCCAATTGGCACTCTTCTCCTCGTTGGCTTTTTGGGCCTCTTTTTGCCATTTGAGTTAGTCTATTTTTTAAGGTGTTATTTTCTTCAGTATTTTTTTGGGTCTTCTTTAGCAGGCTATTGACTCACTTTTCATGATTTTCTTGCATCATTCTAATTTCTCTTCTCAATTTTTCCTCTACTTTTCTTATTTGATTTTCAAAATCCTTCTTGAGTTCCTCTATTGCCTGTGACAAGTTCATATTTTTCTTGGAGGTTTTTGATGCAGGAGTTTTGACTATGTTGTCTTCTTCTGGTTCTATGTTTTGATTGTCTTTGTCAGAAAAAAACAATTCTATAGTTTGATTTTGCTTCCTCTGTTTGCTTGTCTTGCCAGCCAATTACTTGACTTTTGAGCTCTTTGCCATGGTAGAACTCTGCTTCCAGAATGGAGAATGCTGTGTCCCAAATTTCTGGGGTTTTGCACTGTTGTTTTGTGAGAGCTTTTTTCTAGGCCTCTGCCTCAGAACTGTGAGGATGACTGCCTCTCCACAGTCTCAACAAACTCTGCCATGCTAGTGCTCCTCACCCCAAGACCACCACCCAAGACTGGGACCCAGATCCAGCAGTTCAAAGCAAGAGCAATTAACCTCTGAATGGTTGCTTAGTACTCCTTTGATCTGTAGGCCTGGAGGCCACAGCTGCCACCATCTATGCTGCCTTGGGGACAGGGGCCGGACAGCGCTCTTCTCTTATCCCGTTCCAACAGAGTTTTCCCTCTGACCTTTAACTTTCTCTTTGGCATGTATGGGTGGAGAAGTCTAGAAACCATTACAACTGCTGGCAAATAAGTCCCCTGAAGTCTGCTCCTGCCGGTCTGTGCTGTGGATCTGGGCTGGTATGGCTCATGTGGGACTGTTCTGAGCTCCCAGCTCAACGTGATAGACCCTTTCTGTCAGCCTACCAGACTGCCCTCAGCAGGAGATTTGTTTCTCTCTGTCACTTTGTGGGTTTTGTAGCTCTAAAATTTGTTTAGAGTCATCTTTTTATAGGTATTGGAGGTCGTTGGAGTTGGAGTTCAAGCAAGTTCCTGCTTTTACTCCACCATCTTGGCACCGCCCTCTAGATCAGGAGTTCCCAACCTGTGGGTTGCGACTCCTTTGGGAGTCAAACGACCCTTTCACAGGGGTCGCCTAAGACCATCGGAAAACATATTTCCAATGGTCTCAGGAACCAAGACACTGCTCCTCTATCCGTCTCCAGGTGGCTCTGTCCACATGCAGATACATCCAGATACACCCACATACGAGTATTAAAGTATCATGGCATTAGGAAGGTTGAGAACCATGGCTCTAGACCATTTCTTGACTTTGAAATTCATGTTAGAATTGGGCTTTGCTCACCTGGGCTATGGGAGAGAAGCACTGTCTCAGGCTTTAGGCTTTTTTGCCCTTTTTCCATAGCTAGTTCTGGGAGTCTCAAGTTTTCTGTGCTTTCAAGGTGCTGTGAGCTGGGGAGGTATGTGTCACTGTGCTCCTGTACTGCACTCTTGTCCTTACCCAGGTAGGGAACCTGCACCTTTGCAACCACAATCACTAATGTTCCTTTTCCTCCTTGAATTATAGCCTGGCATGGGAAATGGTCAATGGAATTGCCAAACAGTGATTGGTCCTGCATCTGGTGCTAAGATAGTGATCCCTGTTATGTTTCTGACTAGAAACAGATATGATTTAAATAGAGATTAGTCTTCTATGTGGACATTAAATATTCTAGCATTCTCATTATACTTATATTTGTGTTTAATATCTTCAATGCCTGAATAAGACAAGAATGTAGAAATGTCAGAGCTTTGAAAAAATGAATAAAGGTGATATAAATGTGATACTTTTGATTTTAGGAATTAATCGATAATAAGTTGTTCTTTTGTACCCCTGGGGCTTTTTGGAAGACTTTTTGTTGTTGTTCCTGTAGTGCCAATGCAATATTTACAGTGTCCATGATCATGATAAAGACTTTGACTCTAAATATTGCATGACATTTGATTGTAAAATATACCAAACTTTCCATATAGACGACAGAACTGAAGCATTCATTTAGACATCAGAAAACTGAATCCCAAAACCAGTAAGCTGATTCCATTATAGTACCAAAGATATTCAGAAGCCATAATAATGCTGAGAGCCACAGCATCCTTCAGCCTTCCTATAAACCAACACGAGATCAATATTTACTCACAAACCTCTCTTTCTTTCTCTCTCTCTCTCTCTCTCTCTCTCTCTCTCTCTCTCTCTCTTTCTCTTCTTGCCTGAGCACCTTTCTGTCCCACTGTCTCTTTGGCTCTGGCTCCCTGATTCCTATGGGCTCTACTTCCTTTCAGCAAACTCCTCCCACCAGAGTCTCCATGTGACTATATTCAGCCTATTGGGGGCAGAGTTTGCTTTCAAAGTAGGGAAGGTCTTCAGATTCCCTCCAGGTTCTATCAAAGGGCAGGGAAGACCTTCAAAATCCCATTCACATTACAATTTCTTGGTCATTATGTTGTTTTCTTGTATTTCTGTGTTTGTGTATTTTAAAAAAGTAATAGTCTATGAATGTGTTGTATAAAGCACATAAATATGTAATTAGATTCTGTTAGGAGGAACTTTTGGTAATAGATATGTGATGCCTTTGTTATAAAGGTGGAATCAGTTTTGGGTCTCAGAAGAAGCTTGTACTTGCTTTGTTAATATTTCATGTACCACATTTGAGCCAATAATTATGGATCTTATTTCTTCCCCCTCCCCCTTTCCAGTTTTGCAGAGAAGCTAGAACCTCCATATATTTCTTCAGTTCTCCCTCACCTCTGGATTCTTTATTTCTCAGGCCTCTGTAGTTAAGGTTTTGAGTGATGTAAATGTATTTGTTTTTTTCTTTGCCAGTTTGTCTTCTCTTGTTTGCTTAATTAAATGTTGACTTTTGCTTTCAGTTGCTGATTTAGAAAATCTAGAATCTCTCCTATCCCCTTGGTCTCTAGATTTCATTCTGCATACTTATTTGTTATAACTTTTAATTGGGTAATAATATGATTAAGTTTTCTCCTGAGGGAACCAGTGAGATATTGGTTATAATCTTCCAATAATCTTCACTATTTTTTTTCAAACCATTTCTGCCAAAGTGGTGTTTGACTTCTGCCCTTACAGTTATTCCTTGATAGCTCTGCTTTTGTTCCTTTTGTTCTTATCATATTCTTATACTTTCTAACAAAAACTGCAGGAGAATGCATTCATGATAATTATAGCATATACCACATTAAAAAAAATAACTCCCATTTTGTATAATTGACCTACTGGTTGAATGTTGATGATGATGAAAAGACTAGTTAGCTACAGAAAGACTAATATTGGAACAACCAGAAAGGGGCAGTGGTGTTTAAGATGTGCAGCAATATAATTAGTGGCATGGAATTGGTAATTAGGGGGAAAAAATCCATTTCCTGTTGGGTTATTAGGTGGTTGAAAAGCATAGTAAAATGTGGGTGACACAACCTAGAGATGAGAAAAATAATAGTTCTTGCTAAAAGAGAGAACTCTAAGACCACCTCTCCCTTGAGCTTTGGTTTGACAAAATGGGGCTGGGCTTTCAGAGAATTACTTTGAATATACGTGTGCCAATGTTTTCTGAGTTATTTATACATCTTTGCTCATCAATTTCATTTTGTTCTAATTTGACTCTTGCTGTGATATTGGAAAAGTCACTTCACCACCTCTCAGCTCCTTCATCTATAAAATTAGGAATTTGGATTAGATGATGTCCAAGGTCTGAGATCTAAACCTTATATTTTCCTGTGATCCAGAGATATATTCTATGATACTCATGGCTTTGTTGGTTAAACATCCCCAAATTAGATGCATTAGTTTCAATGTTTATATTTTCCACCACTAGGAGAAGCTGTTGAGTTGCTAAGGTCTAGTAAGTTCTCACACTAGAGAAGTGGCCATGGTATTTTCTGAATCTGAAGTGCTTTAACATTTAAAAACAAAAATTCCAAGTATTAATTTTTGCCAGAAAATGGAGGATTGTTGTGGCTTTATTTATATTTGAAACTGTACATATATGTGTACATGTGTGTGTATGTGTAGCTGTCTATCTGTTCATAATTGTCTAGAATATAAACATTTTTCTAAAATCTTAAATTCTTTCATGTTACTGAAATTATTGGGTAAAAAAAATATCAAATAAAAATTGAGGCCTGAATTTGGAGAAGAAAGGGAACTGAAATCCCCTTTTCGACAACAGTCTGGCTGACAGGAACAAGTTGTCAACAAGTTAAACAAGTTGTCTGGATATATTACTGACCTTACAAGACAGGAAGAGTTTAAGGAATTTTGAAAGACAGAAACAAATGTTTCACTAGGAGAGAGAGGTATGCTAAGTCCTAACTTGTCTAACTCATCTCAGGTGGATGGGTACTCTAGATAGAACCACATAGGTTTATAATGCCCCCACCTTTCAGACCCTCTCTCTAGACAGTATGAAGAACAGACTACTGTGTGCCTAACTGATACGGATCCCTTTTTCCTCTCCCTCAGCTAATGATTCTTGTTACACATTCTCCCATGTAAAGCATCTAAACTGTTTCCTAGCCAAGTCTGTAAATTTGCTGGCCTTTTCCTTTGACACCTGTTCCCTGCTCCCCTTCCACCCTGCATACACACACTTCTCTTGTCTTTGTATGAGGAAAATAAATATTTTGTTACAAAGAGTAAAATGTCATTTTATTAGTAATATGATTATACAGTGATAGCAATAGCTAGCATTTATATATTGTTGTAAGTTATGCAGAGGATTTTATAAATTTTATTTCGTGGAGTCCTCACAACAGCCCTGGGAGGTAGGTGTTATCATCCTCATTTTTTACAGATGACAGAACTGAAGCAGACAGAAGCTAAGTGACTTGTCCAGGGTAACACATCTACTAAATTGTGTAAGGAAGGATTTGATCTCAGATCTTTCTGCCTGCAGGTCCAATGTTCTATCCATTGCATAATGTAGCTGCCTATTTAAAGGTAAAGCTGAGACTTAATTAAGACAGCATGGTGGTGATTGGATCTCTCTTAATGTTTGTGAGTGAAAAAAATTGTATTAAAATCAGGGGGGAAAGGCTAGAAGAAAATCCATTGTGCCAGAGTAAGTAGGAATTGCACGCAGAATGCTCAGAACTTCTTTGCTACTTCCAGTGGACCACATGGTCTCCATTTTGAGGGAATCATTATCCCCTCAGCTGATTCTGACCAGCCATATGTGACTCAGCTCCTGAGAGCTTTGTGAATGATGAAGCAATTCCTTTCGTTAAAAAAGGAGTGACTCCATCCTTGGCTATATTTTACTTCAACTCTCCATGTGTTACTATGTAATTCTGGGACTTCTCATGAGGTGTGGGGAAAGACCCTTTTCTATTCAACAGGAGGTCAACTGTTTCCATGTCACAGCCAAACCTGGGGCTTATCTAACAGAGCTCTAGGTTAGGCTCCTGGTTGCCTCTTTTGCTTTGTGTTTCTTTGCCTGATCCTCACTAAACATTGATCTCAAGTTGGATGTGTCCAGATTTAGAGGCAATCTTGTAACTTTGAGAGATCTGGAGGCCCTACATCCTTAGCCAGTGTTGGCTCCATTGTAGAAGGAATTTCTGTCATCTCCTCAAGATCTCTTAGAGAAACTGATCACAGTTGAAGGATGGGCCCAGTACCCACCCTGGCTTGTCAGAAAATATGTAGAAATATATAATGCCTATTCCACAGTCCCAACAAATGCTTTGTTTTGATGATTGAAATCTCAGCCTCTAAATAGAGCATAAGAGTAGTTATTATGTATGTAATTGGTTGGGGATTGACTCAGCCAGTCTCCTGATTTTAGAATAAAATAAGACTTATAATCCACCCCACATTTAATAAGAGGAGATTTATGTAGTTCTAACAGGATATAGGTATTCAGAGAAGTGAAGAGATGTTCACTCAGGATTAAGCATAGATTCAGTTGAGTACAACTTGCCAGTATTGTTCATGGTGCTAATCAGTGGGTTTATGATTCAGAGGGACGTCAGGGAGGATGCCTAGAGGTTGACACTTAAATCATCAAAACAAATACAAAGTCATACTTGTTTAATCTTCTGTCCAGTAGAAGATCAAAGCAAAGATGAAACTTAAAAACAACAACGACAAAACTATAGAGAGTCTTCAATTTCATGTAAGGAACTCATCTGAAAAAGAAATTGTAGTCTAGACCATACAACTATGAGGCTATAGGATTGTAGCCAGGCAATGGTTTTCAGACAATAGACTGAATCTCATGTAATCTCCATCTCTTTCAAGATCTCTTGTGTTGCTATTGCTATTGTCCAACCCCTGCTGCTAATTACCTAGTCCTTACTGCTGTTGCCTTGTCCCTGCTGCTGTCACCGTGCATATGCTCTTATTATAGTAATCCGTACCACCAATTCTTCCCTTGTCCCTCAATTTTAGTTGGTTATTGCTGAATGAGTGGTGTCGAGAAGTGACAGTGGGAGTTGCTGCTTTCTTCTTCTCTTAGTACAACCCTTTTTTTTCCACTCCTTAATTTTTTTGTATCATCACATCAAAGTCAACTTATACCCACACCCTTTGTCTATTATACATTGAAGTCCTATAAAACATTTCTGCTTTAGCTATGATCCAAAAAACAAACAAACAAGGACATAAAAATATACTTCAGTCTGCATTTTGACACCATCATTTCTCTCTTTGGAGGCGGATATCATTTTGCATCGTGAGTCCTTTGTAGTTCTGGTGGATCACTGTATTGATCAGAATTACCAAATCTTTCACAGGTGATTTTCTTTACACTATTATTATTACTGTGTGCGTTGTTCTCCTAGTTCTGTCTGTTTTACTTTGTATCAGTTCATATAAGTCTTCCCAAGTTTTCCTGAAATCATCTCCATCATAGTTTCTTACAGTATAATAGTATCCCATCAGTTTCATGTACCACAACTTACCCAGCCATTTCCCAACTGATGAGCATCCCCTTAGTCTCCAATTCTTTGCCACCACAAAAAGAACTGCTATAACTCTTTTTCTACATTTGAGTCTTTTCCTTTTTTTCTTTGATCTCTTTGAGTTATAGTACTAGTAAAGGGTCAAAGGATATGCACGGTTTTATAGCCCTTTGATCATAGTCCGAAATTATTTTTCAGAATGGTTGGACTAGTTTATAGCTCCACCAGTAGGGCAATAGTGTACCTATTTTCCTACATCACTTCCAGCATTTGTCATTTTCCTTTTATGATATCTTAGCCAATCTGATGGGTGTAAACTGATACCTCAGAGTTGTTTTATTTGTATTTCACCAATTATTAGTGATTTAGATCATTTTTATATTACTGTTGATAGCTTTGATGTCTTCCTCTGAAAATTGTCTTATTTATATCCTTTGACCATTTATCAATCAAGGAATGGGTCTTATTTTTATAAATTTATCTATATTTGAGAAATGAGACCCTTATCAAAAACTTGCTACATTTTTTAAAACATAGTTTTCTGCTTTCCTTCTAATTTTGGCTGCATTTGGTTTTAACTTAACCTTTTAAATTTTGTGTAATCAGAATTATCCATTTTACATCTTATGACTCTCTTTATCTCTTATTTGATTATGAAATGTTCCCTTATCCATAGATCTGGCAGGTAATTTCTTCCATACTCCAGTAACAATATGGTATTATTCAGAGGTGAGGAACCTGTGACCTTGAGAGGCTGTAGGTTCTTCACCATGGTACCTTTTGTGTTTAAATCATGTGCCCATTTTGAGTTTATCTTGGTGTATGTTATGAGATAGTGGTCTGTGCTAAGTTTTTGCCAGAATATTTGCCAGCTTTCTCAACAGGTTTTGTCAGATAGTGAGTTCTTACCCCAGAATCTTTGGATTTATCAAACATCAGATTATTGTGGTCACTTACTTTTTGTATATTGTATACTTTATCTGTTCCATTAATCAACCATTCTATTTCTTATCCAGTACCAAAATGTTCTGATGATTACTGCTCTATAATATAGTTTGAGATCTGGTACTGCTAGGCTACTTTCCTTCCTCTCCTCCCACCTCTACCTTTTTTTTTTCATTGATTCCCTTGATATAGCTGAAAAGGATAGTGACAAATTGTGGTTTGTCCTTCATTCTTGAAGAGGATGATGACATCAGGGAGATGATGACAGGACTTGCAATTGAATATGTTTTGAGTGAGTGAGGGCTGTGCAGTCATTACCCTCACTTTCTCTTCCAGAACCATCCCTTTCCTTAAAATGGCAAATAACATCAATAATATCAACTTAAGATCTAGTAGTACCTGTAATCAAGGAAAATAGTCTTTTACAGAAATAAAGGAAGACTGAAGTAACTGGAGAAATAATCATGGGTTATATACATGATTGTGCTGTGGTAATATAATCCCCAATTGATAAATGGTCAAAGGATATCAACACAGTTTTCAGAGAAAGAAATTAAAGATATCTATAAGCATATGAAAAAATGCTCTAAATCACTATTGATTAGAGAAATGTAAAGCAAAACAACTCCAAGGTACCACATCTCACCAGTCATATTGACTAAGATGACAAAACAGGAAAATGATAAATGCCGGAGAGGATGTGGAAAAATTGCAACACTAATGCATTGTTGGTAGAGTTGTGAACTGATCCAACCATTCTGGAGAACAATCTGGAACTACTCCCAAAAGGACTATAAAAAAGTACATGCTCTTTGCCTCAGCAATACCTCTTGGACTGTATCCTAAAGAAGTCATAGAAGTTGGAAAAGGACCAGTTTCTAGGTTTGTTATTATGTAGTATGTATCCATCATCATCATCATCATCATCATCATCATCATCTGGCATTCGATTTTTCAGTCCTTTTGATGCAGACTCATGATTTTCCTGCTTTGGTGGCTGGTGCCATTGGCACTGAAGCATTTCCAGTAGAACTTGATTGGCTCCTATCAGTCTTTCAAATGTTTCCTTTTTTTGTGCTAGCAAAAAAGTGCTGCTCATTCTACTATCCTCCATGTCAAGCTTATTATTAGGATAGTTCTGAATAGAGTCTTAAGCCAAATGTTATTCCTGGGATCCATTGTCTGGCATCCCACTGTTCTTGTTACACTTTCATAGTTACTGTAGAAGTTGCAGGGCACAGGGACTTCTAGCAATACGACAGCTGGGTGGTCTTTCTCTTCCTTTCCTGTTATCCCACCCCTGCTCCCATAATATCAATTTTGAGGTTGGGCTTTGCAGGAATTGTCATCGTTATCATCATCATCACCAATACTGTTACCTTGATCTCACTGGCTAGGTGGCATAGTGACTAGAGGGCAGAACTTTGAGTCTGGAAGACCTGAGTTTGAATCCTGCCTCAAATTCTCCCTACCTGAGTGACTGTGGGAAGGTCATTTAACCATTGCATTCCTCATCCATCTTTAAAATGGAATAATAATAGCACCTCCCTCCCAGGGTTGTTGTGAGGATCAAATGAATGAACAATTGTAAAGTGCTTTGTAAACCTTAAGGCACTATATAAATACTAGCTATTGCAACTTTGATGGGGTTTAGATAAAAATAGCCTCCGGATAAGTTTCTATTCTGCAGTTATTCCTAGATCTCTTATATTTTATGGACTATTACACAGATGTATAAAAGTGACTGCTTTTGTAATTGAATAAGGGGAATATCATCATTAAGTATAGCAAAAATGATATAGCAATGTAGTTTATAAGCTGATTATGAGTCAATAAGATTGTTACCTTTTTTTGAAAGCAAGGATGCAATAAGGCACTCTAATGCATTGGATGCAAGCAGTAATTATTCACTCAAAAAGCATTTATTATGAAGCTGCTGCGTCCATGAATGGCACTAGGTACTGAATGACCAGGAAAAGCAGCAAGTAAAGGGAAAAACTAGGAGAGTGTTGTCTGTGGCCCTTTCTCTTCACTTGACATCTTTTACATGAATTTCCCTTCCCACTGATTATTTTAGTTCACTTACATTCAGGATACCCTCTGAAGGGTCACAGGAATGTTAATCTCAGAAGAATTACTGACATTATCTTATCCAAGCCTGTCGTTCTGCAGATGGGCTGCCACGTCCCAGAATTTCATATTAAAAGTTAGCTATAGCAGCAGGACCAGATCCTGATCCTAGTCTATTCCAACAAGCATTAATTAAGTTCCTATAAACCTCTGCATTAGACCCCAGAGACACAAAGGCAAAACAAAAAGCATCCCTTCCCCTCAAGGAGTTTACATTCTCCTGGGGATGGGGGTAAGGGTCGGGATGGGTGAGGGGGATGTCTTCTAAGGAAATATAAACAAAATTATTTGAGGAAGAAGAGATTATAAATCTTAGGGGAATTATGAAAGCCAAGCTTTATCTGTTACAAGACAGGTGGCATCTCAGTTAAACCTTGAAGGAAGTCAGAGATTTAAAGAGGTAAAAGTAAAGAGGGAATGCTTTCTAGCACAGCTTGTACAAAGGCATGGAGGTAGGAAATGTGATACTGAGTTTGGGGAATAGCAAGTAGGTAAATTAGAGTACTGGCCTGAAGTCAAGAAGACTTATCTTTGTGAATTCAAATCCAGCCTCAAACACTTAACTGTGTGACCCTGGGCATGTCACCCAGTTTGCCTCAGTTTCCTCATCTGTAAAATGAGCTGCAGAAGGAAATGTCAAATCATTCCAGAATCTCTGCCAAGAAAGCCCTAAATAGGGTTACAGACATACATAACTGAAATGACTGAATGACAACAAAATTTGATGGAAATAGAGTGTGTGAAAGTAAATGATGTGTAATCAAATTGGAAACACAAGATCATAGGATTTAGAGTTGGAAGGGACCTTAAGAATTACTTAATTTAATCTGATCAGTTTCCAGGTGGGTAAACTAAGGACTAAAGAGGTCAAAATGACTTGCCCTGGGTCATACAGGTAGTAAATGACAGATTCAGGATTCAGACTCAGGTTGTCTGAATCCCAAGGTAAGTTGCAAGCAGATTGGAAAGGGCTTACATACCAAAATGAAAAGTTGGCATTTTATCCTATAGGCAATAGGTCTTTTGTTGTTGTTTTCAGTCATGTCTGACTCTTCATGACCCCTTTTGAGGTTTTCTTGGCAAAAATACCGGTTTGCCATTTTCTTTTCCAACTCATTTTACAGATGAGGAAACCAAGACAAACAGGGTTAAGTGACTTGCCCAGGGTCACACAGCTAATACGTGTCTGAGGCTGGATTTGAACTCAGGTCTTCCATACTCTAGTCCCAGTATTCTTTTCACTATACTACTTGTGTTTTGGGAAAACTGTTATGGCAGGGGACTATGGATTAAAGAGTTGAAAAACTAGAAGCTAAATCCAGTTAGGAGCTTTTTCAGTAGTCTAAATGAGAAGTTATTATGGCCTGAACAAGGGCAGCAGCCATGTGAGTAGAATGAACGGCAGGGATGCAATGTTTTTTGTGGAAATAGAATTGAACAGTTCTCTAAATAACAAATGCTTAACAAAGGCCACTGCTGTTTTCATGTTTTATCTTCCCTTTCAGGGGTGTCTTGGGGTAAGAACAATCTTACCAACACATTTTAAACAGAGGCTGAATTATAAATTTATTTTTTTAGCCTTTATCTAGGGAGAATGGGTGGAGAATATTAGGGGAATTGTGGTTTGTTTGTTTTTTTCCCCTGGAACAGGATGTCTTCTTAACAAACCAGTACATGCACATATTCATGTATGCACCATACAGGGGTAAAATAAGTTCAATTTGCGACCCACTCTGGATCCTCATTGTGTCATACCGACAAAATGATTTCTAACATCCTTAGCACTGCTCAGGTTCTGTGGTACTTCATTCATAAAAACTGAACTGTTGGCCTTTCCAGATCCTGGCACGTGAGTTTAAGGCTTGGCTGATCACATTGTTGTTTCCTTGTAAATGCTGATGAGCTGGCTCATTCCTTATATTGAGTCTTTGGAGGGGGGCTTCCTTCCTGGGACAGGAAGGGGCCTTAAGTTCAATGGCTTCCTTGCTTTTGAACTTCTTTGCTCAGTTAAAGCTAACTGTATCCTTTTTCTGCTCTTTATCTCCTGCCACCATTACCAGGCTAGCCTGGCATTCTCTTTTCTGTCCTTTGTGGTTCCCCCTTGTAACCTGCAGAATAACTGAGGAGTTGGAGTTGTAGGCTGGCAGAGCTTGATATTTCTATTTATATTCTTCTAGTCTGAGCCAGTGCAGTTGCTGGAAATGCTTCTGATCAGCTCTCCAAGACTGTTTTATGATTCAAATGAATCTTATCAGTTTAGCACCCTTGGCTCATATGGATTAAACAGAGGCAGCCAGACCATGGGAAGAAGAGCCTAGCTGAGTGAACCGGGAAACAAATGTCTTCTGGGCTAGTTCCATAATTCCCTTGCTTTGTCAGGCAGAGCAGCCTTAACAGTGTACCTGGCGTGAAGTGTGTTTCTAGAGTTGCTAGAGTGCTGCATCTGAGTGGCATTTATGATAGGTGGCAGGATAGGGTGGGAATCACAGTGCTGGAAGGGAATAGCAGCTATCTAGTCCAGCCTATAACTGAAAAAGAACTCCCACTATAATCTATCTGACAGGTGGTCAGCCAGCCTTTTCTTAAAGACCTCCAAGAAAGTGTACTAGCTCTGTGGTCATCTGTTTCATTTCTAGAGAGCTCTAACTCGGGTTCTTAATCTTTTGGCAGTCTGGCAAAGGCTTCCCACTATGTATTTTTTAAATTCATAATTGTAGGAAGTACTAAATTTCAGTTAGAAGTTAATAAAAATAAAGATTTATTTTCCCCTTTCTAAGTTGAAAGACCTCCATCCCTGAAATCTTATCTATGGATCCCTTAGTAGGAGGGGAGGTGGTCCATGGACTCCAGGATAAGAAACCCTGCTCTAATTATGAGGATTTCCCTCCTTACTTCAAGCCTAACTTTGTATCTTTGTGACTTCCATCCATTGTTTCTAGTTCTGTCCCTTGGACCAAAGAGAATAATTTTTTTTTAAATTTTACTATAGTTTGCATCATTCATTTCCACAAGATTTTGAGTTACATATTTTCTCCCCCTCTTTCCCCCTCCCACCACCCCAAAACAGCCATCCCAGTGTGTCCCCCCTCCCCCAGT
>CM053590.1:158014571-158072934 GCA_028646515.1 Pseudochirops corinnae | reverse complement strand
ACGTGAGAGCCCTGGCCTGAAAACAATCGCTCAGTCCCCCTGCTTTCTGCAGGCCGCGGGCGGGGAGCTACAACACAGAGGCGGGTGCAAAACCTCTGCCTTTTGCTTTTCCGCTCTGGAGACCTTTCGGCTGGACAGCTTATCTCCCCCTTTCACAATCCCCACTCGCAGCTGGTGCTAATCCACAGCTGGTGCTAATCCTCCGCTCACTGGAAAGGCTCTTCCGCCACCCCCCGGGGCGCAGCTGCGGCTTCAGGCCAGGCTGGCTTCGGTTCACAGTGCTGATAATGGTTCCTTGTAGCCAAGCTGACTTTAGTGGGAAGTATCCTTGTGTGCGTTTTGGAGTTGTAGGATTGGTTTAGAGTCCTATTTTATGGGTACTTTGGGGTGGCTATGTGAGAGCTGCGATATGTTGCTGCTGCTACACCGCCATCTTGGTTCCGCCCCCGAGAATAATTTTTTCAATTCCTTCTTTCATCTGGCAGCCTTATGAGTATTTAATGACAGTTTTCATTTCTCCTTTCTTTCCCTCTTTCCCACTCAGTCTTCTCATGTCCTAACTAAATATTCCCACTTATGTCAATCAATCCTTGTAAGGCACTCCACCATTCTGCATGCCTTCTTCTGGACTTTCTTTAGTTTATCATTCTTCTTCCTAAATGTGGTCTTCAGATGTGAACCCACTGTCCCAGATGTACTCTGATCAGGGTGTGGTTTATAGGCTAGGATGTGAGACCATCCATCCCTAATCCTGGAAAGTAGAGCTCTGTTAATGCCACCCAACGTTGCGTTGTCCCAATGCATAACTCTAGCAGCTGTGCCTTGCCATGTTTGTCTTTCCACCAACTCTCCATGATTTACTTTTTTCTTGTTTTTGTCATCTTGGCCAATCTGCCAGGTGGCTCCAGCTCTTTGGCAAGGCGTGGAGGCAGAGAGAGACCCAGTAAGAGGAAATTAGAAGAACTTTCCAAACAACAGGAATGAAAACTATTGGTTCTTCCTCTCTTTAAGTCAGAAGGACAGCAGTATGTTGTAGTGAGCTGATCTTTGAAAGAAGATAGGAATCCCAAGAGACAGAATTGAGGAAGCAGTGCAGGATGGAACTCAGTATGTAAAGTCAGGAGACCTGGGTTTAAAATCCTTTATTCATTAGCTATGTGAAAATGGGCAAGTCATTTAGCCTCTTAAGGAAGCCTCCTTCAGTCTTATAGCCTATTCGAATGTGAGACATTTTTTGACAATGGAAGTATATATAGTGTAATAGAAAGAGTACCTACTTGGAGTCAGGGGAGACCCAGGCTCAAATCCCAGTGCTGAAATTTACCACCTATGTGACTCTGGGTATGTTTGAGCCTCAGTTTCTTCATCTGTAAAATAGAGATAATATCTACAGTTTATAAGAATCTCAGGATTGTGAATAGAATTAAAACACACACACACACACACACATATATAAAACACTGCAAATGGTGAAGCAGTTACTACTACTACTGCTGCTGCTACTACTATCACCAGTACTACTACTACAACCACCACCACCTTATTTGAATGTCTCCTGGTTCATTGCACAAGGGGATAAAATAATGTTTTTTTTGTAGCTGAGTAAAATAATAAGGATTATTGTGAAATAATAATATGATACAATAATATGACATAATAATATATAATTTGTTGTTCACTCATTTTTCAGTTATATCTGACTCTTCATGATCCCATTTGGGATTTCACTGGAGAATACACTGGAGTGGTTTGCTATTTCCTTTTCCAGCTCATTTAATAGAGGGGGAAACTGAGGCAACCAGGGTTAAATGACTTGCCCAGGGTCATACAGCTAGTAAGTGTTTGAGGCTAGATTTGAACTCATGAAGTTAAGTCTTTCTGACTTCAGGCCTGGTGTTCTATCTAGACTCTGTGCTACCTAGCTTCCCATAATATGTAATATAATTTTGTAACTATAATAATAATAAAAAAAGAAAGATTTGTCGTTAGAATCTGTAGGGTCACTGAAAGCATCCTTTATATGCCAGCAACAGGACAAGAGAGATGATAAATACTTCATTCTGTTCTCATTTAATTTTGCTTTAATTTGCTTTTTTTCTGTATTTTAAAAGCTCTTCATTTCATTTATCTTGAAGATTATAAGTATTTGGTATGATAGAATCAATTAAAATGTTAAGGTTTTGTAGATGTGTGTTATGTCTGAGAGATTATGGGCTACAGTTCTGACTGTGATGATGGTCGCTTCCAGCATAGTTCATGGGTAGAGTTGTCCAGGAGAGTTTGAAGTCTATGTTTGTGTATGGGGATTTGTCTGTAAGTCTATGAAAGGGAGTTAGGGGTTCCGATTTATAATTCTAGACACCACGTCATATCTTACTTTATAATCAGTAGATACTAATTTTTTCTTTTTTCTCTCTCTTTCCCTCTTTTTTTTTTTTTTTTTTTTACAATTTGTAATACATAGTTTTCGCTATTTCCTTGCATAGTCTATATTGGTTAGTGAGTCAAGGCTCAATAAGTAAAAACATTCTGTAATTTTGGGTGGCAGTGACCTGGTCCTGAATTGCCATCTTAACTTTGCTCCCCACTTTGATTTCCACAAACAAAACCATCTGATTGAGTGATTTGTTTTATGGTCCTTGGCTAGCTAGGTGGGAGAGTGGATAGAGTCCTGAGCCTAGAGCCAGGAAGACTCATCTTCCTGAGTTCAAATCTAGCCTCGGACACTTATGTGACCCTGGGAAAGTACCTTAACCCTGTTTGCTTCATTTTCTTCCTCTGCAAAATGATCTGGAAAAGTAAATGCCAAACTGCCCCAGTGTCTCTGCCAAGAAAACTCCAAATGGTGTCATGAAGAGTCGGACATAACTGAAAAATCACTGAGCAAGAACAAACAACATTGATGCTCCTTATATATTTTACCTATGGAAAGCCTTTTGATGACTTTTTCAATCTTAGCCTTTTCACTACCCGTCCAGAAGTAATGTAGTCATAGAAGATATTTGATAAATCCGATGGTGTGTACCTGTTATGTGCTCAGTAAAGTAATAGCTGCCTGCTCCAAAAGTGTTTCTATAGGTTTTTAACCTATTTTTCCTGCCCTTTGAGAATGGCTTTCAATCTTCTTCCTCCATTCTGACAGGAACTATTCATCTTTCTATAGCTGCCTTAGGGTGATGGGTCCTAGGTATTGTATAGGATTTTTTTTGGAGGATATTTTCCCAATCTGTTATGATCTATTTTAGTTTAAGAAGTGTACATTAATACTAATCTTTCACAAGCATAATTTCTTTCAATATGTTCTTATTATTCAGCTTTCATTTCAGGGTACCAGTATATCTCTTAAAAATATTCAGCTACAACCTTCTCTTTGATATCTTTCTGCCCAGTGTGTCTTGCTTGGAGGAGAGCAGGGTTTGTTCATTTGTTTTGTTTTATTTTTAAAGGAGGCTCATTTTATTAAGTGACCCATAACTAGGCCAAGAACATGTACACCTTTACATTTGTTCCAGTTTAATGGTGCCATGAAATAGTCGAGATGTATTCAATATTTGCAGATTTAGACTCTCATACCTTGGTAATTTTAACCAAAAAAAGTTCCTTAGGAGAAACTTCTTAGTTCATGTCTTGTGGGTGTTACCATCTTCCTTGCGCTGTCCCAAGAACAAGGTACTTCTAAGTGTTGCCTTCATCCACTGATTCAACGTGAACTCTGATTTCAAGCTCAAAGCCTTTAGTCTCTATCTTTCCATGCATTAAATATTTTATACTTATTGAGAACAACTGGCATTTTGATATCATGGAGATTTCACAAGATGAACAAAACTATTTAATGGAGGCTGTTTTGTTTGCAGCCATTATAACTCAGTGTCATTCATATATAACAGGTGACTAATAAAAAAGTTTGGGTTCGACTCCCTTTTTAATTTAGAAGCCACACTTAGTTCTAATTAGGAGAAATGATAATAGATTTAAGGCTAGGTAAAACCAAAATGCGCTAGAGCTATCTCCCTGAAAAACTATCTCCTGTTTTTTTTTTATTAATTGCTCTTGGCAATATTATGTAGCTGGAATGTTTTAAATAGGGAACAGTTTTCCATGTGGACATCAAACATGCTAGCATTTTCATTTTCCTTGGGTTTTTGATACATAGTTGTAGCATATTAATAAGCCATAAAAGCGTGGAACCAAGACAGAGGTTTTACATTAATCAGCAAAGGCAGAATAAATTCATTTTTTAAAAATAAATAAGTGTACTTTGGGGCAGCTTGTTCAAGAATTACTTGGCAGATAACAATTTATTCTTTATACACCTGGAACTTTGGGAACATCTTTTTTGTTCCTCAGCCCATTATGGTTTTTTCCTTGTGTTTGTAGATTTTTTGAGTGATACAAGCTTTGAATGCTTATTAACAAAACACATAAATGTAACTGGCCTCTGTTGGAAGGGTAATAGATTTGTGATACCTTCTGTTAAGAAAGGGGGGAATAACTTTGCATCTGAGGGGAATAGGGTAAAAGGCTTTGCTAAGAATATGTACAGTGAGCCAAGATGGCAAAGTAGAAGCAGGGACTCGCCAAAACTCTTCCCTCAAGCCCCTCCAAATACCTGTAAAAAATGACTCAAAACAAATTCTAGAGCAGCAGAACCCACAAAAAGAGAGAGTGAAACAAATCTCCATCCCAAGACAACCTGGAAGGTCAACAGGAAAGGTCTATTGTGCCAGGCTGAGAGAAGAGCACAGTCCAGCACAGGCCATGCCAGCATTGACTGGCCCCTTAGCTTTTAGTGATGTCACCCTGATACTCTGTTTTTCAGAATTTATTTCATTTTTAATTTATGGAATAAAACAAGCATTTCCATAACAGTACATTAAAAATTATTGCACATGAAAATGCAAATCTACTATGCACTATTTGCTATCCCTTTCAAATATACAACAACATTGTCATGTATATTTCTTTTTTTCCCTTTTTTTCCTTCTCTCTCCCCTGTCCCAGACATAGCTACAATTAGACACAAATAGGTATCTCTATCTACAGATAGATACACATGCACATATATATATATATATATGTATATATCCATGTGCACACATTTATATGAAAAATTATACATATTTCTATTTATCAGTAATTTCTCTGGATACAGATATCATCTTCCTTCGTATGTCCTTTATGGCTGATTTGTATATTTATAACCAAAATAACTTAACTCAAAGTCATTCTTAAAACAATAGAGCTGTGACTATATACAATGTTCTCTTGGTTCTGTTAATGTCACTCTTCATTATTTCATGCAAGTCTTTCCATGTTTTTCTAAAATCATTGAGCTCATCCTTTCTTACAGCATGGTAGCATTCCATCATAATCATATACCACAACTTGTTAAGCTGTTCCCCAATTGACAGGTATCCCTTTGATTTCCAATTCTTTATCACCACAAAGAGCTGCTATAAACATCTTAGAACATATATGTTCTTTGGAAATAGACCAAGTAGTAATATTGCTGAGTCAAAGGGTATAGGTAGTTTAATAACTTTTGGGAATAATTCCAGGTTGTTCTCCACATGATTGGATCAGTTCACCATTCCACCAATAATGAATGCTCTTTACTGGGATTGCAGTTATGGTTGAGTATGTTAGTTTTGTTCACTTGCACTACTAATCTCTTGGTTGCCAGATTGCTCTCTGCTACAAACTTCTGGGCTTCATCTCTTCAGGACCATCTCCTACCCATGTTGGCTCTTACTTGCTGGGTTCAGTGACTAGGAAGCCTCTCTTTTTTAGAGCAGGCTGATAACTCTTCAGTCACAACCTATGAACCAACACACCCAGGGAAAAAAAGTCTTTTCTTTTAACTGTACATCTGGTACTGAATCCATGTCTGCTGTCCTAAACAATTATCTGCCTTAATGCTAAAAATACTGGTTACTTCTCTTTAACCCTTCACTGGAAGCCTCTGCTCCCAAACCTTATTTGGGGGCCTCTGACAAAAAAACCCCACAGAAACTTTGTGAAGGATGATGAATCAATGCCCACACTGATCCCAGTGTTTTCACTAGATCTCCATGAAGACAAAAGCTAAGCTAATAGACCATATTTATTAATTATATCTGTCAGATGCCAAAACAAACAAACGAAATTCTATATTTTGGTCAAGGGAGAGAACCTCACTGGCATCCTTACTTGCATAATTGAATCTGTTGTTCCATGGAGAAGAAAACCTGCTAAGATCCCCATATGGCAGAATAGTTCAGCTCCAGAGACTTTGGTTGCCTGGGGATATCTACTGTGTATCTGTATTCCTCTATTTTATATGTTCCTGGGGAGATTCTAATGTAGTTGGCTTTACTAAAAGCTCATAGAGGTCTTAAGGCACAACCTACATCAAAAAAGCAATCAGTAATGATGCTGAGTCACAAATTTAGCAGTAATTGTTTTCTTGACAACATTTTAAGAACCTTTCCTTTTGGGATGGATAATGCCTGTTGCAAAAGTTTTGGTACTGGGACAGAAATACAGTCTACCTTGTCCCAACTCCCAAAGCTGGACACCTTGAGTTCTCCTTTGATTCTTTCATTCCCTCTGTTCATTCTTCCTTTGAAATGCCTTTGGGGCATTGGTGTTCTTTCCATTCCCCCTGTTAGAGCAGGCAGCTAGGTGGTACATTAGAGTCTTAGGAATGGAGTCAGGAAGACCTCAGTTCAAACTCTATCTCTGACACTTATTAGCTATGTGACTCTGGGCAAGTAAGCCTCAGTTTTGGCTGTAAAATGGAGATAAAAATAGCACCCACCATCAGTGGAATAGGTTAGGTACACAAGACACAGTAGTAAATGACTATAGTAATCTACTATTTGATAAACCCAAAGACTCCAGCTTCTGGGATAAGAACTCACTATTTGACAAAAACTGCTGGGAAAACTGGAAAATAGTATGGCAGACCAACATCTTGCAGCCTATACCAAAATAAAGGCATAATGGGTACATGATTTAGATATAAAGGCTGATACTATAAGTAAACTGGGAGATCAAGTTTTTCTGTAAAATTTATGGAGAATGGAAGAACAAGAAAACTATAAGCTGGCTCAACAGAAAGCTTGTACCTTTTTCATAGAGGGAATGACAGCACGATTATTTGAAGAAAGATGACTAAAACTTTTAACTTCTCTACAAAACTGGGAAGTAGTGAGCCATAAATGATTGGGGTGTATGTCACAGTGGGGTATATATTCCTTTTTTTTGGTATTTATTTAGTATTTAATTTTTCCCCAGTTACATGTAAATAGCAGTTTTTAACACTCACTTTTAAAACCTTGAGTTCCAAATTCCCTCCCTTCCTGCCTTTCCATCCCCCGTCATTGAGAAGGCAAGCAATTCCATATAGATTATATATGTGTATTCATGCAAAATATATCCCTAATACTCATGTTGTGAAAGAAAACATAGATTAAAAAAAAAACTCAAGAAAATGAAAAAAAGAAAAAATGAGTAAGTTGCTTCCATCTGTATTCAGATACCATCAGTTCTTTCTCTGGGGTTGGATAGCATTTTTCATCCTAAGTCTTTCCCAGTTGTCATGGGTCATTATATTGCTGAGAATAACTAAGTCACTCACAGCTGATCATCTTACAGTATTCCTGTTACTTTGTACCCGGTACACTTCACTTTGCATCTGCCCATGTAAGTCTTCTAGTTTTTTTCTGAGAGCACCCTGCGCATCATTTCTTATAGTACAATAGTATTCCATCACCATTGCATACCACAACTTATTCAGCCATTCCCTAGTTGACATGCATCCCCTCAATTTCCAATTCTTTACACCTAGAAAAGAGCTACTATAAATATTTTTGTACATATGGGTCCTTTTTTTTTTTTTTTAATCTTTTTTGGGCTATAGATCTAGTAGTACTATTTACTATGTCAAAGGGTATATGCATCATTGTATAGCTCTTTGGGCATAGTTCCAGATTGCTCTATAGAATGCTTTAATCAATTCACAACTCCAACAACAGTACATTAATGTCTCATTTTTCCCACATCTCCTCCAACATTTGTCATTTACCTTTTTTGTTCTGTTAGCTAATCTAATATGTCTGATGTACTTCAGAATTGTTTTAATTTGCATTTCTCAAATCAATAGTGAATTAGATTTTTTTTTCATATGTCTGTAGATATCTTTTGATAATTTATCAGCTGGAGAATGGTTCTTATTTTTATAAATTTGACACAGTTTTCTATGTTAGAGAAATGAAGCCTCTGTCAGAGAAACTTACTTCAAAATTTTTTTTTCACAGTTACTATTGCCAATTTTATTTTTATTTTTTTCCCCTGACCTCTGTTTATTCTATACTCTCTCTTCTTTCACCATGTCTCTACTCAAAAGTATTTTCCTTCCCTTTCCCCCATTCTGCCCTTCCTTCTATCACTCCCCTCCCCTTCTCTTATCCTCTTCTCTGTTTTCCTGTAGGGTAAGATAGATTTTTATACTCCATTGCCTGTGTATCTTATTTCCCAGTTACGTATGAAAATAATTTTTAACATTCATTTTCAAAACTTTGAGTTCCAAATTCTCACCCTTTCTCCCTCCCTTCCTCTCCTGATTGAGAAAGCAACAATTTGATGTATTTTATATATATACAGTCATGCAAAACATTTCCATAACAGCCATATTGTTTCCTTTCTCCCTCTCCCTCCTCAAAATTGTTTGCTTGTGATTACTCCCTCTCCCAATCTGCCCTCCCTTCTATCTCCCCCCTCTTATCTGTTTCCCCGCTAGTTTCCTGTAGGGTAAGACAGATTTCCATACCCAATTGAGTGTGTATGTTATTCCGTCCTTAAGCCAATTCTGATAGGAGTAAGATTCACTCATTCCCTCTCATCTCCTACCTCTTCCCCTCCACTGTAAAAGATTTTTCTCGTCTCTTTTATGTGAGATAATTTACCCCATTCTATCTTTCCCTTTCTCCTTCTCCCAGAACATTCCTCTCTCACCCCTTAATTTTGTTTTATAGATATCATCCCTTCATACTCAACTCATCCTGTGCCCTCTATCTATCTATCTGTCTATCTATCTATCTATCTATCTATCTATCTATCTATCTATATTCCTTCCAACTATCCTAATAAAGAGAAACATCTCATGAGTTACAAATATCATCTTTCCATGTTGGAATGTAAACAGTTCAACTTTAATATGCCCCTTATGATTTCTCTTTCTTGTTTACCTTTTCATGCTTCTCTTGAATCTTGTGTTTGAAAGTCAAATTTTCTACTTAGCTCTCATTTTTTCTCAAGAATGCATAAAATTCCTCTACATCATTGAATATCAATTTTCCCCTCATGGATTACACTCAGTTTTGCTGGGTAGGTGATTCTTTGTTTTAGCCCTACCTCTTTTGATCTCCAGAATTTCATATTCTAAGCTCACCATTCCCTTAATGTAGAAGCTCCTAAACTTTGTGTTATCCTGATTGTGGTTCCACAATACTTGAATTATTTCTTTCTGGTGCTTGCAATATTTTATCCTTGACCTGAGAATTCTGAAATTTGGCTATAATATTCCTGACAGTTTTCGTTTTGGGATCTCTTCCAATTTCTATTTTAACCTCTGGTTCAAGAACATCAGGGCAGTTTTCCTTCATGATTTCTGGAAAGATGCTGTCCAGGCTCTTTTTTTATAATAGCTTTCAGGTAGTCCAATAATTTTTAAATGATCTCTCCTGAATCTATTTCCGAGGTCAGTTGTTTTTCCAGTGAGATATTTGATATTGTCTTCTATTTTTTTATTCTTTTGGTTTTGTTTTATAATTTCTTGATTTGTCATAGAGTCATTAGCTTACATTTGCCCCATTCTAATTTTTAAGGAATTATGTTCTTTAGTGACCTTTAGGACCCCTTTTTCTATCTGGTCAATTCTGCTTTTTAAAGCATTCTTTTCCTCATTGCCTTTTGGAACCTCTTTTGCAATTTGGTCTGGTCTATTTTTTAAGATGTTATTTTCTTCAGTATTTTTTGGGTCTCCTTTACTAAGTTGTTGACTTGCTTTCCATTAATTTCTTGCATCACTCTCATTTTTCTTCCTAATTTTTCCTCTGCTTCTCTTACTTGATTTTCAAAATCCTTTTTGGGCTCTTCCGTGGCCTGAGAGCAATTCATATTGTTCTTGGAGGCTTTGGATATAGAAGCTTTGATTATGTTGTCTTCTTCTGAGTGTATGTTTTGACCTTCCTTGTCACCAAAGTAAGTTTCTATAGTCTGAGTTTTTTCTGTTGTTTACTCATTTTCCTAGCCTATGTTTGACTTTTTGACTCTTTGTTAAGGTAGGACTTTGCTGACATTGTGGAGGGTGCGCTGTCCCAAGCTTCAGGGGTTTTGTGCAGCTGTTTTCAGAGAAAGTTTTAGGGACCTGTAGGTTTTCAGTTCTTTCAAGGTGGTTCTGATGTAAGGAGAAGTGTTTACTACTCTCCTGGCCTGTGCTCTTGTCTGTGACTGAGCACAAGCATTCTTATCTGCCCTGGAATTGTGAAGTGAACCCTCTCCACTGCTACTGCACGCTTTGCTATGCTAGTGCCCCTTCTTGCCACAGGACTGGGACCCAGATCCAAGGATGGGCAAAGCAACAGAGTCCTGCCTCAGTGTCAGCAATAGACCCCCATAATCTCCTTCTGACCACTTGTTCTATCCCCTTACCATATGTACCCTGAGAGTGTTAAGGGATAACAACAACCCTGTGGAATCGTAGGTGAGACTTTCTCAGACTACGTGTGTGCTCCAGCCATATGGATAGGATATGGGTCCTGGAGAAAGGTTCTAGGACCAAATGTATTTCCTATATGTATGCCCTCCATACATTTTCCCTGGTCATGAATGTTCTCTGTGTGTGCCCTCTCTCCCTCATTCATGGCATAATAACCTCTGGGAAAGTGTATACCTAGTGTCTCCATATGGAATGATCTTCTTATCACCTCATTTGCTATACTGTTCTATTAAATGCATTATTTTTAAAGTAATAGATCACTAGGTCTATATCTCAACAAGATATACAACAAAAAGGAAAAGGACTTATTTGTACAAAAATATTTATAGTAGCTCTTTTAGTAGTGGCAAAGAATTGGAAATTGAGGGAATGTCCATCAACTACGGAATGGCCTCATAGGTTGTTGTATATGATTGTGATGGAATACTGTTGTGCCTTAACAAATGATGAGCAGGATGCTCTCAGAAAACCATGGAAAGACTTAGATGAACTGATGCAAAGTGAAATAAGCAGAACCAAGAGGATATTGTATACACAGTAATAGCAATATTATGTGATGAGCTACTATGAATAACTTAGCTATTGTCAACGAAACAGTGATTGAAGACAATACTGTAGGACTTATAACAAAAAAGTGCTGCCCATCTCCAGAGAAAAAACTGGTAGAGCCTGAATGCAGATCAAAGATACTTTTTCTTTACCTTCCTTATTTCTCTTCTTGTTTTTTTTTTTTGCTATGTTTTTTTTTTACATAATGACACACGGAAATGTGTTTTGTATGACTACACATGTATAACTTATATCAAATGCTTACCTTCTCGTTGGGGGGAAGAGAAAGGAGAGAGAAAATTTGGAACTTAGTATTTGAAATAAAATGTTAAAATTATACAGGTAATTGGGAAAAATAAAATATTAAATAAGATAAAAAGAAAAAAATAAAGTCATCTGTAAGACTGGAAAAGTAAACATGTAAATTTAGCCTTATAAATAATGGTTTAGAGTAGATGCTGACCCATGAAGTACCTTGAACCTCAAAAAATAACTTTTCTGAGGGTCTACGTGTGAGATGGATAGGCCAGGCAAATGTTAGACAGGATGAATAGGGGGAAAAGAGTGAAGAAAGAGCCATTGTTGTTTATTTCTTTAAAAAAGAAAGTTGTTCCCTGAAACATCTTATAAACAGATTGATTTTGTATGTGGGAAGTCTAGTTGAGGTTGCTGTGGTTAGGGTCACTGAAGCGTCTTTGAGAACTCTGATGGCTTTATTTGGCGATATAGTCGTGGGGAAAGGGGAAGATTAAAACTTTGTGACTGTTCTCCTTCCCTACTCTTTCTTTCAAGGATGAAAATCCCCAGGGCATAGGAGCTCTCAGAAATACATGAATCAGGACATAATGACACTCTTTCATGGACTTGGGAGGCAGCATTCTGAGATGAAAAAATCACAGCCTTGCCGATGAAGAGCTGTGGGAGCTAGACTTTGTTTCCATTCAGTAGATGGGTGATCTTGGGTGATTCCTTTAAGTCAACATTTGAGTGCCCTAGGTTCTAGGAGAGATGTGAAACTAAATAAAGACTCTGACCCTGACTTCGGAAAGGTTATAATTGGGTAGGGATGGATGTCACAACTTCTTGGCTGCTTCAAGTGCTACTGCTAACAATCTCACCTGACCCTGTAGTCTGGACATAAAGCATATACTCCCACAGAAGCACCGTGGTTTAGGGGTCTTGTTCCCATTCTGAATAAAGTGAGGGCCATTTTAGACTTCATGGCCCTGAAATGTCATGCTACCAAGGAAAGAGCCCAGACTCCATTGCCCAAGGACTTGGGTGTTCAGCTTTGACCTGTGCTTCCTACTTGTGCGGCCTTGGACAAATTACTTAATTCCCCCCAACCTCCGACTCCTTTGTAAAATGGGGGACTTGGACTGATGGGCCCCTGTGGTCCCTTCCAGGCCTATATAACCTCTTTCTGTCTTTTAATGGATCTAACCTATGACCAAGCCCTGTCCATTTCACCTTTGTGATATTTCTTCTTCCCTACCCTCTTCTTTCCTCTGACACTTCTACTGCCCTCATGCAATTCCCATGACCTCTTGTATGGGACTATTCCAAAATCTCTTGTCTTATCTGTCTCGTCTCTCCTCACTTTAATCCATTCTTTACTCAGCTGTCTAACTGATCTTCCTATATCATAAATCTGATCATTTCACACACATACCCTCACTTAAGAACCTCCGTGGCTACCAGTTACCTCCAGGATAAAAAAGAAAATCCTCTGTTTAATTTTTAAAACTCTTCATATCCTGGGCCTTTGTACCTTTTCAGGCTTCTTAACATCTTACTCCCTTCTGTATACTCTGTGTCAAGATAATTTGGAGACATCCTACTTCCCAGAGCTAAGACTCAACAAGCAGGCTGTGCCCTGAGGTTGGCATGATGACAATCCTTTGCACTCTGGAGGATCACACCCTCCGTCAGAGTGAATTTCTTTGACTGGCACCAGGTGTTCACGTAGGGATTTATGATTTTGATTTTAATCAGTAACTGCTTAGATTTGCTGGAGCTCTCTCTATTTCCCAGGGACCTGAGGACCATCCATCACACCTCTTAACTTGCTCAGGATACAGCTAAGTGAACCAAACCAGGTACTACACTCCTACCATGCTAATTCTGGGTTCTGTGCCCTACTGTGAGACAATCAACTTGTAGAATGTTCCCACAGGAATGCCTGCATTGTCCACACATGAGATGTATATAAAGCATTGCCTTTGCTACAGGGTGTTAAGCTCTCCTCCTCCTCAGATGAACTTCTGCTTGTAAGCTTTTCTCTTCTTTGAAATTAAACTTCTGTTTGTGTCTGCCTCTCCTGTTTCTAGCCTGTTGTGTTCAGCTCCAGTCACTCACAGATTAGAGACTGGTTTCAGTCCAGTGTGGCTGACATCTGTGATCTAGTCACACAGGCTTCCTTGCAGTTCTCAGTACAAGACTCTCTATTTCCTGACTCTGGGCATTTTTATTGGCTGGCCCTGTGCCTGGTGTTCTTTTCCTCCTCATCTCTCCTTCCAGTGGTTCCTTGGATTTCTTCAAATCTTGGCTAAAATATACATATATAGACAAACATTCATACATACAAGTATACATATTTTTAATACTAGCAAATTCTGTTGTCCATGGTGTAGGACACAGTGATGTCACAGTGAAGGTTCAAATAGGTGATGGATAGGGATAGGGAGAATTGGGGAAGTGGACTGCCCAACTCCTACAAGAAGCATTTCCTGAACCCCCTTAATGTGGTGCCTTCCCTCTCCACATAATCCTGTTTATAGTTTGTTGGTATATCATTGTTTGCCTATAATCTCCTCCTTGGACTTCAGCTCCAAGACAGCAGGCATTTTGTGTGTGTGTGTATGTGTACACACAGGTGCACACGTGCATGTACACACGGGTGCACGCGTGCATGCACACACGCACATACACACGCTAGGCCTGACACATAGTAGGTCTTAATACAAGCTTGTGGATTTGACTAGATCAGTGACCCTACGATGAGGGCAGGGAGAGCCTTGGACTAAATGTGAAGTAATACAGGGGGTGTCCTCAGTGCCCCACCCCTTGCTGTTCTCTCCAGGTTAGGAAGCAATGTGGCCTATTATCAGACAGCAGACATTCCATTCATGTTCACAGGAAGAATAGAGCTCCTCCATATCCATGAATTTCCCTCTCAGAAAGCCTCTTCATGCCTGTTTTTTGTTTCTAGGACTGGCAGGGATGGGGGCTTAATCCATTGAGCTAACTTCAGCTGGACTTAACCTGGGGCTTCTGGACTAGGGTTTTCCCACGTGACAGTAGCAAGCTCTCTTGATACCATTAGTGCCATGTGCCAGCAACTGGCACGCTCCCCAGAGTTCTAGGTTCAAGAGGGATACAAATACAAAAGTGAAACAGTCCTCCCCTTCAAGAAATTTACATTCTACTGGGTATCATGAAGCAACAGGCATTTATTAAGCAATTACTGTGTATCAGCCATAGGTAGCCAGGTGGCACAGTGGATAGAGTGTTGGCCCTGGAGTCAGGAAGATTCACCTTAATGAGTTAAAAGCTGGCCTGTTGTGACGCTGGGCAAGGCACTTAACCCTGTTGGCCTCAGTTTCCTCATCTGTAAAATGAGCTGGAGCAGGAAATGGCAAACCTCTCCAGGATCTTTGCCAAGAAAACCCCAAGCGGGGTCATGGAGAGTCAGACCTGACTGGAAAGAACTGAACAACAGTTACAACACTATTTCCTATAATAAATAACCCAGAAAGTCCTAGAGTTTCAAAAGTGCTGGCTCTAGTACCTCCTAGTGAATAATAAAGATTACGAGCCCAAATATAGGAAATCAGGTCCTGTGTGCAGTGTGAATGCCCAAGAGCTGATAAGGCTTCTCCAATGCTGATCCATTAGTCCATAGCCTTGAATTCCAGAGAGGTATTCTAGGGGAAAGGCTAACATTTACTCCCTAAATAGTGACAATGCAGGGAAGAAAAGAAGGAAAATGATTATGCTGTTATCATAAATGAATCTCTCACAGGCAGGAAAGATTCATGGGAAACTCTCTTCTCATCATTACTTTCTCCAATCTTGCATAGTGTTTGTCATCACAATATACTTTGAACTTAGGAACTGTTTCCTGTTTCCCAACTCATTGTTTGGATTTAGTTCCAAAGTAACTTTGACTTCTCCAAGTTAATTTTCTTTTCTAATTTCCTCTCTCTGATTAATATTGGTTGCTCACCTTGACTTCATCATTGCATTCAGAAATTCTTCATGGAAGAACAAAACAAATTTGAGCCACACCTCTTTAGTATCCATTGCCCCTTAGCCCATTCTCTTCCACTGATTGGAGAGGTTAGAGGGTAGACATTGGAGAGCTCCTCCCAGATGGAGTCCCAGGACAAAAGCTTCATCATTTCCCAGCTGGCTGCAAGACTTTATCATGTCCCCAGCCAGGTACTCTTCCCTCTCCTATTCCCCTCTCACTTCACCCTCTTTACAGTTTCTTTTTATGTATTATCTTCCTTTATTAGATTGTGAGCTCCTGGAGGGCAGGGACTGTCTTTTGCCTTTCTTTGTATTCCTAGCACTTAGGACAGTGCCTGGCACTGGTGGTTTAAAATATGTATTGACTGATTGACACACTGTCATTTCTCCAGAATGGTATTTCAAAAGCCTTGACCTAGTTGATTGAGATGACGTGGTGTATGGTACTGGATGCAACATCAGAGGAATTAGGTTTGGATCCTAGTTCTACCACCTTCTGCCCGTGTGACTTTGAGCAAGTCATTTTACTTGTTTTGGGGGTCTCTGTTTCCTCCTCTGTTAAGTTCAGGGGCTTGGGATGACTGACCCCTACATCTGTGATGCTCTAATTTTAAATCTGCTGCATGCCTTTGCCCCAGCTAGAGGGTCCAACTTCCAGAATTGAAAATTGTAAAAAAAGACACATAAAGGCTCTACCTTCACACAAACACCAAGTTTTCTAGTAGATAATACAGCAAAATTTTAGGCATTTGGTTCTTGACCAGTTCCACCATTTATTTCGCTATTGTTTCTTAATGTTCTTTCCCGCTGGGGAGTTTTTTCAGTACAAAAAGGCTTCTGATTGATAGAGAGTGTGTCACCTTATCATGTCTTCTTCATCTCTCTGTGGACAAGTAGTACCAGAAGGAAGTGAATGTTCCCCACATCTTAAATGTTCTTCATTATGCTTGATCCAGGGTATCATGTAAATGTGATACTGCCCTTTCCCAGACTGGTTCAATGACCTAGTGTTCTTTCACCTTCTCTTCCTCTTTCTCCTGCCTTTCCTTTCTTCTCCTACCCATTTCCTTTCTTCCCTCTTCTTATCCCTCCTCTGCTTCTTTATTCTCCTTATAGTAGTATTCGTCTTTACCCTTTGTACATTTTTAAAAGACCCAATAGATCCAGGTTAGAGAATGTAGTGATGATAGATATCTCTCCTCTCAGCTACACTGACTGTGTGATCCTAGTCAGGTCACTTATCTTTTCAGTTCTCCAGGCCAGTAGTATGAACAGCTAGGTGGTGAAGGGATAGAGCCCTGGGCTCAGAATCAGGAAGACTCATCTTCCTGAGTTCAAATCCGACCTCAGATACTTATTAGTCCTGTCACCCAGGGCAAAGTCACTTACTCCTATTTGCCTCATTTCCTCATATGCAAAATGAGCTAGAGAAGGAAACAGCAAATCACTTCAGTGCCTTTGCCAAGAAAATTCCAAATGAGTTCATGCCTGTTCATATATCAATTAAGGAATCGCTCTTATTTTTATGAATTTGACTTCATTTCTTATATATTTGAGAAAATGAGGCCTTTATCAGGGAAACTTACTATAAAAATTTTGATATTACTTCATTGCCTCTGGCTTGTTTAGTTGTTTTTTAGTTGTGTCCAGCTCTTCATAACCCCTGAATTCAGACTTTTCTGGGCAAAGATACTAGAGTGGTTTGCCATTCATTTTCCAGATGATGAAACTGAGGGAAAAGAGCCAAGTGACTTTCCTGGGGTCACACAGTTGATAAGTGTCTGAGGCCAGATTAGAACTCAGATCTTCCTGACTATAGGCTTTATCCCCTGTACTGCCTAGCTGCCCCACCTTGTCTATTTTCTCATCCTTTGACTTTGTTTTATTGTTTCTTTGTGTCTCACGGATTCATTAGCTTCTGCTTTCCCAATTCTAATTTTTTAAAAAAACCTCCATTTTTCAGTGAGCTTTTAGGTACCTCTCATTCCATTTGACCAATTCTATTTTAAGAAGTTCTTTTCTTCAGTGAATTTTTGTACCTCCTTTATTGTTAAGCCAATTCTGTTTTTAAGGTGTTGTTTTCTTCAGTATTTTTTTTTTACATATTTTACTGAGTTGTTAATTTTCTTTTCATAATTTTCTTGAGTCACTCTCATTTTTCCCCCCAATTTTTCCTCTACCACTCTTATCTTTTTCTTTAACTCTTCTAGGAATTCTTGCTGGGTTTGGGTCTAATTAGCATTTTTCTTTGAGTTTTTACATGCAGCTTTTTTTCTTATTATTGTCCTCTGAGTTTATATTTTGGTCTTCCATGCCACCATAGTACCTTTTTATGGTTAAGTTCTATTTTTGCTATTTGGGAATTTTCCATTCTATTTCTTGATTTTGAACTTTATGTTAAAGTTGGGCTCTACTCACCTAGGGGAGGGGAGGCACTGTCCCAAGCTTCAGGTTTTTCATGCTGCTGTTTTCAGAGCTAGTTTTGGAGGTCTGCAAGTTTTCAATGCTTCCCAAGGTGATATGATCCAGGGAGAGGTGTGGGCACTGTTCTCCTGGTCTGTCCTCTGGTCTTTACCCAAGCAGGGTCCTGGTCCCCTGCAGTCACAAGTGCTAGTGTTTCTCTTAGCTTTGGAAATGTGACCAGGGCCCCTACTCCCTTGGGACTGACTGCAAGTACTTCTCTCCACCTTGGAACTGCAGCTTAGAACTTTGTATAGGCAAGAGAGTTGTCTCTTGGTGCCAGCTGCACACAGTGACAACAAAGAGTTCCATGTAATCTCATTTTGACCAGTTGTCTGGCCCCTTTACCACATCTGGGCTGAGAGCTCCTGAAGCTGCTGCTGCTGCTGCCATTGCTGCTGTTGAGACTACCTTTGAAGCAAAGAGCTATCAGTTCTTTGGAAGAAGGTTGTTACCAAGGAATGAATGAAGAAAGTAGGGAAGAAGGAGGGAAAGAAGAAAGGAAGGAAAGAAAGAAAGAAGGAAGGGAGAGAAGAAAGAAGAGAGGAGAGAAAAAAAGAAAAAGCATTTATTAAATGTTGATGCACTTAATATTAGTACAATACACTATGCTACATGCTGGGAATACAAATATAAAATGAAGGCAGACCACACTCTCATTGTGGTCAGTCTCGAGACAAACCACATGTTGTTTTTTTTTTCTCTTTCCTTACCACACATTCTAATGGGGAGAGACAACATTTGTAGGAAAGTTCAGGTACCAGTCAGATAGAAAGGCCTTATTTGGGCAATTTATATTTTTGTAAATATTCATCCATTTCGTTAAGATTGTCAGAGTTATTAGCATACAGTTGGGCAAAATAGCTCCTAATTATTGTTTTAATTTCCTCTTCATTGGTGGTAAATTCACCCTTTTCCTTTTTGATACTGGTAACTTGTTTTTGTCTTTCTTTTTAAAAAAATCAAATTAACCAAAAGTTTAGCTATTTTATTATTTTTTTCATAAAACCAGCTCTTAGTTGTATTTATTAGTTAAATGGTTTTCTTAATTTCAGTTCCATTAATCTCTCTTTTAATTTTCAGAATTTCTGATTTGGTATTTAATTGAGGATTTTTAATTTGTTCTTTCTCTAGCTTTTTTAGTTGTATGCCCAATTCATTAATCTCTTCCTCTATTTTATTCATGTAAGCATTTAGAGATATAAAATTCCCCCTAATAACTGCTTTGGCTACATCCCATAAGTTTTGGTATGTTGTCTGATTATTGTTATTCTCTTGGGTGAAGTTATTATTACTATTTTTGCTTTTTGGAGGGGGGAAGGCAGGGCAATTGGGGTTAAGTGACTTGCCCAAGGTCACATAGCTAATAAGTGTTAAGTATCTGAGTGCTCTATTCACTGTGCTACCTAGCCACCACCATTGGATGAAATTATTAATTGTTTCTGTGTTCTGTTGTTTGATCCACTCATTCTTTAGGATTAGATTATTTTTGTCCTTCCTTTTCCAAGCTATTGACTTTCTCTTGCATAACGCTCATTTCTGTTCCCAATTTTTCTTCTACCTCTCTTATTTGACTTTTAAAAATCTTTCTTGAGCTCTTTCAGGAAGGCTTTTTGGGCTTGGGACCAGTTTATATTCCCCTTTGAGGTTTCAGATGTAGGTATATGTTTTCCTCTTCTGAGTTTGTGTTTTTATCTTCCCTGTTATCATAATAATTCTCTCTGGTCAGTATTCTTTTATGCTTTTGCTCATTTTGTTTTTCTGTTTCCTGGCTTTTAAAGTTAAGCTCTCCTGATAGACCATAGCGGGTACAATCCCAAGCTTCTTGTTCTGGGGGCGAGGGGCCTGATCACTGACTTTGTGTGCTGAGGCTTTAAGCCCTGGCAGCTGGAGACTGTAGGTATCTGGCAACTTACCTGGTGTTGAACTGGGGGCCCAGTAGTGGTGGCTAGTGTGTGCTGAGGCCAGGTAGGGTTTTTCTGCATTTTCCCAGGACTGTGCTGAAGCATAAGGAGGTTCTGCTGCTGGAAGACACCTGCTCGTGTGGGGTGGCACTGAAGCCGGGGGAAGTCTGGCTACTGGAGGATGTCTGCCTGCTTGGGGCTGCACAGTACATGTAGTAGTTCTGAGCTAGAGTCTGTGGGTTCCCCTGCTTAGGCATATGGGGGATTCTGATGATGGTGCTTGCCTGCTCTACCACCCTGGGGCTCAGGATCTCTTGCTGGTTTGCTGAGGTGGAACTTGCTGTTGGTTTGCTGGGATGCCTCCCATCCTGGACTGTGCTCCCTTTTTTATACAAGTGAAATGGACCTTTCTTGGTCATCCTCCAAGTTTCCCAGGCTAAAAGATTGCATCTTCCTCTCTTTCCACTGTCTTTGCTGTTAAAGGATTTTTCCTTGGGTGCTATTTTTTGGGGTTTTTTTTAGAGGTGAGTAAGCGAAAGTGAGACCGATTTCCTGCTTACTCTGCCCTCTTGGCTCCCAGAAGTCCTCAACCACATTGGATTTTAGAAATCATGTTTAGATTAAAGCTACCCACCATGCACCTGTTTGTGTAAGAGTCACTGGAAGGCCTGTCTGCCCCTTCTTCCACTTTAAATCTTAGTAGAAGACAGTGGGCCTTAATTCAGGTTAATTATGGTTTATCAAACCCAGCATGGGGCATCCACTCCAGTTTTCAATTTGATGTCAAACTGTTTAAATATTTGTTCAAACTGTTTCTGAAGTAAGTAAGAAAGCTTTGATGATACTGAGGAAAATAAGTTACTGGTTGTGCAATACTTTAACCCTATTTTCTTCTAGAAATTTCACTTTGGATCATTGTGTATTTGAGTTTGTTTTCCTTTTATGGACTTGGAACAGATCCTTTAACCACCCAGTCTCTAGTAAAGTGTTTATATCACACAGTCCAAGCTATTCAGTTCCTCTAAGTCAGAGGATGCAACATATTTTCAGGCACCTGGTACTCCTATATGTTTTCACGTATTTTGTATTATTGTGCTCACACTTGAAATGTAAAAGATTAATAACTCCACAAAGTGTTTTTCCATCTTTAGCCAGCAGTTTCTGGCTATCTGCATTGTAATCAGGTTGTTCATGGAGTTCTAGAGACTTCATCTCAGGTCAAGTCAAGTTGCCTCTGAATATGCCCCATTTGGCAGAGTTGGGAGGAGCTGTTTTCAGTATGTTTTCGTATTTTTTCTTATAATCTCTTACTATTTTAAACTGAGCTTCTAGTTGATGGCCCATGGTTTTTGAGCCATGACTCACGTTTTTAGAGGTAATTTGATGAGTATGTTTATAGGTTTTTAGGCTACATTTTCTCATAAGTTATTTCTCCATTACCACAACCAGACAAACTATATACATTGGCCCCAAAATTGTGATGTCATTTTGATCCTCTTTAAGTGTGAAAGACAAAAAAACTATTTCTCCCCTGTAGAATTTTCAGCTTCATTTGCTAAAATAACTGGACTCATTTTTTCTGTGTTCTCTGGTCATGCTGAAAGAGTCTGTCTCCAATGATCCCCTCCCCTTTCTTCCCCACTCCCACCCCCCATACTCTGGTGCTATCAGTCGTGATTTATAATTTGGGTTTCCCATAGCTCACGTCATGCTGATAATGAGCACTTCAAATTCCTTTTAAAGTCTTGCTCTCGAGAATCTTCAGGTTCCCCATGATCAGTCACCAAGAGCTTTGTTGTTAGATTTTGGAGGAGGTTCTTGGGTCACGCAGAGGCACTGTCTCTGATGTCTGTATGTAGCACCAATATACTGAATGTATCTGAGGGCAAAAAAAGAAGGGGAAATACTCCTGACCCTGTTCTGGTCTCTCCACCAACCTCATACAGAGGATGTCACAGACATCCTAAACAGTCAGCACAGCCTCCTGCTCCCAGTACTCTTTATTTATTTATTTTTTTGGTCTTTTTGGAGAGGGAAGGCAGGGCAATTGGGGTTAGGTGACTTGCCCAAGGTCACACAGCTAATAAGTGTTATGTGTCTGAGGCTGGATTTGGACTCAGGTTCTCCTGACTGCAGGGCAGGTGCTCTGTTCACTGCACCACCTAGCCACCCCCTCTCAGTACTCTTTTAAGATCAGATACAGGAATCCTATCTACAACATTTTGACTTCACTTGAATACCTCCAGTGAGGGGGGAAGACATGATCTTCCAAAGCGGTGCGTTCCACTTTAGGATAGTTCTAGCTTTGAGGAAGTTTGGGTTTTTTGTTTGTTTGTTTAATGATTTTTTATTCTGAACTTAAACCAAATAAAATGGGGATTTGCAAAGGAGAGGAAATAAAGGATTGTACATGAGACTGAATCTGCCTATTATAGTATACAACTTGCTTTTCTTTTTAAGTGTGTAATAAAATCAGCTTGTAGTTTTCAACAATCCTGTGCTTGTCTGGCTTTCTTTCTGGTTTTCCTTATGTTCTTTTCTCTTCATTAAAAAGAAAAAAAAAGATGTCTCAATGATCTTTCCTTTCCTTCTTTCTTTCCTCCTTTCTTTGCTCCTTCCTTCCTTCCTTCCTTCCTTTCTTCCCTCCTTCCTCCTATCCCTATCCTCCCTTGCCGTCCCTTTTTACTTTGAAAAGGAGAAAAGTTCCTGTAACAAATTTGTCAACAAAAACCTGTGTCTCATGCTTTTTGAGTCAATCTCTGTCAGAAGGTGAGGAAGTGTTTCTCTGCATCAAAACAGAACACAACAACGACAGCAACAAAGGTCTCTAAATTTTCCTTTTTGCAGCTTCCAGCTGTCTCTAGTTCTTCTGGGCTACCCAAACAAATCTGATCTTTTTCAGTGAAAGCCCTTTTATAAACACGTCATTTCTTTTGCTTGCTTATTTCAGAACCTCTCATTCCAGAGATTGAATTTATTGCAGTACAAGGAGGTCCTTTACCACCCCTGAGTCTGAGGAAAGCAGAGGACAGAAATGGACCCATCAGGTTAGTAATTATGGCTTTTTGGAGCAACTGGCTGAAGTGGTTAGAGAATGGTAGTAATGAAGCCAGTGACCTTAAGCATAACAATTCCTTTTTTGGTTCCATGCCCCTGGACTTCACCCTTAATCCTGGTGTCTTCTACCATGAGAGAAATGCTTGACTTGGTTAACTGTGCTTCATCAAAAGGGAGAAGCCCATAAACGAAACAAATCACCAAAAAACAAACCACCTGTGGGTAAAATCACGTTAAACATCTCCATTGGAAAATCAGCCAAGAAGGCATGGTGAGTTAGCAGCATGATTTCACATACCAGGAAAGGTACACAAAATGTAGCTGTTAAGATTTGCAAAATGTTTTTAACACCATTCATCTCCATCCGGTGGTGTATACGGTGATTTGCTCTGCATAGTGAATTCCAATGTCCAGAAAAGGCTACAGAGGATATATTGGATGTATAGGACAAGACATCTGTGCACCCTAGGCAAGGTTCTAAAATTATACTGGATCACGTGTTACTGTGCAGGAGAAGCTTTGAGCCTTCACTGTAATGCATGACACTTGACTTATCATAGAATAAATATCTAGGGACCATGGAAATAAGAATTTCTTGGCATTGAGGAGATGTTCATTTACAAAAGATAATATGAAAACATTTCCCATGTTGCACCCTGTCTGATACTGAAGGCTTAGCAGCTACCTATCTTCCCCACTCACCAAATTCTCATATCTGAAGGAATCCTTAATAGCATTTTTTTAATGAATAACTTTGGATTTAAGAGACTGGAGTTTTAATTTTTGATAGTTCTTCTAGTTGTACACTTTGCCCCAAACCAGCTCTCCACACAGTTCCCTCCTTTCTTACTTTTATCACCCCTTTCCAGGCTTTTCAGCTCCCTTTTATGTCTTGTCTTCCTCAAATAGAAGATAAGCTACTTGAGGGCAGGAACTGCCTTTCTTTTTGTTTTAATTTAGTACATGGCACCTTTGGTTGTTTAGTCATGTCCTACTCTTCATTTAGGATTTTCTTGGCATAGATACTGGAGTGGTTTGCCATTTCCTTCTCCAGTTCATCTTACAGATGAGGACACTGAGGCAAACAGGGTTAAGTGACTTGCCCAGGGTAACACAGCTAGCAAGTATCTGAAGCCAGATTTGCACTTAAGAAGATGAGTCTTTCTGACTCCAGGCTTAGTACTCTATCTACTGTGCCACCTAGCGACCCATACCTGGCACATAGTAAGAATGAATAAAAGTGCTCTGTGTCTCTCTGTGTACCTACCTACCATCCTATCTGTCATTTATCTCTGTGATCTTAGAAAAGTCACTTCCCTTCTCTACTCCTCATCTTTTCTGATTTCTCATTCTATAATGATATATTTCAATTCCTGGTCCATCAGGTTATGCTGTTCTATGCATCTTCTAAACTAGTGGTTCTCAGAATATGGTCCACAGACTCCTGTGGGTCCACAGAACCCCTTCCAGAACACCTTGTTCAGGTGTATCCGATTCTTCGTGACCTATAGACTATAGCATGCCAGTACTGTCCCTGGAGTTTTCTTGGCAAAGATACTAGAGTGTCTGCCATTTATTTCTCCAGTAAATTAAGGCAAACAGAGGTTGAGTGACTTGCCCAGGGTCATACAGCTAGTTAGTGCTGAGGCACTTACAGTCTTCCTGACTCTCAGCCCAGTGTTCTACTAGAACTCAACTATCTAGGTGCCTCCTGAGGTCAAAACTGTTTTTATAAAAATACAAGGCTTTGGGGGTTTATTAAAATACCTTTCCCCTTTCCAACTACACATCTGTGTGATGCCAGATTTTTTTCATAGACTTCAATCAAAACAGTGTATCACAACAGATTGAATGCAGCAGCATACAGAAGAATACAGTTTTCTTCTATTAAGCTAGACATTAAAGAAATTTGCAACAAATATATGACAGTGCCACTCCAATCACTGATTTTTTGTAAAATACAGATATTTTTCATAAAATATAGTATGTTGACATTAAATAGGTTTGTTATTGCTATTTTGAAATAAATGAACAAATATTTTAAAAATCTATCAGTTTTTATTTCTAATACAGTAAATGTCAATAAATATAATCTCCATAACAAAAGTTTGGAGTTTTTTGGAGTCCTCAATAATTTTTAAAAGTGTGAAAGCATCCTGCAACCACAGTTTTAGAACCACTGTCCTAAACGATAATTCTCATGACATTGACAAGTAAGAAAGAAGGCATGAGATAACCTATAGGAACATTATGTGGGATCAGAGAATCAGAGAGTCAGCGCAGAGGCTATCTAGGAAATTAAGACCCAGGGAAATAAAGTATCAGAGGCGGGATTGAATCGTAGATTTAGAGTTGTCTAGAGTTGTCATGCTCACATGCCTGTATACTGCTGTATAAGAATATGCACATGCAAAACTCCTACGTGGCCAGAACCAAATGAAAATGTAATTTGAGAAAAATGTTTAACAAATAAAAATACGGTATAAAATATATGATGTTAATTTGGAATTTTTTAAGTCAATATGCCACCCATAGCACTCTTTTTTAAAAATAGGGCTCTTTTAAAAAAAAATTAATTTTTTTACCATTGGTCTAGTTCAGTCTCATTTTACAACAGGGAAACTGAGGCTTAAGGTTTAAATGATTTACCGTGCGTCACAAAAGTCATAAGTAGAAGATGGGTTGTGAACCAAAGTCCTAGGATTCTGGTTTTTTCTCTGCCACATTGCCTCTTGGGCACATAGATTCATTTCTCCTGCTTTTGTGTTAATCTACAGATGGCCTATGTCCAAAGGTGTTTTGAATAAAGTTTTGAAGTCAGTGTTAAACTTATATTTCATGAGAGGAATTGCAGAGTAATGTACTGAGAATTAGATTTAGAGTCAAGGAGACCCAAGTTCAAGTGCTGCCTTGAACACCTTGTTGTGTGATACTGAGCACATCACTTAACCACTCATTGCCCCTGAAGACTAAATTGCCTAGAAGTCATGGACCTGCTCTGGTAGAGGAACTCCTTATACCCATGAAATTACCCATCAGATAAAAAAGAAATCAGTTTGTCTATCCCAAGGGAGAGAGTAGTACTTTCTTAAGATGAAGTAGATCAGTGTGACCAATGATGGGATCCTGAAGGAGAGTTAGAATTAATACGAGGTGGCATAGTAGAGTGTTGGATTTGGAGTCAGAAAGACCTTGCCTCAGTCACTTACTAGCTGTGCCAACTTTGAGTAAGTCATTTAATCCCCTTCTGCCCGAGTTTCCTCATTTGTAAAATGAGAGTAATAGTAGCACCTACCCCACAGGGTTGTTTCAAAGATTAAATATGATTAGTGCTTTGCAAACTTTAAAGCTATGAATACTAGCTCTTACTATAATTAAAGATAGCCGCTTCACTTTACGAGGTTGAAGCCTGGCATTGTTTGCCCTGGCAGAGAAGAGGATCTTTCCTATGGTTTACACAGTAGAGATGAGTGCAGTGCCAGGTTTTATAAAAGATAGAAAGTGGGGACTTGGAGTCAGGAAGACCAAGTTCAAATCCTGCCTCATATACCTACCATCTGACTCTAGGCTTCAGTTTCCCCATCTGTAAAAGCTATGATTTTTCCAGTAGCAATGTTAGGCTATGAGAGTTGGACTATAAGGAAACCAGAGTGTGGCAGAATTGATAATTGTGAATTGTGGTGCTGGAGAAGATGTTTGAGGGTTCCTTGGGTATCAGGGAAGTCAGATCAGTCTTATACTTAAAGAAATTAATTCTGGCTATTCACTGGAAGTTGAAGCTCAAATATTTTTGGCTACTTAATGAGAGGATGGGACATATTGGAAAAGACCCTGATGTTGGGAAAGATTGAAGGCAAAAGGAGAAGACAGTGGCAGAGGATGGGATGAACAGTGGAAGCAACAAACATGAACATGAACAGACTTTGAGAGACAGTGAAAGATAGAAAGGCCTGGCTTCTGTGGTCCATGGGAGTCACGAAAAGTCACACAGAACATAACTCAACAACAACCACAACAAAAAGGGGGATAACAATGGTACCTACCTCATAGTGTTGTTGTAAAGCTCACAGGACATAATACATGTAAAACTCTTTGAAAACCAAGATGCCAGTAATATTTCTGTGCTTTTCCATTCTCTTCTCCCTGTCCCTACCCCTTTAAAAATGAAATTGAAATCTGGGTTTATAGGGATCTATGATTGTGCAGTAAATACTTGATGAAGGCCAATATTTTTATTTTCTTTCTCTGGTGTCATTGAGAACTACAGAGCAGATCAGTATGTATTTGGAGGGGCTTGGTGTTGGACAATATGAGTGCAAAAATGCAAATTTTGTTAATACAATCCATAGGAATGGTTTGTGAGGAAAACTGCACTTTGGAATGCTGCTAAACTATCAGTTCTTATTACAGTGGACATTTATATGGTACTTAATGGTTGCATGACAGATCCTGACAAAAACCAGGAGGCAGACAGCACAAGTGTCATTATTTTTATTTTTACAGTGGAGGAAACTGAGGCTCAAGAAGTTATCCATGGTCATAAAGGACAGAGTTAAGCCCCAAGTCTTATAGTTTCAGCTCCAGGGCTCTTATAAGCTCAATGTGTTTTGAAAGATCACTACATTTTTATAAAAAAACAAACCTGTTTGGGGTGGCTAGGTGGCACAGTGAATAGAGTACTAGCCCTGGAATCAGGAGGACCTGAGTTCAAATCCAGCCTCAGACATTTAACACAAAACTAACCATGTGACCTTGGGCATGTCACTTAACCCCAACTGCCCTACCTCCCCCCTCCAAAAAAAAGCAAAAAAAAACCCCAAAACCCCAACCCAAACCTGTTTTACACATTTGGAGCTGATTTCAGCCCTGTCCTTCTCATTTCTATTGAAATTGAGATTTTAACTGTATTTCCTGCTGGTAGACCCTCTATTAGTTGTATAAAGAATTAATTCAAAGAGCTAAATATGTTATTAAAAATTCTGGGTCTGCTTGTGGGTATTTTATAGTGTTTGTAACTAAAGCAGGAATTGTTCTGTCCAATAAATCATATAAATTACATAAATATGACATTTTACCTTTCTAGATTTTTTTGCATCAAAGAGGAGGTCAGCCGGCTTTACATTGTACCCATTTCTACTCTTTCCTTTGAAAATAATTTGGGGAAGTAGAGCCAAGATAACAGATAAAGGGCAGTGACTCTGAAAATCTTTAAATAATGCCATAAAAAAAATTCCTGGAATGACAAAACCCACCAAAGGACAGGGTAAAATAATTTTCCAGCCAAAGACAACTTAGAAGATTGACAGAAAAGTTCTGTCACACCAGAGTGAGAGTGGAACACAGTCCAGTGCAGGCTCTGACCTGGGGAGCAAGCCTTAGGAACCAGTGAATCAGCAGTGGCAGATCCTGCTTCCAGAGCTCTCGGGCCACAGATGGCAAGGGGATAGAAGACCTGGTCAACAGAGATTATATGAGTCTTTTTACTGGCACTGAGACAGGACTCTGTTGCTGTACCCATACTTGGATCCAGGTCACAGTCCTAGGTAGTGGTCCTAGGGCTAGGAGGAATACTAGCATAGCAGATTTTGTGGCTGTAGTGGAGCAGGGACACCCATCACAGTTTCAGGGCAGAAAAAAGTGCTTGTGTTCACTCACAGACCACAACACAGGCCAAGAGAGTAGTAAACACACCTCTCCTTAGATCATACTACCTTGAAAGAAATAAAAACTTAAAATCCCTAGAAATATCTCTGAAAACAATTACACAAAAACCCTGCAGCTTGGGACAGTGTGCCCTCCACCCCAGAAGCAGAGCCTTTCTTTAACAAGGAGTTAAATGTCAAGAAATGGGCTGGAAAATGACCAAACAACAGAAAAAAAAAATTCACCATAGAAAGTTACTGTGGTGACAAGAAAGATCAAAGTACACACTCAGAAGAAGATAACAAAGTTAAAGCCTCAGGAAAAAATGTGGATTGATCTCAGACCATGGAAGAACTCAAAAAGAATTTTGAAAATCAAAAAAGAGAGGTAGAGGAAAAATTTGGAAGAGAACTAAGAGCAATGCTAGAAAATAATGAAAAACAGCTTGGTAAAGGAGATGTACACAAAAAAAATACTAAAGAAAATAACAACACCTTAAAAAACAGAATAGGCCTAATGGTTAAAAAAAAAAAGTACAGAAAAGCCATTGAGGAGAAGAATGCTTTCAAAAGCAGAATTGGCCAAATGGAAAAAGAGGCACAAAAATTAATTGGGCAAATGGAAAAGGAGGTACAAAAGCTTGCTGAAGAAAAGAATTCCTTGAAAATTAGAATTGGGCAAATGGAAACTAATGCTTACAAGGAATCAAGAAATAATAAAACAAGACCAAAAGAATGAAAAATAGAAGACAATATGAAATATCTCATTGGAAAAATGACTGACTTAGAAAATAGATCCAGGAGAGAAAATTAAAAATTACCATACTACCTGAAAGCCATGGTTAAAAAAAAAGCTTAACACACTTTTGTAAAGGGACAGGGACAAAGTAGAGAATAGAACAAGTGGGGGGTGGAATAGGAAGGAGGGAAATATACAGGTACTGGGGTAGGGAGATACCTCTTGCCCTACTGGAAAGTCAGAGGGGTGATGGGGGAGGATATAGGAGAGAGATAATTGGGGGAGAGGGTATTCAGTAGGATTGCTGTTTTGGGGTGGTGGTGGGTAGGGGAAAGACGGGGAGAAAATCTGTAAATCAAAATCTCATGGAAATGAATGTTGTAAACTAAAAAAATAAAAGTTTAAAAAAATAAAATTAAAATTAAAAAAAGATTAGACATCATCTTTCAAAAAAATTATCAAGGAAAACAGCCCTGATATTCTAGAACCAATGGGTAAAATAGAAATGGAAAGAATCCACCAGTCATCTCTTAAAAGATATCCTAAAATGAAAACTGCCAGGAATATTATAGCCAAATTCCAGAGTTCTCAGGTTAAGGAGAAAATATTGAAGCAGCCAGAAAGAAATAATTAAAGTATGGCAGAACCATAGATTTAACAGCTTCTACATTAAAAGATTGGAGGATCTGTAATATGATATTCTGGGCAAAGAAGCTAGGGTTGCAACCAAGAATCACCTACTTAGCAAAACTGAGTATAATCTTTCAGGGGAAAAAATGGAAATTCAATGAAATACAAGATTTTCAAGCATGCTTTTTAAAATTAATTAATTTATTTTAAGTTTTCAGCACTCAACTCCACAAACTTTTGAGTTTTAAATTTTCTTTGCCTCTTTCCCCTCCCCTCCAAGATGTCATGTAATATGATATAGGTTCTACATATATATTAACATTAAACATATTTTTACATTTGTTATGTTGTAAAGAAGAATTATAACCAATGGGATAAACCATGAGAAAGAAGAAACAAACAAAAAAAATAGAAAGCAAATTGTATGCTTCGATCTGCATTCAGACTACAAAGTTCTTTCTCTGGATGTGGATAGCATTTTCCATCATGAGCATTTTGGAGTTGTCTTAGAATCTTGCATTGCTGAGAAGAGCTAAGTCTATCCAAGTTGGTCATTGCAACAGTGTTGCTGTTACTGTGTGCAGTGTTCTCCTGGTTCTGCTCACCTCACTTAGCATCAGTTCATATTTGTCTTTCCAGGTTTTTTGAAAGCCTGCCTCTTCATTATTTTTATAGACCAATAGTATTCCATTACATGCATATACCACATCTTGTCCAGCCATTCCCCAACTGATGGGCATCACCTCAATTTCCAGTTCTTGGCCACCACAAAAAGAACTGCTATAAATATTTTTGTACATGTGGGTCCTTTTCCCATTTTTATAATCTCTTTGGAATACAGCCCTAGAGGGGGTATTGCTGGATCAAAGGTTATGCACATTTTTATAGCCCTTTGGGCATAGTTCCAAATTGCTCTCCAGAATGGTTGGATCAATTCACAACTCCACCAACAATGCATTAGCATTCCAATTTTCCCACATCTTCTCCAACATTTACCATGTTCCTGTTTTGCCATATTCGCCAATTTAATAGGTATGAGGTGCCACCTTAGAGTTATTTTAAATTGCATTTCTCTAATCAGTAGTGATTAAGAGCATTTTTTCATGTGACTATAGATAGCTTTAATTTCTTCATCTGAAAACTGCCTGTTCATATCCTTTGACCATATATCAGTTGGGGAATGACTTGTATTCTTGTAAATTTGACTCAGTTCTCAATATATTTTAGAAATGAGGCTTTTATCAGAGATACTGGTTGTAAAAATTGTTCCCCAGTTTTCTGCTTCCCTCTTAATCTTGATTGCATTGACTTTATTTGTGCAAAACCTTTTCAATTTAGTGTAATCAGAATCATCCATTTTGCATTTCATAATGTTCTCTATCTCTTTTTTGCTCATAAATTCTTCCCTTCTCCATAAACCTGACAGGTAAACTATTCCTTGCTCTCCCAGTTTGCTTATAGCATCAGCCTTTATTTCTCATTCATGTATCAATTTTAACTTTATTTTGGTATAGGGTGTAAGATATTGATCTATTCCTAGTTTCTGCCATACTATTTTCCAGTTTTCCCAGCAGTTTTTGTCAAATAGTGAGTTCTTATCTCAGAAGCTGGAGTCTTTGGGTTTTTCAAACAGTAGATTACTATTGTCATTGACTACTGTGTCTTGTGTACCTAACCTATTCCACTTTTCCACCACTCTATTTCTAAGCCCGTACCAAATAATTCTGATGACTGCTGTTTTATAATACAATTTCAGATCACATATGGCTAGGCCACCTTCCCTAGTCAAGCATTCTTGATGAAAAGGCCAGAGCAGAATAGAAAATTTGATTTTCAAATACAAGACTCAAAAGAAGCATAAAAAGGCAAACAGGAAAAGGAAATCATGAGGGACTTAATAAGGTTAAACTGTTTATATTCCTACATGGGAAGATGATACTTATAACTCATGAGAACTTTCTCATTATTAGGGCAGTTAGGAGTATATATAGACAGAGGGCATAGGTGTGAGTTGAATATGAAAGGATTTTATCTAAAAAAATAAAATTAAGGGGTGAGAAAGGAATGGAATAGGAGAAAGGGAAAGAGAGGTATAGAATGGGGTAAATTATCTCACATAAAAGAGGAAAAAGTTTTATGGTGATGGGGGAGATAAGAGGGAATGAACAAACCTTACTCTCATCAGTACTGATTCAAAGAAGGAATAAAATACACATGTAATTTGGTATAGAAATCTATCTTACCCCATAGGAAAGTAGGCAGGGAAAGGGATAAGAAAAGGTGAGGGGGGAGGTGATAGAAGGCAGGACAGATTGGGGAGGGAATAGTTAGAAACAAAACACTATTGAGGAGAGAGGGTGAAAAGAGAGAGAGAATAGAATAAATAGGGGAGGAGATAGGATGGAGGGAAATACAGTTATCAGTAGTAACTGAAAAAAATTTTGAAGCAGGTTTCTCTGATAAAGGCCTCATTTCTCAAGCATATAGAGAACTAAGTCAAATTTATAAAGATAAGAGCTGTTTCCCAATTGATAAATGATCATAAGATATGATCAGTTTTCAGATGAAGTAATCAAAACTATCTATTGCTCTAACTCACTACTAATTGGAGAAATGCAAGTTAAAACAATTCTGACATATCTCATACCTGTTAGATTGGCTAATAGGACAGAAAAGGAAAATGACCAATGTTGTAGGGCAGGTGGGAAAAATGAGACATTAATGCACTGTTGGTGGAGTTGTGAACTGGTTCAACCATTCTATAGAGCAATTTGGAACTATCCCCAAAGGGCTATAAAATCATGCATGCCTTTTGACCAAGCAATACCACTACTAGGTCTGTATCCCAAAAGTGATCAAAAAAAGGAAAAGAATCTATATGTACAAAAATATTTATAATAGCTCTTTTCTGATGGCAAAGATTTGGAAATTGAGGGGATGTCCATCAATTGGGGATGAACAAATTGTGGTATGTGATTATGATGGAATACTATTGTAATGTAACAAATGATGAACAGGATGCTCTTAGAAGAGTCTGGGAAGACTTACATAAACTGATGAAAAGTGAAATGTGCTGTGTACAAAGTGATAGTAATATTGTAAGATGATCAGCTGTGAGTGACTTAGCTATGCTCAGTAATACAGTGATCCAAGACAACTCTGAAGGACTTAAGATGAAAAATGCTATCCATCCCCAGAGAAAGAACTGTGTTTCCAGAAGTGGAAGAAACTCTGGTTATGGCAACTCCTCTTAGAAAGTTATTTGGGTTATAGAGATCAAATGACTTGTCTATAGTCACAAAGTCAGAGGCAAGACTTGAACCCATATCTTCCTGACTCCAGGACCAGGACTTTTTCTCTAACATTCTGCCTCTCATTTAGAGATCATACTAAACTCTCTTTTGAGTGTCCATGTGATTGACTAGTTCCTTTTTGAAGAATTTAGCAATTAATTGCCCTTCTTAAATGTAGTACGGAATAAAAAGCATGAATTTGACATCATAAAATTTGGATATGAATCCCATTTGTGCTATATGACCTTCAACAAGTCACTTAACCTCCTTGGGCCTCAGTTTCTTCATTTGTAAAATGAGGAGATTGAATTGATGTTCTCTAAGGTCTATTCTTTCTCTAATCCCAATGATTGCCTATCTTCAAGTAGCTACACTATTAATTAATTAATTAATTTTTAGCTTTCAACATTTACTTTTATAAGATTTTGAGTTCTAAATTCTGCTCCCCCTCCCCAAGATGGCATGCAATCTGATACAGGCTATACAATGTACAATCATATGAAACTTATTTCCTCATTAGTCATGTTGTAAAAGAAGAATCAGAACCAAAGAGAAAAATTACGAGAAAGAAAAAAATAATCAAAAAAAAAAAAAAGAGAAAATAGTATGCTTTGATCTACATTTTGACTCTATAGTTCTTTCCCAGGATGTGGATAGCATTTTGCATCACAAGTCTTTTAGAATTGTCTTAGATCCTTGCATTGCTCAGAAGAACTAAGTTTATCCAATTGGTCACTGCACAATATTGCTGTTACTGTGTACAATATTCACCTGGTTCTGCTCACTTTACTCAGTATCAGTTCATGGAAGTCTCTCCATATTTTTCTGAAATCTACCTGCTCATCATTTCTCATGGAACAATAGTATTCCATGACATTCCTATACCACAACCTGTTCAGTCATTCCCCAATTGATGGGCATCCCCTCAATTTCCAATTCTAGGTCACCACAAAAAGAGCTGCTGTAAATATTTTTGTATGTGTGGGTCCTTTCTCCCTTTTTTATGATTTCTTTTGGATACAGACCTGGAAGTGGTATTACTGGATCAGTGTGCTGATATACACATTTTTACAACCCTTTGGGCATGGTTCCAAATTGCTTTCCAGAATGTTTGGATCAGTTCACAATTCCATCAGCAATGCATCAGTGTTCCAATTTTTCCACCTCTTCTCCAACATTTATCATCTTCCTGTTTTGTCATGTTAGCCAATCTGATAGGTGTGATTACACTGTCCATTTTTTACAATAGGGCTTTTCTCTCTGACCACATGAAACATTAATTTAAATCAACTTCAGAACACAAAGGACACTTGTTGAAGGCCAATATTTTGATTTCCTTATTTTGGTGTTGGCATCTGCAAAGCAAATTAATAGCTATGAAGGAAGTTCATGTTGGATAATATGAATACAGACATTACAAATTTTGTGTAAAAATACACAAACAAGTTCATAAAACTCTCCTAGTATTTAAGATCAGAATTGACTCTTATTTCCATTCACAATCTGGTAGGAATATTTTGCATTGCTTTCTGAAATGACGCAAGTATTTTCTGAGCCCTAGACATATGTTTGGTCTAGTAAGATCAGATGGATCTTTGATGTGATGTGTGCTTTTCTGTTTAATTCTAGTTCATATCAAGTGTTGGTGCTGCCCTTGGCTCTCCAGACCAATTTTCCCTGTGATTCTATACAAGATACCACTTTCTTTAGCAATGGCTCAAGTACCAAAGGATATGTGACTGTGGAAATCCTGGCCAAAGACATCCCTGATGCCCTAGAGATCTCTCTTGGAGACAGACTGTACTATGGGAAGTTTTACAATGCACCCTTGAAACCAAGAAATGATTACTGCATTATATTGAGAATCAACAGTGAATGGAATCAGGTACATTCAGAATCCTTGAAAATTATAAATTTTATTTCTGTGGAATCTAAACACCTTGACATTTTGGTTAAACTTTATTGTTATCTTTTGTTGTTATATCACCTTCATTTCTGAATATAGCCCTCACCTCTACCCAGCAAGCCATCTTTCGCAGCAAGCGTTTTAGTAAAATTAACCAGTATTTCAGCTGAATCTGACAGTGTGCACCATGTTCCATACTCATAATCAACCACTTCTTCAAAGGGCGGGAGGTGCATTTTTTTCATATCTTCTTGTTCGATCATTATTGTAGTGTTCCGTTTAGTTTATGTTTTTCTTTACAATTACATTTAGCCGTTCACCAATTTGTGGGCATGCTCTTCATTTCTAATTCTTTGCTACTACAAAAGTGCTACTATAAATATTTTGTATTGGCCTTTGTTTGACCTTTTTGTGATATATTTCTGGCAGTAGAATTTCTTGGTTAAAAGTTATGACTATTTTAGTCACTTTATTAAAGCTCTGAATTTTTTTATAAGTAATTTGCCTTTCTGTTATCTGAGATGGACATCTTAGTCAATAACCACTGTAATTTCCTGAAACATCGTTCAGTCTTTCAGTTTGATGACTTTGGTATGTACTTTCACATTTACTATACTGTGGGAATCTTAGCAGTTTTAGAACTTATTTATTTATAATCTGTTCATTTTTGTAGTTAAGGAAACTGAGGTGAAGCAAAATTAAGTAATTTGCCCCAGGCCACATGACTGTTTTGTGGTGTAGCCAAAGCTTGGATCCAGATCTTCTGATACCAATTCCAATGTTCTTTGAAATTCCTAGGAGCTGTAATGATAATTGAGATTTCACTTTTCATTCCCAGAAGAGCTTTGTGAAGACACTGACCTAAAGAGGTTCTCTTCCATCCCTAATGAAAGTGTTCTCTCAACACTCCAATTCCATCTTGATCCATCTTTATTGGGGCAGTCAAAAAAGGAAAGCCATGTAAACACTTCTTTGTCCTCACAGTTTTGTAGTTAGTAGGTTTCTCATCTTCCTCCTGTCCATATGCAGTCTACCCTCGTGAATGTATTTTGAACAAGGAGAGAAGGGATAGAAGAAAGTATGGGAGAGCTGCTCTGTTTAGTCCTCACAACCGTCTCCATTTTCCTCTTCCTTTTCTGCCTTCTCTCATCATTTGTCTTCCTGTCAGACTGAGAACTAAGATTTAACCTTGGAAGATGAGTCTTCCTGACTCTAGGCTCAGTACTCTATCCACTATTCCATCCAGCTCCCCAAACCACCTAGCTGCTCCACCTTATACAATGTACTAATAAGTAGAGAGTGTAATGAAGCCTTTCTCTTAGCCTATGAAGTTTTCATTTGATGCTATAGGTAAAGTTGTCACCCTAATGGACCCAAGTTCCCCACCCAGAAAATCATAAGAAGACAAGGACACAATACTGAACATTTCTGTTCACTGCCTATTTATAGGACTTGAGTTCAGTGACATAATAACTCTGTGGTCAGCCTCACTGCTTAGCCTGGGAATGAAGAGTCAAGTGGGGTCATCTCTTACAGGGTCTTGACCAGACAGTGTGGTTGTTAGGTATGTGCTGGGATCTTTGATTTAGAGTTAAATATGACCCTAGAAACTATCTAGTCCAGGCCCTTCACTTTACAGATGAGGGACCTAAGACTCACAGAGATTAATTAAATTACCCAAGGTCTCACGGGTAGTAAGTAGCAGAGCCAAAATTCCAACTCGGGTCCTCTGGGTCCAGGGTCAGTGCTCTTTATATGGCACCATGCTACCTCCCTAGGAAATTTGGTGGCCATTGATTATAATATTACTTTCAGAAATGCTTTGCCTTGTACCATCCGAGGACTGAGACATGAATTATCTAAGATCTGAATTTGTAAGAGAACTGGACTCCTGCTTCCAAACCCCAGACATCCAGGGTTTTAAAGCTGAGCAGAAAACTGAAAAAGTTGAGAGCCCATGTGGTATTTTCTTCAGCAGTGCCAAAGGAATGTAGGGCACTTAAAAGAGAAGTTAAATTTGAGAAGAGAGCAATTTGATATGAAGATGACAGGAAAACAGGATGTAGCATGGTTTTCTGAACCATTGCTTCATATACAGGAATGTTGAGTGCCCAGCAAGGGATGTGGTACATCCAGGAAGAGAGCTTGGAACCTGGATGACCTAATTTAAGAGAGCGTTAAATTGAAAAATGAGAGGAAGGGAGCAAAGTATGAGATTCAACCAGATTAAATAATCTCTGAGTCCCAGAATCCAACTCTGAAGTTCAACAATTCAACATATCTAGTATTTACTAAAAGTGCCTGCTTTGTTCAAGGCACCATGCTAGGCACTTGAGATGCAAAACCAAAACAGACTTGCCTTCAAGGATATAGCATGTACATAGATAAGTACATGGGAGGGTAAGTATTCATGGCATCACTGGTGGATAGGGCACTGAGCTTAATGTCTGGAATCAGTCAGAAAGTAAGCATTTATTAAGTGCCTACTACATACCAAGCACTATGCTAAAGTTCTGAAAATACAAAAAAAAGAAAAAAGAAAAACGTTCACCCTCAAGGGTTCACCCTCCAATCTAATGGGGAAAGACAATCCACAAAAGAAAGCTAAAAAGTCGGGGTGAAGGAGAAGTAGTGAGTCTAGGCCAAGGAATGTAGCTAATAGGAAATAAAGAGTTTGCTAGTCTGTGAGCCCTGTTTAAATGGAGGCTTTGGGAGTTCTTTGCTCTGCTCTCTAGCTTTCCAGTCAGAAGGTCAGAGGGTATTGAGGATTTGGCAGATCTCGGTTCACATCCCATCTTGAACATTTAACTAGCTGTATGACACTTAACCTCTTTATCTTTTTCATCTGTAAAATGACGAGACTGGGCTTGATGGTCTCTAAGGTCTCTCCTAGCTATAAACATATGCTCCTTTCCCCCAGTGATCCTTGCGTCCAACGGGTGGCAACTTTATCATCTACCAACAGTGTCAAATAAAAAGCTCAGGAGATAAGAGAGGCTTTACTACACCCTCCACTTAGGCAGAGGACCTGATAATTCCTGCCTTCTTGAAATCTGGGAAGGGGCAATGAGGAGGAAGAAATGCTTTTTGAATCTGTAATTTTCTTCCACCAATTCCAGACCTAGAGTGGATCTAAATTTTGGTTTAGACCTCAGAGATATCCTGGTGGTTGATCTGTAAGAGCCAACCAAAGGTCAGTTGGTTCGTGCTTTCATACCAGGCAGAACAATTCTGAAACCATCTTACAACCACCAGTGTAAGAGTAAAACTGACCAGTGAGGGCCCAGTCCTTAGAGCATGTTCATTAGTCTCTGTCTGCTGCATTTGGCTTCATGGAGACTTAGTAAATGTCTTTCTGGAAATGTGTGATGCAAAGGGCTCTTTGTTTCCTGTTGGCCTATCGTATCTGCTATAAGACTTTGGCAGCAACTCTTGTCGTTAGACCTCTGGTGGTTCTGTCAACCTTATGAAGCTCCCAAGGTCCTAACCTTATTCATTCCATCTTTGATATTAATTCACTGAAGACAGTGAGAGACAGAGACTCCTGGGTGGGGAAATAAGGCAGCTGCCATCCTGCATGGCGGCCTATAGCAAGCAGTTCTTACTTCACTTGCTACCGGGGAAGAGAGCAAGTTTTCATCTGTTTAGTCTTTCATATGCATGTTCAGTTCTGGCTCATCAGCAAATTTAAAAGGCTTTTTGTCACTACGCAGTAAGCTGACAGGAAATAGAAAATCCATATGCATGCTGATGAGGAAGAGGAAAGGCAAGGCCCTTTGTTACACCAATAAGGAATTACAAGAGAAAGGATCTCATAAACTCTTCCCTAAGTACTTTCATGATCTCATAGTTGCCATTCTATGTGAAATTTCCCCTGTCAGTCTAAGCTGTGAAACTGGGGAAGTTGTTTAAACTCCCCAGGTCTTCATCTCATCTCAAAAGGAAGGTTGCAGTAGGTACTGGCTACTGTTCTTTGGATTAAAAAAAAAAAAGATGACATCTGCTTTTCTTGGCTTATTTTTGTGGAAAAGATGATTATAATATTTTTTAGGAACAGAAGCCAGAAAACTGGGAAAATCAAAGGTAATGCCTTCCTTTCTGGTTGGAATAATAAGCACAAACCCAAGAGAGAAAGAAATATTCAGAGCGTGGGATTATGAGATTTTGTACAAAGAGAAACACTGATTTATTATAAGTCAGTAATTTCAGACAAAACTCAGGAAGGAACTTATTTGTCAGACAGGTCAGATTCACAGCAGTTAGGATGGACACTAAAGATGGTTATGTATAGACACATATGTAAGTGTCAGGAGCTTAAAAAAAAATCAGATAAATTGAAAGTCAGTGACTGACCTAAGCTGGGATGATTATGGAAAAATGATTGTGAAATGCTGTGGAACCTTTTTCCCATAGTCTTTAAGCCCTTATCCCTCCTTTCCTCCATTACACCAGATTACCCCTTGCTTCTTAGGAGATGACTCTTACTTCACTGAACTCATAACGTCCTGTAACATGAGTTCTCACAACTCTAGGATTACTGAAAATCAAAACTAAAGAAATCTGACCATAACATGACACATCAGTGACAAGCAACTGACTTCAGTTATGAAATCTGAGCTGACTGGCAGCTCTGCTTCTCCCCTCCTCTCCACGTCAGAATGTTTCCCTATCATTACCTCATCTCTCCTTCCCTTCTAACTGCTAGATTCAGTGATCTGCATTCTGCTCATGTCATTTAGCTGTAGTCATAACTGACATTGCCAACCACCTCCTCCTTCTTCCAGAAATATTCTTGTCCCTTATCCCCCATGATGCTACCCTATCCTCTTTCTCCTCTTGTCACCATCACTGCACATTCTGTGTACACTGTATGGACTCCCCTTCCTTCTGCCTCAGAACTTCAAATGCTCCCTGATGTTCATCTTTTGCCCCCTCCCCTGATAATTGGCTGTCAGCCCAGTCCACTATTTCAAGAGATACTCCAGCCAAGCTTCACTCCCATCCTGACTTGACTCCCCAGTCTTCTCATACTCTTCAACAACTGCCTTGCCCTCATGTGGATACCCTTCCCCTCCAACTCTTTCAGCTCCTCCTTCTGTGTTATCTTTCCCCTGCTTCCAATTAAAATATAAGCTGCATGTAAAAATAAAATAAAATATAAGCTGCTTGCAAGTAGGGACTATCTCGCACCCACCTTCATACCATACTTGGAAGAAAATGCTGAATTAATATTTTATCTGTTCATTCATTTCAGTTGTGTCTGACACTTCATGGCCTCATTTGGGGTTTTCTTGGCAAGGATACCGGAGCAGTTTGCCATTTCCTCTCCAGCTCGTTTTTACAGATGAGAAAACTAAGGCAAACACACAGCTAGTGAATTGCTGGGGCCAGATTTGAACTTGGGACGGTCAGTCTCACTGTCTCAGGGGCTGGCTGGCGTTCTATCCGCTGTGTCACTTAGCTGCCCAGTATTCTATCTCCCTAGACATTCTCTCAGCCCTCTCTCCTATTTTTCTCCATGATCTCATTCATTCCCACAGCTCATTTTCCTATCCCATCTCTACTTGTAGAAATCCCTCAAAGCCTCTGAGGTCCAGAATCATCCCAACTGATCTCTTTTTCCTTAGAAATCCCACTATATCACTTTGTACCTCTCTTATGGAAAGAAAGGGAAGGGAATAGACATTCACAAAGCACCCCCTATGTGCCAAATGCTTTCCAAATTTTTCTTCATTTGATCTTTACAATTCTTTGTGGCAGGCGCCATTATTATCCACGTTTTACAGTCGAGGAAACTGAGGCAGACAATTTTAGTGACTTGCCCAGGGTCACACAGCTAATAAGTGTCTGAGGTAAGATTTGAACTCAGGTTTTCTTGACCCCAGGGTCAGTGCTCTATCCACTGAGCCACTTGGCAAATTCTTTGTGTTATATTTATTTTTACACGTCTTTACATGAATGGGATCAAAGGGGCTTACAATTGCCATCAATTCCTCCTTTCATGATGCTCTGTCTTAGCCTGATCTCACATAAAGTCTTAGCAAACTCATTTTCCCCTCAATTTTTTTTACTGTTTTGTGACGCAAAATGTCACGTCATCTTTTAGCTTCCTCTGTCGTGTTTTACAAATGAGTGAATACTCCAAAATGGTGCTACCTTTGACTTCCTGGTTTCACTGCTTGTCAAAAAAGATCAGCAGTCTGCCAGTGCAAGGCCATTTCTGGACTGTTTGGGCCTGCAAAGAGCAGATTCAGTCAAACATGTCCAAGAATTTACGAGCGAATCATTGCTTTAGTTTTCAAGAGTTTCCTGAATTTTTTTTCTGAATTCTTAGACAGGATGAGTTGTAAAACTTAGATCTTTATCTTTATTTCTTTTTCTAATTGGGTATTGATTGTGACCTTGATTTTGCTGGTCTAATGCACATTAATATTTCCTTCCTATTAGGAAATAGGTGTGTGTGTGTGTGTGTGTGTATGTGTGTGTTTGTGTGTGTGCGCACATGCCCGTGATATTGCTCAGTTCCCCACAAAAGTCCTTCACCAACCTTATTTCTCAAAGGTTATTCTAGCAAAACATGAGCTCTTACAGGTTCTTCCAAACTGGAAATGCTTCAAGTATGATTCTGGTGATATTGTACACAATGTACTCACTGTCTGTTTTAGGGGCCAATGTCTCTTCAGTCTCTTTTCTCTTCTTCTCCTCCTCTCGTCTTCCCTTGGGTAATCTCTTTCTGAGACAAGAAAACAAGCCCCCATATAGCTAATCAAATCTTATGTGCCATCTGTTGCAAAGGATGAAAAAATAGAATTCTGTGGAGAACTTAATGAGATCTTCCAAACCAAATTCATTATGCATTAATATTCTGATGGCTTCAGTGCAAAGGTTAAAAAAATTAGATTAAAAGATTAAAAAAAATCCTTTGGGAGTTATAGTTTAAAATTTTTTGTAAAAACCGCAAAAATTGAAATATAGATAATCAAAGAATAGATAAACAAAGCTGAAAACAAACAAAAACTCACTGAGTTGGTAAATAAACTAGGGGTGGTTATTTGAAAAGACTAATAAAACAGAAAAATCCTTAGCTAATATTTTTTTAAATAAATGAAAACCAAATAAACAAAATCAAAGATTAAAAAGGAATTCATAACCAATGAAAATTAGTGGAAATTATTAGAAACTATTTTGTACAATTATATGTCAGCAAAATTGCTATCTTAAATTAATTAGATGAATATTTAGAAACTATCAAATATTTGGGTTAAGAGAATGAAAATAGAAATTTTAAACAAGTCTTAGAAAAAGAAATTGACAAATCATCAACTCACAAGAGAAATGATTATAAACCCATATGGATTTATAAGTGAATCCTATCAAATATTCAAAGAATAATTAACTCTGATAGTTACATAGTTTACAAAAAATAGATAGAGAAAACATTTTACCAGACTCTTTTTATTAAGCAAATTTGATTCTGATCACTGAGCTAGATGGACATTAGGCAGAGAAAGGAGACTATAGATATATCTCTAATGAATATGTATGCAATATGTATGCACAAATGTTGGATAAAACATTAGCAATGAGGATTCAGAAACATGTTGAAAAAATTATTCACTTTAACCATGTTGGTTTTATAGTACAAATGCAGGGTTAGCTCAATATTACGAAAATAATAAGCACAATCGATCATATTAACAACAAAACTAATATAATCATTGATGGTATCGCCTGACAAAATACATCAAACAGGAATTTTTGAGTACTTGGTATGTGTCAGGTACGAGGTAGACCCTACAGATACAAATACAAAGAATGAAATATTCTCTGCCCTCAAAGAGTTTACTTTCTAACAAAGGAGTTAACAAGTACATATATAAGTATATAAAAATGCAAAATAAATACATAGAAGTGAAATACAAATTAAATACAATTAAAAACAAGTACACATACAATTCTATGAAGAATAAGTACAAAATAAATACATGGAAATTAAATCCAAGGGCAACATCAGTTGGGAAGGGGGGTGGATTAGAGAGAGCGTTGTGTAGAAGAAGCTGTATCTTGAAGGAAAAGAATCCTTTGAAGCAGCTGTGAGGAGAGAATGCATTCCAGCCCCGGGGCTGGATAGTACAAAGGCATGGTGATCAGAGATGGAGAGCTGTGTATGAGGAACAGAGAAAAAGTCAGTCTGAGTGGATTGCACAGTATAAGAAGGGAAATGATGTACAATGAACCTGGAAAGGTAGGTTTGATGGCAGATTGAGATGAGCTTTAAGAGATGTTTATATTTTATCCTAGAAGCAATAGGGAGCCATGGGAGCTTACTTTGTAGGGTTATGGCTTCCATGTAGAAGATGGACTGGAATAGGGAGAGATTTGTGGTGGGGAGACCAATTACGAGGTTGTTGGGATAGTTTAGGTGAGAGATTAAAAACTTGAACTAAGGTGGGGAGAAGAGAAAAGGGGTCAGATTTGAGAGCTATTGTAGAGATAGACACAGCAAGATTTCCAAACTGATTGGATATGAGAGATGAAGGAGAATGAGGAGATGAATATGATACTGAAGTTATAAACCTGGGAGACTAGAAGAATGGTGGCACTTTCCACAAAATAGGGAAGTTTGGAAGAACAGTGGGTATTTTGGAAGTGGGGCAGGGGAAAATTTTTTAGTTCTTTTGACATGTTAAGTATGAGATGTCTCTGGGACATCCAGTTTGAAATGTCTAATAGGTAATTGATGTTGTGAAACCAAAATTTTAGTGAGACTTTGGGGCTGGATGTATAGCTCTGGGAAATACCTGCGTGGAAATGATAATTGAACCAAAGGAAATTGATGAGGTCATCAAGAGAAGAGGGCTGAGGACGGAACCCTAGGGAACTCCCAAAATTACGGGGCATGATGTGGATGATAAACCACAAAGGAAATAAAAAGGTTAGGCCGTTAGGAAGGAAAACAAGAAGTAGTGTGAAACCCAGAAAGAAACAAACGTCCAGCAGGAGAATATGGTTAACAGAGGCAAATGCAGCAGAGGAATCAAGAAGGATAAGGACTAAGAAAGGACCATCAGATTTGTCAGTTAAGATGACTTTGGATCTGTGGAAAGAATAGTTTCATCTGAGTGATGAGATTGGAAGCCAGATTGCAAAGGGTTGAGGAGTGAGCAAGAGAATGAGAATTTAAGGAGTATGGATGAGAAAGGGAGGAGGAAAGATAGAACATGATAGTTTGGGCGTAAGGCACAATATAGTGAAGGTTTGTTTTTTTAAGGATGGGAGAAACTTGGGTATATTTGAAAGTAGGGAAGGAAGCAAGGAATAACTCAGTCAGTCAGAAAGCATTTATTAAGTACTTTCTATGGAGATACCAAAAAGAAAATTGCAAAAAAACCCAGTACCTGTTGATATGGAGAGATTGAAGGATCAGTCTTCTGGAGAAGACAGAAAAGGATATAATTAAGAGCATATGTAAGAGGAAAGTGTAAGAGGGCCTGGCCTTGGAGAGAAGGGTAACCTCCTTATTAAAGATTGGAGGAATGTAGGAGAGTGGTGGCAGATATTATGGGGTTTTAAGGAGAGAAGGGGGAAAATAAGAGGTCGTGGTTAATGGATTCAGTTTTCGTCAGTAAAGTAAGAGTTGAGGACCTCGGCTGATAGGGTGAGGGGAGAAGAAAGTGTGGGAAACTGGACAAGATAAAAGAAAGTTTAGAATACATTTTGTGGTTTGTGAGCTATTGAATGGACTAAGGAAGAATAAAATGGTTGTCTTGCTATAGTGAGATGGTGAGAATAATACAAGCTGGGGTTTAGCAGGGGATGAGTAATAATAGGACAAGAGTGTAAGGTATTAAAGAATGAAGACTGTAGAATGGAATCAATGAACTCTAGGATCAAGATTGGGAAGGAAGGAAGGAGGTGAAGTCAGAACAGGGTGATGGCCTGAGAATGTACTGAAGGGGACAAAGATTGGAGGTCTCTATGAGGGTAAAAGAATAGACTCAGGAGATTTCTCATTAAGAAGGCTGTGTGAAAAGTCCTGGAAGAGTCCAACTCCCCTTAAAGTACTCCTACAGAGTTCTTAAAGGGCACCAGAAGGAACAATGGCAAAGAAACCAAACTTAATAAGCCCTTCCGTCCAGTCTAGGACTGTTTAAGAAGTGTGTGCTAGAAACCTGGAGATAGTAAGGCATAAGCTACTTTGCTAGGTAAGCCCATACCACAGTCAGAGCAGGAGACCAGGACAGCTCCAGGCAGCAGAATCCTGGAAGTCAATATTTAACACTCAGATCTGGGAGAGAGCTAGGAACTGTACCCACAGTACACATTCTGACACCAGGCAAGTACTTAACTTCTCTAGGATTCAGTTTCATGTATAAATTGAGGAGGGATGCACTAGATCAGTGATGTCAAACAAATAGAAACAAGGGCAACTAATCTGTACATAAGGATCCTTATACTTTCTGATTCAGTGATCATCATTGGATTTGGATTTAGGGGATCTGAGTTTGAATCTTACCTTGCTGATTTACCATTTGTGTGACCCTGCTCAAGTCACTGAACTTTTCTGTTCCCTCTAACCACCTTGAAAATGACTTCTACCAAAGCAGCTAGGCACTGTAGTGGGTAAAACTCTGGGCCTGGAGTTAGGAACATCTGAGTTCAAATCTAGCCTCAGACATTTACAAGCTGTGTGACCTTGGGCAAGTCACTTAACTTCTGTCTGACTCAGTTTTCTCCACTGTAAAATGGGTTAATAATAGCCTCTATCTCTCAGGTCTGTTGTGGACATCAGATGAAGTAATATTTGTAATAATGCACAATGCCTGGCCCATAGTAAGCACTTAATAAATGATTATTCCTTTCCTTTCCCCTTCTTTAACAATTTTTACTCTAGGCAGATCAGAGTGCTGGCTCTTTATTGGTTTCCGGGTCATTCTCCCTTCTTTCTCAAGGAGTTCAGCATCTCTCTTACTGTCTTCTTTCCTTCCCAATTTCTGCCTTTCAGAGGTCATGTGGATGCTCCCTCAACCTTCCCAGGTCCTCGGTTTCCTCAGGTACCATGACATTCTCCTCTCTGCCTCAACTACGAACAAGGATAGTTACCCTGGATCTCACTATTATCTACAAGTGTTCAACTTCCTTGATTTTAAAACAATGGGGTATTTCTTTAACTGACCATAAACTTTCATTTCATCCTTGTCTGTGCCTCAGCCCTCCATTACACTGGAGTAGAGAATAGAGCTGGAAGGGGTAAAAGGAGTAGCCACAGTTCAAGACCTTGTAGTTTTCTATTTTAGCTAGTAGCCTTAATTCTGCCTCAACTCCGTTGTTTCTTTCTTTTTTCCATGTCAACAAGCATCTTTTTTTTTTTTGCATGAAATTGCATAACTATTATATACGACTTGCTATTCCTTTAAATATAATAAATTTTAGGTATGTTAAAATATGTATCATGTAACTTTTTTCCCTTTCTTCCCTCTCCCCCCAGTTTGCTCAGCCATTCCCCAATTGACAGGCATCTCCTTGATTTCTAGTTCTTTGCCACCACAAAGAGAGCTGTTAAAAACATTTAAGAACATATAGGGTCATTTCCTTTTCCCCTAATCATCTTTGGAAACAGAGTAGTAGTCATGTCTGTTATTTCTACTAGGCAAAAGGATAGCAAATGGTAGTAGGGTAGCTTAGGTAAGAGGACCATAACTTTTGAGGTAGAAGAGACCTTAGAGGCCATATCATTCAGCCCATTTATTTTACAAGTGAACAACTGAGGCTCAGCTTGTCCCTTTCCCAAAGTCACACAAGTAGGGAGGTAACAGAGTCAGAATTTGAACTCATGGCCTCCTCACCCCATCCTCCATGTTGCAAATGATGAAACCTCCAAGTGGTTAAGTGTTTTGTCAGGGGTCTTACAGGTACTGAGGTATCAGATGCCAAGATTTGAACCCAGATCCTCTGACTCCAAGTCTGACACATTTCTACTGTACACATGTTGAAGGGTTGTATAGCCCCTGTTGAACCTGCCGTGCCTCTCAGTTCCAGGGTAACAGTAATGTGATGATGATTTCTGGGTTCAATGATTGTTCTGATGCATTTTCCTTTGTAGGTGAGAAGACAGTCCTGTGTAATTTGGGCTGAAGTGAAAGGTAAGGCTGGTTGCTGCCTCATTCCCCCTCCCCCCTTCCCCTCCCCCTTACTCTCAGTACTCTTGCCAAAGGGGCAGAATCCCATCTGTAGCAATGAGTTGCACTTTAATTGCTGCCCCTTATTCATTTACACGGAAGCACTTAGGGTAAGGGTTGAAAAGAGACAGCATCTAATTCACCTGGGAAATTTAGTTACACCCAGAGGATTTACTTGAAGACTTTGGCCTTTGGGCATGACATTGGTGGAGGATTATTTTAGGGAGTTTCTTCATTTCACTAGGTTCTTTCTGTTTGGATGTGAAAAGGCATCTCTTAGCCTGTAAAAGTAATTCTGAGCATTCATTATGTCTTTGTGATGCGTGATTTTCTTAGTAATAGCTTTTCGGCATGTTTAAAACTAGTTCTGACTGGATAGAAAAATTTCCTTGGCTTTTGCAAAAGCAGCCCTCCCCATCCCCCCTGCCCCCAACCCTGGCCTCAGAATCCCTGATTTCCTCCAAAGCACAGCTCCGAGCCACTTCTGGCATCAAACCTTTCCTAATCTGCTCCCCTCCTTCCTTCCTGATATTCTCGCCTTCATTACATTACTGTGTATGACTTGGGAGATGTTTTATATTTGTTTGTTTGTAAACCTTTTGTACCCCACTGGGTGGCTTGTAATTCACTGAGGGCAGAGATTACTTTTTTTTCTGTTTTCGTTTCCCTAGCCCTGGCACTGTGCCTTATACATAGCCAGTGATTAATAAATGCCTGTTGAATTGTTAAATTATTGGAGAAATGGATGATACGTTTCTGTCATATATGCGGATCATATTTATTTATGTATGGCAAATTGGCCTATTGTGAAAATTCTAGGTGATGTTGGAATTGTCTGGGTTCTGTCCAGCATAGGTTTAACCATCTAGGGACTGGCTGGGAATATTGGTAGAAGAAAAGGAAGCTGGCTACGAGATTAGCGTCTTCTGAAGACAGTCCCTCTGCTTTTTAAATGTAAGACACTAAACTGACTTCTGGCGTGTCCCTCTTCAGTGGAAAGAGATGGCGTGTGTGTGTGTGTGTGTGTGTGTGTGTGTGTGACGTGCTTCCCCACTTTTAAAGAGCTATATAGGTATTAGTGGTTGCCATCACTATTATTCTATTATTATTACTGTTCACCTCTCTCTCTCTTTGACCTCTTGTTAGGAAGGCAGCTTAGTACAGTACAGAGAATCAGATTTAGAGTCAGAGAATCTGGTTTCTAGTGCTGGCTTTACAACTTATTTGTACAATTCTGTAATCATATGAACCTATGGATTTAATTAGCCTCTCTGGGCCTCAGTTTCCTCAGCTGTACTATAAGGAAGGTGGATTGGATGATCTCTAAAATTCCTTCTAGCCCAAATCTGTGGTGCTGACCAGTGGTTTTTTGGGGTTTTTTTTGGAGGGGGCAAGGCAATTGGGATTAAATGACTTGCCCAAGGTCACACAGCCAGTTAAGAGTCAGGTGTCTAACATAGGATTTGAACTCAGGTCCTCCTGACTCCAGGGCCAGTGCTCTATTCACTGCCCCACCTAGCTACTCCTGACCAATGGTTTTTTGAGTAATGTCTTGGTGACTCCCACGTCAGGGTAGCATTTAATCAGAGAAGCTTGGAGAAATTCAGGGGCAATAAGGACACCCTTTGCCAAGTTCTGGCCCAATTTTTGTCTTTGCCAAATGTTGGGAAGTATGTGTTGGAAAATGAGGTAATGTGGGGTGATAAAGGAAAGAGCCACTGGATAAAGATTCAAAAGATGAGGGTTCGTTCCTAGCTCTTGTCACTTAATTGTATGTGACTCAATAAGTTCCTTAATTGTTCTGAGCTTTAGAAAAGCGAGGATAGGGGCAGCTAGGTGGCACAGTGAATAGAGCACCATGCCTGGGGTCAGAAAGACCTGAATTCAAATCCAGCCTCAGACACTTACGAAATGTGTGACCCTAGGAAGTCACTCAACCCGGATTACCTCCAGGAAAAAAAAAAAGAATAGTGAGGAGTCTGATAATAATAAATTGAGGTTTATAACAATGATAGCCTACATTTGCCTAGTGCTTTGAAAATTACCAAAACTTTCCCCACAACAACCCTGTGAAATATAAGCACACCTTGTTTTATTGTATTTCACAAATAGTGGTTTGTTTTTTTTACAAATTGAAGGTTTGTGGCAATCCTGTGTCCAGCAAGTCTATTGGCACCATTTTTCTAACAGCATGTGCTCACATCATGTCTCTATGTCAAATTTTGATAATTCCCTCAATATTTCAGACTTTTATCATTCTTATTATGTCTGTTATGATAATCAGTGATCAGTAAACTTTGATTTTACTGTTGTAATTGTTTTGGGGGTATCCTGAATTGCACACATATAAGAATAAATGTGTGTTCTCAGTGCACCATGGACTAGCATGTCTCTGTCTCTCTCCCTCTCCTCAGCCCTCCCTGTTCCATGAGACACAACAATATTGAAATTAGGTCAACTAATAACTCTACGATAGCCTGTAAGTGTTCAAGTGAAAGGAAGAGTCGACAAACTTCATTGTTGTCTTATTTTAAGAAATTGCCACAGTCACCCCATCCTTCAGCAACCACCCCCCTGATCAATTAACAGCCATCAACATTCCAGCAAAAAGATTGTGACTAGCTAAAGCAGCGATTTTCAACCTGTGGGTTATGTTCAATTTTTAACAGTGAAAATACATCCTACATATCAGATATTTACATTATGATTCATAACAGTAGCAAAATTACAGTTATGAAGTAGCAACTAAAATAATTTTATGGTTGGGGGTCAGCACAACATGAGGAACTGTATTAAAGGGTCAGGGCATTAAGAAGGTTGAGAACCACTGAGCTAAAGGCTCAGATGATGGTTAACTTTTTTTAGTGCTTAAGTAGTTCTTAATTAAGGTATGTGCATTTTTTTTTAGACAATACTGTTGCACATTTAAAACACTACAGTATAGTGTAAACATAACTTTTATATGAACTTGGAAAACAAAAAATTCATGTGACTCTCTTTATTGCGATACTTCTGTCTTCAAGGTATGTCTGTAGGTAGTACTGGCATTGTTACCCCATTTTAGAGATAAGGAAACTGACGCCTCAAGTTCAGGGTCAAGCAACTAATAAATCCCACAGTAAGTCAGTATGAATAACTATGTCATAGTTTCCTTATCCCCATCTGTATTATAATGGGCAGGTTGGACCAGATGGCCTTTGAGTTCTGTTTAATCTTGAGATTATGAGGCATTTCAGCTTTTGTGCTAATGCTTCCAGTTACTCAGACTCCCCATCCAAGGGTTGTTACGGGAACAGAATTGGAGAGACTGTAAAGCCTTTTAGAAGTCTGAAGGAGTGTTACTTTTATATGCCTCTAAAATGATACCATTTTCCTTCATTGTCCCGACTTTGGTTAGGTTTCACGATTTTTACCAAGACACATTCTCTCTCAAAGCTGTGCTTCTTGACCTGCCATATATGGGAACCTTCCTTGTTCATGGGTCCTAATGCTGTCTAAAACAGAGGGACAGAGGAAGGGCTTAGGCCAAGAAAAGGAAAAATAATGATAGCTGGCACTGATTGATTAATAATCATAATTTTACCTTATATTTATGTATTACTTTGGGCCCCTAGTTTGCACAGTGGGTAGAGTACCAGACCTGGAGTCTAGAACACATGAGTTCAAATCTTATTAGCTGTGTGATCCTGGGAAAGTAATTTAATTATGTTTGCCTCAATTTCCTCAACTGTAAAATGAGTTGGAGAGGGAAATGGCTAATCACTTCAGTATCTTTACTAAGAAAAGCCCAGATGGGGTCACATGACTGAAAAACAACACCACCACAAAATGTGTTACAATATCTCATTTGATCCTCTCAACAACCCTGTGAGGTAAGTGCTATTAGTTTCCTCATTTGACAGTTGAGAAAACTGAAACAGATAGAGGTTAAGTGACTTGCCCAGGGTGACACAGCTAGTAAGTGTCTGAGGCTGGATTTGAACTCAGTTCTTTCTGACTCCAGACCTGGTATTCTATCCACTGCACCACGTGGCTGCCCATTCCAGTTACTAGTATCCTCTGTTTTGCAAGTGATGAAACTGAGGCTTAGGGAGATTTAATTTCTTGATTACCTTTCAACTTCACACACACACACACACACACACACATATACACACACACATTTTTTTTTCAGGGAACCCTAGATATATGAATCACAACCTAAGCTTAAAACAATTAGCCTGACTGAGGAGGCCAAAGCAAGATGGTGGAATTAAGGCAGGGACTCACTTGAATTCTTCCCCAAGACCCTTCCAAATACCTTTTTTTAAATGACTCTAAACAAATCTTAGAGCAGCAGACCCCACAAAAAGATGGAGTAAAACAAATTTCTAGCCCAAGACAACTTGGAAGGTTGGCAGGAAAGGTTTGTTGTAGGAAATACCTCTCCTTAGATCATGCCACCTTTGAAGAACAGCTGCACAAAATTCCTGAAATTTGGGACAGCAAGACCCCCACCCTGAAGTAGAGTCCTATTTTAACAAAAACTTAAAAGTCAACTGATAGACTGGGAAAATGAGCAAGCAATGGAAAAATCTCTGACAATTGAAAGTTACTATGGTAGCAAGGAAGGTCAAAACGCAAACTCAGAAGAAGACAACAAAGTCAAAGCTCCTATGTCCAAAACCTCCCCAAAAAAATATGAATTGGTCTCAGGCCATGGAAGAGGTCAAAAATGATTTTGAAAATCAAGTAAGAGAGGTAGAGGAAAAATTGGGAAGAGAAATGAGAATGATGCAAGAAAATCATGAAAAATGAGTCAACAGGTTGGTAAAGGAGACACAAAAAATGCTGAAGAAAATAACACCTTAAGAAACAGACTAGGCCAGCTGGTAAAAGAGGTCTAAAAAGGCAGAGGAGAAGAATGCCTTAAAAAGCAGAATTGGCCAGATGGAAAAGGACATCCAAAAGCTCACTGAAGAAAATAATCCCTTCAAAATTAGAATGGAGCAAATAGAAGCTAATGGCTTTATGAGAAATCAAGAAAAAATAAAACAAAACCAAAAGAATGAAAAAAAAAGACAAATAACTAATCATTAGGAACTAACAGCTAAGCATCAGGAACTCACCCATTCTTGTAGCGCTCATTCCCTATGGACCCAGCAGTATTTCTTTAACATTAGACGTGGAGAGTTGGGACACTGTTCTCACTCCCTTATCCATTAAGATGATTCTCTGCTCTGCACCTAGGTCTCTCATGAGAGGAGAGCTATATTTGCTTTTCTCACATTGTTCAGTTCCTCAAACCCCCGTATCCTTAGGACAAATTTTTTAAAGTTTAGGTCACAGTTCATGCCTAGAATTTACCCAGACAAGGAGGTGTAGAGAAGGACTAAGTATACAATAAGAAGCTAATTTTGAAGAAGTATTTATTTCTTATAAACAAAAGCAATGCTAATAATAGACAAAAGACTCACAGTGTCCATTAACAGAACAAGAATTTAGTAATTTAAATTAAACATAAACTTAAACATTAATTGGTATTTGGTAACTTTAAATTATAATTCACAGTAATTTTCTATGATTTAAGCTATAATTTGATACTTAAATTGCATCAGAACACAAAGCAGTTTGCAGGTCTATTGATTAGGCATTTAAATTTCACCTCAGCTCTGTACTATCTCCCTCAAAGTCTCTGTCTTCTGACTCTCAAAGCTTGGACTCTTTCTCATGTCTGTAGTTGTATTTTCCAATGCAGGAGCTTCCCTTGCTGACAATTTTTCTCCCAGGATCTAGGACTTCCCAGCTCCTTGAACAAACCTATATACCTTAGACATGTACACCTTAAGAATGGTATTTAGTGACCCCGTTCAGAAAAGGAACTACAAAGAGGAAAAGGCAGCAGGGGACCAGACTTGTCAAGTTAAGTCTATGCTCTCTCTAAGGAGAATCTTCAGGGTTCTCTCCCTTATTTTATGGGAAGTCTAATGACAGAGTACTACTTACCATATAGGAAGCTTGAAGGAAGAGATTGAGTTGGAAGTTGTCTTGTGTTTTAAACCAACCCAGTCTCCCATACAAGTTATTCATCTGAGATCATTTCAGCAGCTTCATTTACCCAAAACCAGCTACTCATAATGATGACACATTTAGACCTCAAATACAACCATTTACTTAAGCAATGAATTTACTGAAAGCAATAATAATAATATCATAGATATTCATATGACAAGTGCATGAATAATAAATACATCACAGTCTGTATATAAATCTGGGACACACTCTCCTACCACATGCTATCTGTGGGGGGAAAGTGCATATACATTTATATAAACCTGACAGGGAAACACAAAAATGAGGAATACTTATGTGATGTGGGTAGCTCACAACTCAGGACTGCAAGAGTCAGTGTCCCCTTTCTTTTCAGGCTGCTAATAAAATGTGTCGTTGATGAACATAACCTCTCTGTTGAGCAGATGCCTCCACTGCTAAGCTGAATTGGTCCATGCTGTGCTATTCTAACACCACACTGAGTATGTCTTTGTCAAACTAGTTGATCTGCTGGGTAACAGCTCTAATTTTTTGCTTCCAAGCTGTTCTTTTGCGCAGTTGAACCTATTTTCAGTAATGTCATGACCTCTCTATAACACAACTCTAAATTCCACCATTTCATCTCTCATCTTTATGGGTTCAGATTCTGGTTCTTCTCTGAGAATGGCACCACCTTAGCTTAAGCTTAATAACCAAATTCTCACGCTGTTTTGATGATCGGGTAACTTAAATATAATCATAGAAAAATTCTGGTGTTAATATTTTTCAAATTATTGACTTTTAAATTATCCAGTTATTGATATCTGGATCACTGAAGCATATTGTGTCCCTCCATTCACTTCAATGTTTTCTGACTTGAGCCACACACACGATAAGTAGCTGCTGTTACAGAACTGAGTGAATCTTAAGGAACTATTTATCTTGTAATTTTGAGCAAACTTATGCCTCAGACATATAAACTCCCAAGGCACACAACTCAGCACCTGTTTCATTTCTTTTCATAATTAGGCCTATACCTTGGACAAATAAACTTTCATTCTCTTACATTTAGGACATTGGACATAAATTGATTAATTTTTTAAAGTAATGCCTTCTATTTATATAGACTTTAAGAAATATTTATGTCATATAAACAAAAGCAATGCTAGTAATAGACAAAAGACTTACAGTGTCCATCAACAGAACAAGGATTTAGTCATTTAAACTGAACATAAACTTAAACATTTAACAGGATTTAATAACTTTAAATTATAATTTGCTGTAATTTAAGTTATAATTTGATACTTAAATTGCATCAGAGCACAAAGCAGTTTACATTTTCACACTTTACATACTTTATCTCAATTAAGCCTCCCAAAAAATTTGAGTAAGCTTGTACAAGTGTTATCTTTTTTTCTTCTATTTTAACAAACACAAAAACTGAGCAGAGTGTGATTTGTTCATAGGCACACAGATAATAAATGGTACAGCTGGAATTTGAAGGATGTTTTCTGACTCCCAGTTCAGTGCTCTTTCCTACTATGTGATGCTACTTCTCCCAAGTAAGCCCCAATACACTATTTCTGTGGTAGCTGGGGAAGATGGTGGCAGCTGTAGCATGGGAGTTTAGGTCCAAGGTGGCCCAAGGCCTGATGGAGATTCACATCCACTTATGCCCATGGTTGGTTTGCAGTCAAAGACTTCATTGAAAAGTACTAAAAAAAAGTAAATCCTGACTTCCCTGTAATGATGTGTTACTCCTAGTAGGTGTAGCCAAAACTATAGGTGAAATATGCTTTTGGCAAGAAGAAGAATATTTCCTTCAGTGGCCCCATACTTTGATCTAGTGACATTGGTCTCTTAGCTGTTCCATGAACAGGACACTCCATCTCTCAGCTCTGAGCATTTTTCCTGGCTTTCCCCATGCCTAGAACATCCTCCCTCCTTGACTCTGCTTCCTTTAAACCCCAACTAAAATCCCCTCTTCTACAGGAAGCCTTCTTCAACCCCCCTTAGTTCTATGGCCCTTCCTCTCAATCATTTCCGTATTTATCCTGTATCCAGCTGGTTTGGATATGTTTGATTGTTGTCTCCCCCATTAGATGGTGAGTTCCTTGAGGACAGGGACTTTGTTTTGCCTCTTTTTGTGTCTCCAGCACTTAGCACAGTGTCTGGCACATAGTAGGCACTTAACAAATGTTTATTGATCAATTGATTGACTGAAGTCCCAGAGAACGTGATGAGCTGCAAAGCCTAAAGTCTCGACAAAGCATTACGAGCAGCTTTCCCAGAGACTGGGCTCTGTTGGACTAGGGATGAAATGCGTTCTGAAAAAAAAATCTCTTCCATGTAAACTTTCTATTGTATCTGACCATAATTTTTTCAGTGTCACCTTCCTCCCTCACTGCACAGATACAAGTAGTCTACCACCAAAAGAGCAAAAGAAATGATTTCTGTTTTATTTTCACAATCAAAATAGTATTATCAGTTAGAGGAGTAAATAAAGATAGCAACTCCTGTCTACTAATTAAGCACCTTTAGTATTTCTTATTTATAAATTCAGCTTAGGTAAACATTGCTTTCCTTTTTACCTGTAAACGCCAAGGATGCTCTGGGGCCTTTTCACGGTCCCTGGTTTCTCTGTACTCTTCCACTTCTCTCCACATCAATTCAGAAGGATGCTAATTACCTCCTTAATACCTTCTCAACCACTCTCCAAATACTAATGCTAATAGGCTCTAGTTTCTCTTTGTGAGAACCACATGACCCAAATGCAAAGATCTCCAGGCTTCTCTGAATTCCCCTGTCCTGGTGGAAACATGGAAAGTTCCTGAATTATCACTCATTTCAAACTAATTTAAAGCTCCATTGAGGGGAATGATTTCTTGACTTTATAGTTTGGTTTCTAAAAGGGGCCAGATCTTTGTTTTGCAAAATATTTTAAAATCACTAAATGAGGGGTAGTTAGAAGGTGCAGTGAATAGAACACCAGCCCCCAAGTCAGGAGGACCTGAGTTCAAATGCAGCCTTAGACACTTAACACTTACTAGCCGTGTGACCTTGGGTAAGTCACTTAACCCAAATTGCCCTGCCTTCCCCCCTCCAAAAAAGCAAAAAAAAAAAAAAAAACCCACTAAATGAAATAGAACCTGTTCATACAAGTTTCTTCCCTTTTTGGTGCTATTTGGGTCCAGGTGTTTTCGAGGGCTGACTTCTTATGACATCTGCTTAGCTTAGAAATGCTTTTCTTTCAGCGGTATAGCAAAGAGTCCCTTGACATTTCTAGACTCACTTTAATTGCTATCAGCCAAGATATTAGCCTAGCCAAGTCAAGAGGGAAGGGGGGCAGAGATCCCATGAGAGAGGCAGGTGCAGCTTGGAAATTAAATTGAATTTGAGACATTCACAGCAAATTGGCTCCATTTAAGATAGGTTTTCTCCCAGGTGTTAAGAAACCCAGGTCCTAATAGGAAAGGAATGTTATTATCATTTTCACTGCTTCCTTAAGTCACTGGGATATTGGTTTCCAGTTTTTAGGCTCTCTCTTCACCAGACGCTTGACTGTAATAGCTTCACAGTTTCTGCTCTTAGAGTGTTCCAGGGGTCTTATTAAGAAGGGTTCCAAAATGCATCAGTGCTACATGATAGCAGTGTAATCATTACAGACAGTCAGAAAAGTCCTTTGCCATGACCCCATACTCGAGTAGAGTTGTGAAGATGGGCCTTGATTGCTGGTAGTGCTGGGGTTTGGGGTTAAAGTTTTCTTCTTTTAAAAGTTTTCTGGATTATCAGCTGAATCATAAAGATGGCCATTCCAGGCATAAAGTGAAAGTCGATTTGTTGTCTCATGACCATGAATTTCCCGGGAGTTGGTTTGAGAACGTTAAGCAATCCACTGCACTTGAGAAATACGGGAAGAGGGTGTTGTATTAGGCTTACAAGAGCCCAGATCTCCCATAAACACTCTAGCAAAGATCCAAAAACATATCAGAAAGAACAAAGATGAAGAAAACCAGCAAGAATCAGCTATAAACTCCTTTATCTAATCTGGAAATACAAAAAAGGACCGCCAGAATTTTGTGGAAGTGTAGAACTGAAACCAGTTGTGATAGGTGGAAGGTGAAGTGTTAAAGCCCGATCCTGGCAAAAGAAAGACTGAGAATAGCATCCAGGTTGGAGTAGCCCAGGAACCCCATTCCAGGCAGGAGTAAGGGTTGAACAAGAGGCAGGAGATAGGGTCAACCCTATTGCCCATTGTAGTGATACTGAGGAACCCTAATCCCATCTAAGTCAGGACATAGGGTTAGACCAAGGCAGAAGTGCAGCCTCATCCTAATCTGAGGCAGCAGACGGGGACAACACCCAATGTTGGTGACCCAAGGGCGCTTTCATAGCAGGAGACAGGACCACATCAGCATCCAGACAGCTCATGGCCAACCAGACATCAAGGACTGGGCTTAAGCCATGACAGGAGATAAAGCCAAACCTTCTGGTTGCTGAAGCTTAGTCTTTACCTTTGACCTCAGGATGAAGTAGGGCCCACATACACCATCCAGGACTGTGGGAGTATAGTTTGATCCAAGAAAAAGCCCTCAATCCAGTAACTGAAGCTTCCAGATATGAATTATTGGAAGAAAATGTTAAAGACAATGAAGAGATATCTTGGACTAAGGGTAGAACAAAGAGTAAACCCAGAAGAAGAAAATAACTCCTTCACAAGTTCAAACAGTGACTCGGGAAAATAATGACCTGGAGACATGGGCTGCAAGAGTTCCCGGGAGAAATGAAATGAGATACAAAATGGGAGAGCTAGGGAAGAAAAACATGTATCTGCAAGCACCCTAGCATACCCAGGGTGGCTACTAGCGCAGGTTCTTAGATCTGCTTTTCTAAAGGAAAGCAACTCAAAATGGGTTAACAATCTTACTTTAATCAAACATATTATTTACCTAGTTCAGGGGGAAAAGTCAGCACCCTGA
>CM053590.1:157991841-158014071 GCA_028646515.1 Pseudochirops corinnae | reverse complement strand
AAACATATTATTTACCTAGTTCAGGGGGAAAAGTCAGCACCCTGAACTTCAGAGAATGCAAACACAATACAAACACAAGTTACAAGTAGAAGTTACAAGTAGACAAAGAAACAGATCAGCAGACCGGCTTCCAGCGTCTGACCATCACATCCATACCTATTCAGTTACCAGAGAGGGAAGCATCAACATCTGGGTTTTTCAAAGCCAGGGGGCTCAATGGCTTCCCAGAGTCTCGTCTGGCAAAATCAGGCAACTCTTCTCAAAGTGAGCCCCAAAGCAAAACCTCACATCAGGGTGTATATATAGCCTTCTTCTGGCTTAGAGAGTGTCACAGCCCTCTTGACCCACTGCCCAATCACAAAGCTACAAGGCGTGGGCATTCCCAAAAAACAAGCCTCCCACCACAGGCTCAGGGTGACCACATTTAGCCTATTAGGGGGCAGAGTATACTTTCAAATCAGGGAAGGTTCTCAGAGTCAAGTAGCCACTTAAGCAAAGGGCCTAGAGGCAGGGAAGATCTTCTGATTGCCATTACAAAACAGCAAGGAGAATTAACACCTTAGGACAGATGACAATAAACCTTACTCAAAAACTGAAATTCCTGAAAGCTAGAATAATACAAACAGAAAATAATGACTTGGTGAGACAACTGAAAGTATTTAAAGCAAAATCAAAATATTAGGGGAAAAAAAACAGAAGAAAATAAAAAATATGTATTATTATTATTATTATTATTTTTTAAACTGACCTGGAAAACAGGTCAAGGAGAGATCATCTAAGAATCATCAGACTGCCTGAAAATCAACTCCCTCCTTTTAAAAAATAAAATAAATTAAAACTGCTCAGATCTCTTAAAACCAGATGAAAAGTAAAAATAAATTGATAATATCCTGAAAGAAACTCAAAATGAAAACTCTCAGGAACATCATGATCAAGTTACAGATACTGCAAGCAGCCAAAAAAGAAGTATTCGTGTACCAAGGAATCCCAATCAGATCATACAAAATTTGTTACCTACCACTATAGAAGAGGAGTGCTTGGTATCCTATGGGGGAAAAATTAATCTTTAATGAAATAGAGAACTTCTAAATATTGCTGATCAAAGTGTCAAAACGAAGTAGCTACTTTGAAATGGACACACAGAAGACAAGAGAAACAAACAAAAGAAGTACAGTTATCCCTTCCACATTGCAGAAGTTAAGGGTTTGGTACCCTTTTGCCTTTGCAATCTGGAAAATCTACATAAAATATTTTGGGCCTCCCTTCATACCAAAGAAATCTGAATTTTGTTCCTTTTCTTTTATGGAGTGTTTTATGGAATACTTTATAGTAAAATTTGGACTAAGTATTTGATCATAGGCTCCGTGTCATATGCTGACCTTTGTGTGTTATCCATGACTTCTGCAAAATTCCCATTTAATTTCTTATGCTGACCCATGATATATCAAAATTACAATGTGGAAAGGTGCGATATGAAAGGGATAACTGTATATACCAATTAGAAGACAAGAAGACAATAAGTGGGAAACCATTTAGAGAAGTCTGGTGAAGATGATGACAGACCGTTACATTGTATCATGTGGGAAATGGCTGAAGGAATTTGGGGTGTTTATGCTAGAGAATAGAAGATTAGGAGGAAATGAAATCTCTTCCAATATCTGAAAGACTATTACATAGAAGAGAGATTAGGCTTGGTTTGCTTGGCAACAAAAAACATAAGTAAGAATCATTTATTAAAGTTGTAGAGAGGGAAATTCTGCATTGATGTAACGAGAAGCTTCCTAAAAGATAGAGCTATTCAGAAGTGGAATGAACTCTTTTAGAAGGTAGTAAGTTGTCTGTCCCTAGAGATCTGCAACCAGTGAATCAATCAAGAAACATTCATGGGGTGGCTAGATGGCACAGTGAATAGAGCACTGGCCCTGGAGTCAGGAGGACTCAAACACTTAACACAAAAACTAGCTGTGTGACCTTGGGCAAGTCACTTAACCCCAATTGCCCTCCAAAAAAAAAAAGAAATAAGTCTCTCTATAGGAGGTTATTATGAATTACTGTCTCTTCAGTAAGTGAGTTCCTTATCTGGAGTCATTTGAGAAACACACTGAATTTTTATATATTTAGTTGTTTCACAACTGAGTCTGTGCCTTTGTCTTTCAGATTCATCTCTCACTTTGCCACAAATGATGGGTGTTGGACTGGGATCTGTGGCTGCCGTGATCATCATAGTGCTTCTCTCTTTCTTAGTAGTATGATATGGATGAGAAACAGGTTGGAACTGAACACATACACATTTGATATAGTATATTTTTTTACTGTTTTATTTTATTTTATTTATTTTATTAGTAAGTTTTATTTATTTTATTACCAAGTTTTCTATTAATAAGTAGAGAATTGTTATGGGAAGTTATTCAACAAATGCTTACTTGATTTTGCCAAAAAAGACAAAAGCCATTCCTTAGTCTCAGGGAGCTCATGGTCTAATGAGAGATTTGTCCAAGAAAATGAAGGCAAGACCAGAATAGAGTCCATTTAAGAGAAATAAAGGGTGGGACCAAAACAGTGGCAAACAAAACAAATGAAACAAATTTATTTGTATCCTACAATCTTGTCAATATAATTTGCTTGATATTCTTCAGACACGTCCTTACATTTCTTGCCTTTGTAACTTGGCTCACACCCTTCTCTGCTCTTGGAATACCTTTTCCTACTATCTCCTGAAATACTGCCCATCTTTCGAAGTTTACCTAAGTTTCCATTTCCTCCATGTAATTTTCCTGGATTGCCAGCCAGAAGTAATCATTGATTCCTTTGAACTCAGGTACAGCATTCGTTTGTTCCTATCCTGTACTTTCACACTATTCTGTATGCTGGGTACTTGTGTCCATCTCTTACTCACGTGATTATATTGGAAGCCTCCTGGGGTGGTTAGGTGATTCACTGGATAGAATCCTGAGCCAGAGTCAGGAAGATCTGAGTTCAAATTCAGCCTTGGACATTTACTAGCTGTGCAACCTTGGGCAAGTCTGCCTTGGTTTCCTCTCCTGTAAAATGGGGATGATAATAGTAGCATTTACCTTGCAGGGTTGTGGTAGGAATCAGATAAGAAAAGGGCTGTTTCCCAAAGAGATCATAAAAGTGGGAAAAGGTCCTGTATATACAAAAATTTTTATAGCAGCTCTTTTTGTGGTGGCAAAGAATTAGAAATCAAGAGGATGCTCTTCAATTGGGGAATGGCTAAACAAGGTGTAGCATATGAATGTAATGGAATACTATTGTGCTATAAGAAATGGAAAGCAGACAGTCTTCATAATAACCTCCTAGAGAGAGACTTACATAAACTGATGCTGAGGAGAGCAGAACCAGGAGAACTTTGTACATAGTTACAGACACATTGTATCTGTGATGACTAACTTTGATAGATGCTCTTCTCAGCAATGCAAGGCTGTATGAGAACTCCAAAGGACTCATGATGGAAAGGGATATCCACATCCAGAGAAAGAACTGCAGAGTCTGAATGCAGATTGAAGCAGAGTACTTGCTCTCTCTCTTTTGTGTTTTGTTTTGTTTTGTCCCTTCTTTCTTGTTCACTCCACTGGTTATAATTCTTCTTTACCACTTAACTAATGTTTAATGCAAAGGTACTTATAGAACCTATATTGGATTGCATGCCACCGTGGGGAGAGAGGGGGAGAAAATTTGGAACTCAAGGGATTATGGAACTGAATGTTATAAACTAATAGTAAACAAATAAATTAAAATTTAAAAAAAGAATCAAATAAGATAATATTTAAAAAGTGCTTAGTAGAGTGTCTGGCACACACTAGATGCTTAATAAATGCCTGTCCCCTTCCATTCCTCCTGAGAAATACTGTAGCCTACTGAACTTTTTACCCTCCTATGTCTAGCATATTGTGTTACATGTAGTGAGTTTTCAATAAAAGTTCATCCAATTGACTTTTTATTAGAAGGAATGAAAGGTGTGTGTGACAGAGGAAGGGAGCAGTAATGGCTTTTCACAGACCTGATAATTCAATCCAAGCTAATACACATTTATTAAGTGCTTGCTGTGTTTAAGGTAGTATACTAGGCAATGATAATATGAAAACAAAATGGTAAAATAGTTCCTACCTTAAAGAACTTACATTCTGCTAGGGGACGGGCACGCTGTGTAAATGGATAAGTTTATACATGAATATTTGAGGAAGGAAAATAGAACAACTAGAGTTATGTGAACCATGCAGAAACACTATAAATAACACAGTTACTGCAGAGAATGTGGTGCTGTCTGATGGGTTGTGAAACCCAGAGTCCACAATGCTCCAGGATTAATCTCAAAGGGCTTCTTTAAAATCGCAGTCCTCTAGCTCTCACTTTAGCTTACACTCCAAGTTTGTCATTCAGTCATCTTCACTTGTGTCTGACTCTCTGTGATCCCATTTGGGGTTTTCTTGGCAAAGATACTGGAGTGGTTTGCCATTTCCTTCTCCACTCATTTTACAGATGAAGAAACTGAGGCAGACAAGGTTAAGTGACTTGCCCAGGGTGGCTCAGCTAGTAAGTAAGACCAGATTTGAACTCAGGAAGATGAGTCTTTCTGACTCTAGGCACAGCTCTCTATCCACTGTGACCTGCTATTTCATGACTTCCTTCTTGGCAAAGATACTGGAGTGGTTTGTCATTTCCTTCTGCAGCTCATTTTACAGATAAGGAAAGTAAGATAAACAAGGTTCAGTGACTTGCCTGGGGTCACAGAGTTAGTGAGTGTCTGAGGCCAGATTTGAGCTCAGGAAGATGAGTCTGTATCCACTGTGCCACCTAGCTGCCCACCCAGTTTACTCTAGGAAAATCAATGAATATAGCTCATATCTAAGGCTTAGCACAGTTCTTGGAACACTGTAGATGGCTAATAAATGCTTGTTGGCTTGCTAACATGTCTAGGTCTATTCTACAGACATGTTCATCATTTTCCTGTATGGTCCTATATGATCAGGTACAAGACTGCTTTTATTTCACCCCACAGAAAATGCAGAAGATTCAAAAGACTCACAGTCCATAAACAAAATTGGTTATTCTTCCTCTTTTTGATGTATGCATACACATGAGATAATTACATTAGGGAAGTAACAGGGAAAGAAAGGTATGTTTCTTCTTCTGTCGTCTTCATCATGGCCTATCACCCCTTGTCCAGAATGTGTAGTTGAACTCTTCCTGGACCAGGTGTTACATAGATTATAACAGGTTTGTCAGAGGGACTGTAGTGTACACCTAGACTATGTTTTGAGTCCTCCAATCTTTCCTTTGAAAAGATTTGCCAGATTTGGCAGAAATGTCAGCCCTCAAAACAAAGATTTTTTCCCTTTATGCTTTAAAGCCAGGCTGGCATATGTGAGCTCATAATGTAGTGTAATGGAAAGAACAAGACATTGGGCGTCAGACAATCTGATTTGAAATGCTGGTTCTACTAACTAGCCTATGTAACCTTGGCCTTAGCTTCTCTGGGCCTCAATCTATTCCTCTGAAAAATGGGAGAGTTAGGCTAGATGACTAGAGGTTATGTGAATTGTCATGTGGCTAATATAAGAGATTTGAACCATGTTCTTCCTGATTCCAGGTCCTACACCCTTATCAGTTATGCCATATTGCCCCCTTATAAACCCAGTTTCAAATAGGTTGCATAGTGGATGGAGTACCATGACTTAGATTGCTTCTTGTTGGCCATCTTAGTGATAGGGATTAGACTTATGACTTCTTTAGTATAGGGAACTTCCAGGTGAGTAAATATTGTCTCAACCAGTGTAGGTGGCACCTTCAGCTGAACCTAGAATTATAAAGACTAGATGAATTTAGGCAGTTTATAGTTATGTGACCCGAGCTTGACTGCTTTTAATTTCAGTGTACTTATCTGTGAAATGGGGTTAATAATATCACGTATCTCACAAGTCAGCTAAGTGGCATGGTGAATAGAGTAATGGGCCCGGACTAAGAAAGTTCAAATCTGAGTTCAAATCTGGCCTCAGATACTTACTAGCTGTGTGACCCTGGGCAAGTCACTTCACCCTGTTTGCCTCAGTTTCCTCATCTGTAAAATGAGCCAGAGAAGGAAATGGCAAAACATTCCAGTATCTCTGTCAAGAAAACCCCAAATGAGAACCCGATTGAAAATGATTTAACAACAGTCTCACAGGGTTCACGTGGAGCTCAAGTGAGATAACATGTGCAAAACACTTTGCAAAACTTTAGCGTTGGCTGTTATTATTTCATCTGTTAGAGGGACACAGACTAGACAACCTACTAAGGTTCTTTTCCAGTTCTGAGTCTGTGCCCAATGAACCAGTCTTTGGTGTGTAGGGAAATAGCTATGACAGAAGCTGTCACAGCTTCTGTGGGATGAAAGGTGCCCAGCCTACCTGAGCCAGGACTGACAAAAGCAGTGAATAGGCCAGTTGGGGGAGAAGTTGGGAGAGGAGGGAAGGGTCTGCTTGAGACAGAGGAAGCAGATCTACAGCATGAAGATAACAACTGTGAACCAGAAAGCAAAGTGTTAATTTCTGTGGTCCCTAAATGAAAGGGACTGAGATGAGTGGAAAGACCAGCTGCAAGAAGCAGGACCTGTGCTACAAATTAGGACCAGATCAGGAAGTGAAAATGCAGAACAGGGGGAAAGTTAACCATCTGTCTGAATCAATCGAATTCCTAGTGCTTAGTATTTTTAACACAGCTGCTGGCTTGACCTCTCCCTGCCTGGCACTAATGTGCTCACATGCTCACAGATGACTCTGCCTGACGTCCCTCAGTCTGACTCAATACACTTGTACACTATGCCTCCCCTGGATGCCTTACTGATACTGGCATGGTGAAAAGCCTCTGCCAGATAGGGGTGTGTGTTGGGTGGGGCGGGGGGGGGGGGAGGGCTCCTATTCCCTTCACTTAGGACAATAACCTAGTCCACTGAGTAATGAAGGTGACCTTGTCCCCTCCCTGATATCCTAAACAGTGTTTTGTTTTCTAACCTGTTTGTAATTACAATGTGGATGAGGCCTTCAGGGTTAAAGTGGGTCTGTCAATTGGATTCAATTCAACAAGCGCTTATTAAATACCTATTATGGGCTAGTCTCTCTACTGGGCACTGAAATGAACAGTGACAAAGATAAGAGACTGCCCCTGCCCAGAAGGACCTTTCTATCTACCAGGTGTAGCAAAGACTAAAGAAGTACATGGAAGACAGACTGAAGAGAAAACCCCAGATTGTTCTACTGAGTGCCAGAATAGGTCTCCCATCCTTTCCACCAGTGTCTGGGAAGACCTGCTCTTCCAAAAGTTGGAGGTATATGCTCAAACCTGGTCCCCCAGGCTAAATGACTCGATAGGAGTGGAGTCAATCTACTTTTGTATCATAATTTTACTGTTGGTCAACTTTCCAGCTTTCCTGGGTGGGAAACAACCTCTAAGCTGAGGACTGCATCATGCAATCATGGCTTCAACTCGGATTTTTTTTTACTTGATGTACAGCGCACTTTCCCTTACTTCATGGTACCTGTTCTAAGACCTTTTAGAAAAGAGTTGCTTTTAGAAAAATGGAAGAAGAGACTGTATTAAAGAAATTGTCACTCCTTTTGGTTGCTAACCTTCATAACAATGAGCTTGGTCAAATCTTTGACCTTTATAAGAGTATCTTAAGCTGGGTCCTGTATGGGAGGAGATTGTGACATATGCCAATAGTCCAAAGTGGAAATAGAATTTGAGGACCTTTTGCTAGCACAATAAAACAAAACATATTTATTTATATGGCTTTCCTTCCTCACAAATATTAGCCCATTTATTAATAACCCCATGTAGTCTGCCCATATGACAACATTTATCTGAATCTGTCCTTATGTTCAGAAAAGGAACTGAAAAATAGTTTTAAATAAAAGGAAAGTCCCATTTCCTTATAAATTTGTGTTATAAAATATAGGCTATACACACAACATTCAATATGTGAACAGACATATATATATATATATATATATATATATATATATATATATATACTCTTAAAAATAGCATATGCACATAAAGTAAATTATTTGTATATCTCTGTTTATATGTATATATTATGCTTATATGAGTATACATATAATATATATAGATACATATATATTGTTCAGTTCAGTTGTATCCAACTCTTTGTGACCCCATCTGGGGTTTCCTGGCAAAGATACTGGAGTGGTTTTGCCATTTCCTTCTCCAGCTCATTTTACAGATGAAGAACTGAGACAAACAGGGTTAAGTGACTCACCCAGAGTCACACAGCTAGTAAGTATCCAAGGGCAGATTTGAACTCACAAAGATGAATCTTCCAGACTCCCAGCCCAGTGATCTCTTTGTGCCAGCTTTATATAGGTACACATCTTTATACACCAAAGATAGGTGCAGAAACATGGAAGTAGCAATTCTAAGTTTTCCATGAAAGATTAAAAAAACAAAAACATCACTCTGTCATTATCATAGGACTTAGTGGCTGAAAGAAAGTTAAAGAACATAGAATCATATACATAGAGCTGGAAGGAACATTAGAGGCCATCTAATCCAATCCCTTCATTTTACAGATGAGCAAAATGAAGCTTAGGGAGATTAAGTGACTTTGCTTAGATCACACAGCTAGTAGGAGGTTGGTAGGATTTGAAAACAGATCCTCTGATTGGAGTCAGCGGTGCTCTTCCTGTTGTAAGCTGCTGCCTCTCATAGATCATAGTCCAGCCTCTCCATTTTATAATTGGGGAAAGTGAGGTCCAGAGCTGTGAAACAACTTGCCTGACATCATACAATTAGTAAGTAGCATTTGAATCTTCGATAATGAGCTGCTTATTTTTTTTAATTAAATTTTATTTTGTTCAATCAATGACAATCTATTCTCTCTTCCCCACTGAAAAAGAAAGAAAAAGAAAACCTGTTACAAACACATGTAGTCAAGCAAAACAAATTCCCCTATTGGCTACGTCCAGAAAAATACGTATCGTTCTGCATTCTGAGTCCATTGTGTCTCTGTTAGGAGGCAAGTGGCGTGTTTCATCATGAGTCATCTGGAATTATGGATAGTCATTGTGTTGGTCAGAATTTCCTGAGTCTTTCAAAATTATTTGTCTTTACAATACTGTTGTTATTGTATAAATTTGTTCTTTTGGTTCTGCTCACTTCCTTTTATATCAGTTCATTTAAGCCTTCTCAGATTTCTCTGAAACCATCTTTATAATTTCTTAAAGCATAATAGTATTCTAATTAGCATATTAGTCAGTCATTGGGGATTTATTAAATACCTGCTGTGCACCAGGCACTGTCCTACACACTAGGGATACAAAGAAAGGAAAGAAAAAATAAAACAAAGAACTACTCTCTCCTTTTGGTGTTACTTTAAGTCAATCTTTAGATCAAAGTGGATGTACAGGAGAGAGTGTATGCATAAAGTGATTAATAACTTAAAATGAATTGAACCCTGCCATGTGGTAGAAGAATATTTTTGATGCAGCCAGGAACTGATGTGTTCTGTGTGGGGTATTTAGGAGATCTTTTATTTTAGTTTCAGTCAGTTAAATAACTATGTGCTGACTGTGCCAGGATCTGTGCTAAGTAAGCACTTAGCACAGGAAAGGAAAAAGACAAGTCATTTCTCTCAAGGAGCTCATAGTCTAATGGGGAGAAAACATGCAAAGAAATAGGTACAAAAAAACCCTCTATATAGGATAAATTAGGAGTAGTCTCAGAGAGAAGGCACTAAGATTAAGGAGGACTGGGAAAGGTTTCTTGCAGAAAGCTGAGACTTGAAGGAAGCCAGGAGGCAGAGATGAAGGAGAGACTTCAAGCCTGGGGGATAGCCAGTAAAAACTCTTGATTTGGAAGATAAGAATACCATGTTCAAAGATTAGCACGGAGGTCAGTGTCATTGGATCTAAGAATATGTAGAGGGAGCAAGGAGGAAGAAGACTGTGTCTGGGAAGAGTGAAAACTCAGGCAGTTTTGGATTGTTAACTGCCCTCCCCCCTCCATTACTGCTGTCAATCAGCAGCAAGCCCTTTCTGATTTCCTGCCTCTGTGGGCCCCTCCTCGCGGCCTGTGGGAGTCAGGGACAGCCCAGGCTCACTCCTCCTCCCTTGCTTTGGGACCCTTCTGCCTTTCCTTTGCTGTCAGTCAGCATCCTTGTTCCTTGTAAACCTATTTCCCAGCCACTGAGAGACAGTGTCAGGCTTCCCTGTGACTTGCCATTGGGGAAGATTTTGGTGCTGAGACTTGAGTCCCCCTCTCAGCCAATGGGACAGTCGAGGAAGGGGGCTTGACTGCGTTAGGGTTTAAAACCCTGCTTCCTCCATACTGCCTTTCCTCTTACTCATGATCAGTCATGGGGAAGACTGCCCTCTTCTTCGGGGGAAGAGAATAAACTCCTGTTTTTATCATAAGAGATCTCCTCATTTTTGATTAAATTTTTGGATGGGGTTTTTTATCCCAAACAACTGGAAATGAAACAAGGGATCGGTTAATAAAGAGGTTTTAAAAGTCTAAAACTTGTATAGCCATTCCCCAGTTGATAGGCACCTCCTTCAGTTTCTGATTTTTTGCCCCTGCAAAAAAAAGCTGCTAGAAATATTTTTGCACATATGGATCCTTTCCTCTTTCCCTGATCTCTTTGGGGCATAGCCCTAAAGGTGGTATCACTGGGTCAAAGGGTTAATAACTTTTAATTAATAATTAATAAGACAGATTAATAACTTTTAGACATAGTTCCAAATTTCTTTCATAACGACTTGGACTAGTTCACAGTTTCACCAACAGTAACAAGCATTTACATTTATTAAGCCCCTACTATGGCGAGGTACCAACAGTACATCAATGTAACTGTTTTCCCACAGTCTCTCCAGCATTTGTTATCTTTTCTTCCTTAACCATGTCAATCTGAGGAGTATGAAGTAGAATCTCAGAGTAGTTTTAATTTTCATTTCTGTAATTACTGAGCTTATTTGCTTCCATATGTTACATATGTTGTGTCTCCAGTCTGTTCTACTGATAAACTTCTGTGTTTCTTAACCAAGTTGTTTTGGTGATAATTGCTTTGTAATCGTACACTTTGATGTCTGGCATATCTTGGCCCCCTTTCTACTTTTTTTTTTTTTCACGTTTTTCCTTAAGGTTCTTTATAATATATTCCTCCATATTTAGTTTATTATCTTTTCTATATCTATAAAGTAATAATTGAGTAATTTGATTGCTATGGCACTGAATAAGTAAATTAATTTAAGGAGTTGTGTCATTTTTATCATATTGGTTCAACCTATCCATAAGCAATTAATATTTCTTCAATTATTTAGATGCATTATTTACATAAACAATTTTTTGTTATTTTCATATAGTTTTCATGCCTTGGCAAATAGAGCCCCAAACATTTTATTTTATTTGTGGTTATTTTAAATGAAAGCTCCCTTTATATCTCTTCCTGCTATTTTATGTTGGTAATATATAGTAATACTATAATGATTTATATAGATTTATTTTATATCCAGAAATTTTGCTGAAGTACTTGTTTCAAATGTTTTTAGTGATCTCTCTAGTTTTTTTAAGCAACCCATCATATCATCTGCAAAAAAAATAAATAAAAAACAACCAACCAATAATGTTCTTTCCTCAGTTTTATGATTATTCTCTCAGTTTCTTTTTCTTGTCTTACCACTGTTGCTAACATTTCTAGTAAATATATTGACTGGTAATAATGATAATGGACATTCTTATTTTTTCCTTGATGTTTTTGGAAAGGCTTCTAGTTTTTATCATCATAAGAGATAATGTTGACTCTTGGTTTTTGTTAGATACTTCTTATCGTGTTAAGGAAATATCTGTTTATTCTTATGCTTTTTAGTGTGTGTGTGTGTGTGTGTGTGTGAGAGAGAGAGAGAGAGAGAGAGAGAGAGAGAGTTTTTAAATGAATGGGTATTGTGTTTTGTCAGAAGCTTTTTCTACATCTATTTATATAATCATATGAGTTTTTGTTGTTCTCATTGTTTATAGTTTTCCTAATTAATATTGCACTAGCCCTATATTCCTGATATAAATCAGCCTTAGCATAGTATGTAATATTTGTGATATATTGTCCTAGTCCCCTTGCTAATATTTCATTTAAAATATTTGCATAAACATTCCTTAGCGATATGATTAGTCTCTCATTTTCTTTTTCTGTTAGATTCTCCCTGGTTTTAGATGTAAAGTTAATATTTGTATCATAGAAAGATTTTGGTAAAATTCCTTCTTTTTCTATTTTTTTAAACAGATTTTGTAGTATTGGAATTAATTGTTCTTTTAAACGTTTGATAGAATTCATTCATAAATCATTATAGTCCCAGGTTTATTTGGTTTTTTTTCTCCTTTGGAGCTCACTTATGACTTAGGTTTCTTTTTTTCTTAGATTAAATCCTTCAATTCTTTTTTGTTGCTATTACCTGGGACTTTATATATTTTTGTTAATGTTTATCTGTTTTGTTTAGATTTTCAGTTTTATTAACATTAAAATTAGGTGAAATAATTTCCAGTAATTTCTTTTATTTGTTCATAGTTTGTCAATAGACCTTTTACATTTTGATAGTGATCATTTGATTTTCTCCTTAGTTTTCTAAAAACCTGAAATTAACCAATGATCTATTTTATCTGCTTCTTTATTTTTTCAAAAATCAGTTCCTAGTTTTCTTTATTAATTCAATGAGGTGTTTTTGCTTTCAAATTTTTTAATCTCTTCTTTGATTTTGGCATTTAATTGTGGGATTTTAATTCCTTGGTTTTCTCATTTTTTTTTTTTTGATTCCATGCTTGATTCATTGATCTGTCCCGTTTTTGTCATTATGTTTAATGAAAATTGATTCTATGCTTTGTTCTTTGACCTCTTCATTCTTTAAGATTAAATTACTTAGTTTCCAGTTAATTTTTTTATCATTCCTTTAGTGTTCCTTTAATTTTTATTTAATATAATTTTCGTGCATTGTGTTCTGTAAAGGATGTATTTAATAATTCTGCTTTTTTTGCTTTTGTTCATGAGGATCTTATGTCTTAATATGATCAATTTTTGTAAAGGTGCCACACAAAGCTGAGAAATAGGTATACTCTTTGCTATTGCCATTCAGTAATCCCCAACCAGCTAGTAAATCTAACTTCTCTAAAATTCTATGGAGGTCCTCAACTTTTAGTTAAATGTATCTAGCTCTGAATGGGACAAATTGAGGTACTCAAATATTATAATTTTACTCTCTCTTTATCCCTGCAATTCAATTAACTTCTCTTTTAAGTGTTTAGATTTTATGTCATTTGGTTCACATAGGTTTAGTATTGATATTATTTCAGTATCTATGATACTTTTTAACATAATGTAATTTTCCTGTTTAGCTTTTAAGCCCATGTTTGCTATTGGTTTATCTGAAATCATGATTTCTATCCCTGCCTTTTTTACTTTAAATGAAGCATAATAGGTTTTTATCCAGTCCCTTCTTTGACTCTGTGCATCTTCCTGCTTCAATTGTTTTAAAAACTGCATTGTTGGAGTCTCTTTTCTAATCCACTCTGCTACCCTCTCCCATTTTATGGATGAGTACATCCCATTTACATCTACAGTCATGATTGTATATTTTCGTAATTCAGTTTGATTATAGTTTAGCTTCTCTTTGTTTCCTGCCCCCTGATTATAAAGAAAAGGTAGTGAGAGGGAGTATATTTACCAGCAGTTCTCTAGGTTTGATGCATTCTGCTTCTGTTCCCCTTCCCTTCTTTTTCCCTTACCTGGAACCCAGTCATAGATTTTAACCTTTTCTTTCTTATAAAACCCCTCTACACAGTTCATCTTTTAAGTTAGAATTTGTTTTCTCTAGAACTAAGGTACCTTCCCTTTTCTCCCCTCCTCTTTGTTATCTTCTTTCCTTCCTGTTTCCCTTTTGAGTCAGAATGTATTTTTGTACCCAGCTGTGCATATGTATTTTTCCCTCTTTTGACCAGTTCAGATGAAAGTGAAGTTCAAATATACTACCCACCTCATTTGTATAGTTTTCTATTTGTGCAACCTGATTATTTGAGAACATTTTTATCATCTTTTATTTCTCCCCTCTCCCTGCTCTACTAAGTATATTCGTTTCCACTTACCTTTACTTTGAAAATCACTCTTAGATTTAGATTCCTACTGAGACCCTTACTGAAGATAAGAGTTCTAAGGGACCTTGTGTATCATCTTCCCATGTTAAAATCTAATCTCTTTAAAATTTATGATTAATTTTTGTCTGTTTTGTTTTTATCTTGACTCCTGTCTTTGAATTTCAAAGTTTCTACACAGCTCTGATCTTTTCATCAAAAATGCTTGGAAATTTTCTATTTCATTAAAGGTCCATCCCTATATGATCATACTCAGTGTTTCTGGATAAGCTACTGGTTGTAAGTCAAGATCTTTTACCCTCACAAATATCATATTCCAAACTTTCCACTCCTTTATAATGGTGGCTGCTTGGTGTGATGCTTAATTGTGGCTTCTTTGTACTTGAATTCTTTCTGAGTGCTTGCTGGGTTTTTTTTTTCTTCTTTTACTTAGAAGCTCCATATTTTGGCTATAATGTTCTTTTCTCTTGACTCTTGTGTTTTTATTTCAAAATTTTTTCAATTTCTTTATTCAATATAAATCAATAAAGAAGGGAGAGTAATCAACAGTGTCAAATGGACAGTAGAGAAAACAAAGGTGAGGATTGATCATAGGCCATTTGACTGAATGATTAAGAGACTATTGGCAACTTTGGAAAGAAGAGATATCCAGATTTCAGGGAACTAAGAAGAATGTAAATAAAAGGTACCTTCGAGGTCATGTCATTTTACAGGTGAAGAAGCTACATCCTAAGAGAGGTGGCCTAACTTGGCCCGAGACCACACAGATGGTAAGTAGCAGGGGTGATATTCAAAATCAGGTCCTTTGACTCCAAATCTACCACTCCTCCTCCTCCTTTCACTATATTAACTATTTGTTTTTTGGGAGGAAAAAAAAAACAACAGAAAAACTATATGGTCTTGGAGAGGAAATCTTTAGGTATTTATTTCTCTATTATTTTATTATTTCTCTCTACCTAGTGACCATTTGATAAAGGCTTATGTTAAATTTTGAAGTAAGCACTTTGAGGGCCACCTCTGCTTTTAATACTAATTAATGCTAATACTGCCTTGAATACTGATTCTCCCTTTGCCCACAGTAAAAATTTCCTTTGAATTGTCTGGTGTTTGTTTACAGATGGTAGTATTATAGGAAGTAATCAAAAGGACCATGCCTTTACTTATAGATGACTTACAGATAAAAAATAATGAATCTTCAAGTACTTTCTTTACCTAGCTATATGACTTTTAATTTTTTCCCATTCCATTAGTTTTTAGTATGATTACTTTCTTTTTTTTAAGACGCTTTTTGTTTTTTAAGTTGTATTCATTTCCTGAAACATACCATCCCCAACCAATAAATTCTCCCAGTATTAAAGAAAGACTGTCAGCTAAAACCAATCACCATAGTATAGTAACCACATTCTAGTGTATATGCAACAGTTTGCACCTGCAATCCCCTTCTTTTCTGTAAAGAGGGAAATGTGTTTTATCCTCTACTCTCTTGTAATAAGGACTAGATACCTACCAGCGTGTAATATAGTATACCTGTATCCAGGTGCATATAAATATGTGTATATTTTACATATATCTGTACTGATGTATGTATGTATGTATGTATGTATTTGTGAGGGAGTCCCTATGCATAGTAAGTTAAGTGGTCAGAGGGTATCACTCCAGACTTGGAGTCAGGAAGACCCAAGTTCAGATTTGACCTTAGATGTTTTACTAACTGCGTGACCCTGGGAAAATCATTTATCTCAGTGTCATCATCCATAAAATAGTGATAATCTCAGGGTTATGGTGAGGAACAAATGAGAGAGTTATTTTAAAGTGCTTATCACAGTGCCTGGCTCAAAGTAAGTGCCATGTAAATGTTAGTTATCATGTTGCTGCTGCTGACTCCCTCACCTGCAGTAAACTGGAAGGGTGTGCCTTCCCTCTGTGGGTTTTTTGCTCAATATAGCTTGTCTGTGCATAGTTGTTTGCACGTAATCTCCCCCTTAGACTGTGAGCTCCTTGAGAGAAGGGACTTTTTCCTTTCTTTGTATCTTCAGCATTTAGCACAGAGCCTGGCACAGTCAGCACTTAATAAACATTTACTGACTGACTGAAACCAAGTATTCACCGATAAAGGCGCCAATAGAGAGCCTACACAGTACACATAGAAATGGAATATCAGATTCTTGCCAGATCAAAAATATTCTTCTACCACATCAAAGGGTTTGATTCTCTTTAAATTATTAATCTCTTTCTGCTTATACTCTCTCCTGTAAATCCACTTTGATCTGGTTAAAGTGTAACTGAAATCGACACTGTAAGGTCTGTAATTCCCAGGGGGAGGTGATCATAACTCTGACACCTTCCTGTGCCTCTCAGGGAAGCTGGATATGTCTTCTGTTTTACTCATATTTATCAAAGTCAAGTAAACAAGCATTTATCAAATGCCTCTTGTGTACCAGATACTCTGTTAAGTGCTGGGGATATAAAAGCCAAAACAAAGAGTGGCCCTGATAACATTAAACATAGAAAGTAGATTAGCAGCCACTATTTCCTTCAGATCAAAAGAGGGAAAAGAACAGAAAGCCAAGAGGAGACAGAACAAGAGGTAGGTGTGATGGGGTGCTCGGGTGCCTATGTTTGTAACATCAAGTTGTAACACCGGTTTGTAAAATCACACTTGTGCTTGATGTTTGTAACATCAGTTTGTGAAATCAAGTTGGAAAATCACATTTCCCCCCAGCCTTCAAGGATTAACTCTGCCCCTTCCCCTGGCCAGCACTCTGCCTAGCAACAATTCATGAACTGCTTGGTACAATAACAAGCTATACCTATGAATCCTTCACTAAAACTTCTATAAATAATTCTTTTAGCTTAGAGAAATGTGTATCTCCCCTTGGTATAATAGCCAGCTGTACCTATGAATCTTTCAATGCACTATCAGTAAGTTAACTCCTCAGCCAATTAGGCACATCCTGAATCCCCTGTTAGCTTAGGTTCCCAGCATCCATCTTGTCAAACATGACATTAATGAGTAGCAGACTAGGCATTTCTCAGTCAGCCGTGACTGCTAGTTGACTTAGTGATGTTTCAGGCCTAAAACCACACCTCCATGCAGCCACCCCCCACCCCACCCCGCCTTGGGCTATTTCCCAGTGAATTATGGACAATACGCCTGCACGGTAGATATTAAAAATGCATGTTCCATTAAGCACTGACCACTCCTTAACTCCTCCCTAACCCCACCCTTATTCACCTAGTTAGCATAATTGACATCTGATTTACAGTTATAACTCTTTATAATCTTTATCCACATCCCCTATAAGGTTGCAGGTTCCCTAAGAACTCTTGGCCACTGTAAAGCGTAACAATAAACTTTTATAATCCTGACTTAAAAGACTGCTTGGGTCCTCTGAATTCATTCCGGAATGCCCACCAGGGGACTCTGGTCATCCTGAAACACCTACCATTATCCTTCATCAGGTAGATGTAGAGGCTGTCAGCTAAGCACCCCTAAATTCAGAACTGGCTTTTCTTGTCTTAAGCTCTCTTTCGGAAGAGTTGAGATGAAACCCTGGAGGAGTAAGGCAATTAATGACAGCTGTTTCCTTCCCAGACTTGGAGTCAAAGGAAAAGGAAGTTGCATTTGAAGGGCAGTTGGGCTCTTTTACCACACATAATCTGATCAGAGCAGCAAATATTCCCATCACCACTTTAGCAACAAAGCTGTCATCTCATCACAGTCACCCAAGAAGGGATAGTTTGAAAGTAAAATGCTCTGGCTGAAAATCACCAAGTCATGTGTTTCTAAGATGGAGGTAAAATTCTGAACTCTCACTTTCAGCCCAGCTCCTCTTCTTCAAATGCCTTTCCCCCAGAAATCTCTACCAAGTAATTCCAGAAATCCTAGTTCTCTATGTCAGCATTTGGTAGATTCTGGATTAGCATCTCTTATTTTCATATTAATGGACCTAGATTACAGGTCTCATTGCCTTTTAATATAGTTTTCATTTATATTATCATAATTTTTATATATTGTACTGGTTTTGCTTCCTTTGTTCTTTATCAGCAATACTTCCTGTGCTTTTCTGGTTTCCTTGTCTTTTTTTTGTTTCTTATCAATGTAATAGTTTTCCTTTACATTCATATAGCATTATTCCTTCTACCATTTCCCAATAGATGGGACACCTTCTTTGTCTTCTATTTTTTTCTACCAAAAAAAAAATCAATATTTTGATATATATGGGACTTTCTGTGCTTGACCTTTTTGACATACATGCCTAGTATCACAGGCTTGAAGGATCTTACTAGTTTAATTATCTCTAATAATTCCAAATTGCTCCCAGAATGGTTGGATCAATTCATAGGTCTATCAACAGTGTATTAGTGTTCCTGACTTCTCATAGCCCTTTCCAATAGTGACTATTTTTATCTTTCATCATTGCTAATTGAATATTACCTGGCTTTTCAATAACTGATTTATTTCATTATGGTGGTGGTAAAATGAAAGAGAAGTAATTGGTGTCTGGAATGTCTCGACAATTTTTCTGGGGCTTCAATTCAGTGATGTTCAGTTCAGAACTTTACATTAGATTCTGTTAGTGTCAAAAGTTTCTATGGCAGAGAGGGTCTAGTTTGTCACCTCTAGTGTGAGTTCAGTTTATCAGAGCACTGTGTGAATGAGTAGGTCATCCCCACGGGGACTAGGTAACTATTTTGTCCCAAGTTTTGCCCTTTCCTACCCACCTGGAAGATTCATGGTGTTGGTCTGATAGGAAATTATGTGAAATAAGGTAGGTGTTTTAGTGCTATCAGATTCTAGAATTAGGAAAACAACTCAGAGTTCATGTTTTCCTGAGGATGGTCTATCAGTTGTGTGATGTCTGTATACAAGGGAAATGTCCTTTTTTCCTCGTTGGTTGGGATCCTGCATATGCTGTAGATGAAATCACTATATTATGTAGCATCCTTATAGTGTGTTGTGGGAATTCACCTTCAAAGTTCTGCAGAGCAGACAGGCAGATTTCCCTGATCCCAATTCAACCCAACAAACATTTTCTGAATAGCCATCATGATACTTACTGTGTGAGATGTAAGGACAAATAATACACAGAAAGGCTGTAAGGTAAACAAAGACATGTAAATGTGACTGGCAGCAATCCTTCTAGTCTTTGAGTGGCCTTGTACATATAATGAAGAAGCTCATAGGGTGGCTAGGTGGCACAGTGAATACAGCACTGGCCCTGGAGTCAGGAGGACCTGAGTTCAAATCTGGCATCAGACGCTTAACACTTACTAGCTGTGTGACTTTGGGCAAGTCACTTAACTCCAATTGCCCTGCCCTCCCCTCTCCAAAAAATGAAAAAAAAAAAAAAAAGAAGCTAAGAAGCTCAGAGCTGTTCCTAACTGGTTGTCACAGCTGCCATCCTTTAGACCAGCGTTGCTGAGGTCATGACCCACAGTTTAAGAAGTACTAAAAGGGTCTTGAGTGGACAAAGTTTAAGAAGCCCTGCTTAAGACCTTAAAAAGTCCCGAGTAGACAGGGCAACTGTCTTTGCCCACTTCAGAGCTCTTGGTATCCATCCCTGGAGGGAGAGTCACATCTTCTGGATGGATCGTGGGCTTTTTGGTGAGGTCCATGTCCTCAAGTACCCTAATAGGCCAAGCTCAAAGTGATCTGTTAAAAAGATATTCCTGTATTTTAGTACACCAAAATTTTAATTTTCAGGGATCCAGGTTCCCTCTTTGGCTAAGATGCAGGGCCCCATGGCATTGAAAACCATGTGTTTTTAAGAATTCATTACACTCCAGTCAGCTCCATGAACCTGTCTTGGAACATGAGGGACACTTACTTATATGTTGATTTCCTTTTGGTCCAGATCTGTGATTTAATTGGTATAGGGAACTTTCTGATATGGAAACTCCTTCCACCAATGCAGATTGGTACCTAGTCAGCAAGACAGTGTCTTAGAGAGTTGTCTGAGACAATGAGATATTAGATGACTTAATCAGTGTCACACAGTATGTGTAAGAGATGGGCCTTGAAATTCAGTCTTCCTGACTTTGAGGGACACTCCCTATCCACTGTGCAACACTGGTTCTTGATATTGTCTATATGGTACATCTATCTATGAAAATGCACCTATTTCATTTCTAAGTGACACTTCCTGTTTAACCTTCAGTTAGATGCATTTACATGTGAGATATTTAATGAAATCATCTCAGCAATGATGTATGTTATTGCTACAAGGACAGTTTTCCACTGCATTCTAACCCTGTAATAACAAGTACATTTGGGACACAGGTCAGATCATGTTCCCAGAAAGACAAACTATAATATGGTAAATGCTCATAAGGAAAGATGCAAATTTATCTCCCTAGAAATTAGTCTTATAATACAATTCTGGCATTATTTGAACCAGAGACTGGGAGGTGAGAAAGTTCAATTCTGTCTCCCTTTGTTAGTATTGGGATGTGTACGGCCTCTTTGAATTATTTTGATTTCATTTTTGTACCCCTGAGAAGCCAGTAGCACAAGACCCTCCTCTCCTGGAGATTTTGAAAGCCCCTATGGAAAGACATATATGCATATATACATACATATATGTATATAAATATATATACATATGTCATGTGTGTATGTATACACACACACACACACGACACCAACAATAATATGGTTGTGTTTTCGGGGATCTTGAATGTCCTCTCTGCGGTTCTAAAATGTACAAAAAAGCTGGTCTGCCCTTGAGTTCCATTGTTATGACATCCTGTATGTCAGCATTCAACAGAAGAATCTTGCCAACCTTGCAGAAGGCTTAAATGAGAAAATTAAGTATGCAGTAGAACCTTCAGTTTGGTCTTATTTAATGAATTGCACAGCCATCTGGGCAGTCTGGGTGCTCATTTGAAAAGAAATTTACATTATGTTGAGATAAAAATTAATTTTGGAAGAGAATGGGCTGCATTGTGAGGTTGTGTTCAATAGATACATTTAAATAGAGGTGAAATGACCACCTGGAAGGGATATTGTAAAGGAAATTTTGGAATACAGGGGGAACATTTGACTAGATGACCTGATGGTGAACCTTAGAGACTCTTTAGTCCCACCCTAATTTACAGATGAGGTGCCTGAGATCCAGAGCAGCAACTTTCCCAAGGCCCCAGATCCTTGCTAGTGACTGCATTCCTAGTCTCTGGATTCCTAATCTTGTGTTCTGGCTGTTCCAAAAATCTATTTTAAAACAATTTTAATAATTTCTCTCCCCAGAGTTATCATTTAGTCTCCCAGCTCTGATTGTGTAAGGTGTAAGTTCACTATACATTTATTTAGCTTTGCAATCTACAGCCAAGCATATGTGGCACAGTAATGTGGCACAAACATTCTCTCTCCATTAGTCACCTTCAATCTGGAAAGTGCCCTCACTCACAATCAGAGACCAAGATTCACCTGCCAAGCAAGTGATCGCTATATAATCTTAATGGGAAAAAAAGTGAGGCATGAATATTCAAAAATAGGAATTTGCCTCTAAAACAAAATAAGGCATTTTACTCTCACCAAGGAAGGTGGGGGGAGGTGGGGAGGGACAACCCTGTCTTTGTCTTCTGAAGGAAAGTTGAACATTTCACCTTTAGCATGACAAAATGAAGCATGCAGGACTATTAGTCACATTCTGAGTAATAAACGATTCAAGGTATTTCAAAGATAAGAAATCCAGTTTCTCTCTGGTTAAAGTGCTGTACTTCTTTTGATACAAAATGGTGGCTCACCTTTCCACTTCCATTTCAAACCACATCATGCCAAAGGATTACAAATTCATGGAATATACGGTAGAAAATAATATCACATTCACAGTATATTATAACATAGAGAAGTTAAATGGTTTCCTCAATAACAGCCGGAATCCAAACCTAGAATTTCAAACAATCTTTGCTAAGAGGGTTGGGGGAGGAGAGGAAGGCAATGGAGAGAAAAGGAAAAGACAAAACCAGCTGTGTGAGATGAAAAGAGTTCAGAGTCTGAATCTAAGGTCAGAAAAGGTCTTTATTCTTTCTCATGAGAAATGACCCTGCCCCCTGTTGCCCACATGACAGCAGGGAGAGAGC
>CM053590.1:157943729-157991341 GCA_028646515.1 Pseudochirops corinnae | reverse complement strand
ATAGTCCTTTAGGCATAGTTCCAGATTGCTCTCCAGAATGGTTGAATCAGTTCACAACTCCACCAACAATGCATTAGTGTTGCATTTGTCATTATCCTGTTTTGTCATCTTAGCCAATCAGCTGGTAAGATGTGGTACCTCAAAGTTGTTTTGATTTGCATTTCTCTAATCAATAGTGATTTAGAGCATTTTTCCATATGCTTATAGATATCTTTAATTTCTTCCTCTGAAAATTGCCTTTTCATATCCTTTGACCATTTATCAATTGGGGAATGACTTGTATTCTTATAGATTTGACTCAATTCCCTGTGTATTTCAAACTGATGCTAAGTGAGAAGAGCAGAACCAGGAAAAATTTCCTGTACACAATAACAGACACATCGTATGTGTGACAACCAACTTTGATAAACTGGACTCTTCTCAGCAACACACAGTTAATAAGACAACTCTAAAAGTCTCAGGATGGAAGGAGATGTGTACATTCAGAGAAAGATCTAGAAAGAACAGAGTTTAAATGGAGACTGAAGCAATCTACATGCTATCGTTCTTTTCCATGTTTGGTTTTGTTTCTTCTTGCCCATTGTTCACTCCATTGGTTACAACTCTTCTATACAACCAGACTAATGTCGAATGTGAAAGTATTTGCAGATTCTATACATGATTGCATGCCACCATGGAGGGGGGGAGGGAGAAAATTTGAAGCTTAAGGGATTGTGGAACTGAATCTTGTAAACTAAAAGTAAATAAACAAATCAATTTAAAATAAAATAAAATAAAATAAAAGACACAAAATACTCTTTTGTGAAGTCATTAGTCTGTACCTGGGCACATTCAGCATACCCTATAGCACACCTGGGATTGATACTCTTAACATTTCAGTGAAATAAAACTGGCTTTCTTTTTTTTTTAATTTGAAAAGTTTTTAAAATTTTTTTCCCCACTTATTTATTTACTTATAGTTTACAAGATTCAGTTCCACAAGAAACTGGCTTTCTTGCTGTTTCTCACACATGATATCTCACCTCCTCTCTCTCTTTTTCTCTCTCTCTCTCCCTCTCTTTTTCTCTCTCCCTCTCCCTCTCTCTCTCTCTCTCTCTTACCCCCTACCCCCTCAGCTATGGAATGTACTCCTTCCTCAACTCTACCTCTTAGAATCTCCAGGTTTGTTCAGAACTCAAACACAATCTATGACATGACAGGCCCTTCTTAGTCATTCTAATAGCTAAGTGCCTCATCTCCCTTTCCTCACACCCAAGTACTTTGTATTTATTTTGTGAATCCATGCATATACATAGATAGATAGATAGATAGATAGATAGATAGATAGATAGATAGATATAGATATAGAGATATAGAGATATATATGCTGTCTGTTTATAAAATGAATGCTCTTTGAGAATAGGGGTTTACACTTTTGTCTTTTTATCACTAATAGATATAAAATATGGGAACATTTCTGTCAATTGAATTGAAGTCATTTTGCATTGAATTCTACTCCAAGTGATCTAACTGTAAAAGCACACAGGAAGAAGGAAGTGATGTGGCAAAAGAAGTGAAAAATGATCCAAGGGGAATACAGGGAGACTCAATTTTGGTTTTCAGAGGAAAACCTGGTCCTGGTAAGCCATTCAGTTTGTGCTGATTGAGCTGTCTGTGGAATGTTTATGCCAGAACCTTCCTCAGTGCCAGACCCATTTTCCTTTCTTTCCTTGTATGTGAGGAAGGGATTAGCCATGATCAAATCCAGATAGCATTTATGATGTGATTTCAGTTTCCAGTTGGCAAGGAAATGTCTGTGTAATGTGAAATGATCATTTATGAGTTTAAATTATAAACCACATCTCTGGAATCATGTTTAGCTATAGAGTGATGGTTTTGGAGAGACTTCATGCTGAAAATACTGAAGGGTCCCAAAGTTGGGCAAGGTAGGTGGGAGAGGAACTGGAAGAGAGATAATCATCTTTCTTCTACTTTTCTCTATCTACCTTTCCTTAAAGTTCCCCTGACAATCTTCTTCCATTGTCACCTGTCCTTTTCTCTTATTGAGAAACTCCCTTGAGCTTGGAGTTTGTTTAATTAGAAAACAAAATGTTCAAGTGTGTCTCACCCATACCTTTCAATATTTTGAACTTGAGAATGGAGGAGATGGAGCTTGCATGTGGCTTTGAATTGCTTGTTAGAAGGAGTTCTGTTAAGGCACAAAACTTTTTGTGAGGGAGTAGTATTTCCCATGTTCCTCCAGGAAAAGACCATAAACAGCCATCTTTCCCTGAGTTTTTTTAAAAGTCAGATATGCTGCAATGTTCATTAGTAATAAGAAAGCTGCTTTCCATATAGAGATCTGATTGAATCTAATAAGAACTTATCTAAAGTGTTACTGATGCTTTTTATTTTATATCATAGTCCTTTGGGAGATATACTCCCTTACCTAGCCTCCCCTTGTAACAAAAACATTAGGTCTGAAACTCCCATTTGGGAATAGGGCATTTCTTAAGTAGGGTAGGGGCTAGGAAAAGTAGGAGCCCCGTGGTATGTGTGTGTGTGTGTGTGTGTGTGTGTGTGTGTGTGTGTGTGTGTGTGTGTGTGTGTGTGTGGTGTGTGGTGTGTGGTGTGTGGTGTGTGTGTGTGTGTGTGTGTGTGTGCATATCTGTATGTGTATGTGTGTGCCAGGGATCCTTAGCTCTAAGAAGGCCTATCAGGAGCCAATACAGCCTCAACTGCTTGGTACCAAGTTAAACTCAGGCAAAGCTACACCAGCCCTCTACATTGCTCAGCTTTAAAATCTATTTCCTCATAAGTCTATCTGTCTCTCCCAGGTTAAAAGAAAAGAGTCTAAGGTACAATATGAACACATATACACTTTGGAAAATTATTATTAAAAGCAAATGTTCTCTCTCTCATTGGCTTGACCCCCATCCAGATTTTACTTGGGAAAAAAATCTATTCCTATTGGTTTTGGCTTCCCTTCTGTCATCATGCAGCACACATTCATAGTCAGAAAAATGAATTAAATGGCCATCGAAGTTTTTAATAACAATTTCAAATAGTATAGAAACAAGAGTAAGCAGTCAAAGGAATTAAATTTCCAAATTCTGGTTGTGATGTTTTCATCAATAAAAGACAAAGAGCCTCTCCTCTCCCCTCCCCCACAGGCCAGAGAAAATGGGGAGTGGTGCACAGGTAAAAAATAAGAAAAGATAAATAAAAAAGAAGAATGAGTCATTTGCATTTTTTTTCCTTTTGTGAAAATTTCTGACAAGGAGCACCATCCATTCATATGAGTGCATCAGGGAGGAATGGCTCATATCATAGGATCCTAGATCTAGAGCTGCGAAGAATCTTATGGTTTCCACTCCCTCATTTAATATGCAAGGAATCAGAGGTCCAGAGAAGGGAACTAACTTCCTCCAGGGCTCATAAGCAGTGACTGGCAGAGGCCAGGATCTGAACTCAGTGATTCTCATTCTGAATCCATCCATCTTTCTACTGAACCATTCGGTCTGTCAATAAACACTTATTACTCACCCACCATGTGCCGCCACCATGCTAAGCAAAAGACAGTCTCTGCCCTCAAGGAGCTTACAGTCTAATGAGGGAGACAACAAGAAAACAAATATATAGAAACAAGTTATCTACTGGATGAAAAGGAAATAATTAAGAGAGGGAATGCTCTCAAGAGGGATTGGGAAAGATTTCCAAATGAGACAGAACATTTGCTATCAGTTATAATTTCCCAAAATGCATATATGTCCATATCATACCCTAGACCTTTGCCTTTTGACCTGGAAGGAAACAAGTCTAAAAACTAAGATTCGGGATTTAAAAGAAGTCAGGGAAGGCAGTAGACAGAGATGAGGGAGAGCACAACAGAGGAAGTTAATGCTTATTGCCAATAGTGCTCAATACTCAAAGGAATTTGTTAATTAAATCATATAACTATAGAATACTTCTGGGAGTAACATAGGCCTAAGTAACTGTACTCATTCTGCCCATGAGAAAATCAAGGCAAAGAGAGATGATGTGACTTATTTAAGGAAATGAGGGGTCTTATCAGAGCTCAACTATTCTTGCATCACATCATCAACTCATATCAAAGTGATAAGGGAGGGAAGTTCAGTGGGGACTATGACCTCAGATGGTGAGGTGGCAGAAGCATACACTGGAACATTGTGAAGTTTCTATGTTGCTGTAAGTAAGGTGGATCTTAATGTGTATAAAGTGAATTTTTGTTATTATTTCTTAGGGTTCAGTTTCCCAGGATCCATAGCCATAACAATCTCTTGTTCCCAGGTATTACACATGGGTTCTCACAATCAAAGTTCAAAACATCTTCACCACACTTGCACAGCATTGTATAATGATAAATAATATAAACATTTGTATTTATAAACATTTGAATTGTAAACATCCACTGCAACTGCACAGTGAGATACAGGGATGAGGTGATGTAAACTTGTGAGGCTATTGCTGGTAATATGTCTTTTTTGTCTGTTACCCTTTAAAGCAGGTGAGCACTAGTCAAGGCATGGGGAAACCTTAGGATTGACTGCACAAGTTGGAATGCTGTGTATGCCTTCATTGGCCCCATCAATGTTTGGGGGGAATCTGTGTTTGCCTCAACCAGCCCCATTGAGACTTGAGAGAATTTAGGGAAGTGCACAAGCTGTGCCTGTCTTGATTGACCCCATCAAGACATAGGGGTAGTTGCCCTCCCTTCTTGCTGGCCCCTGCAAAAATAATGATTAGGGAATGCTGTAGGAGTTGGTACTCCCATTATCAACAACCCTTGTGAGAAGACTAGACCAGAATAAAGTAAGATTATTAACCCCTTTGAAGCTGTCTTAGTGTGTTTCCTGTCTGACCAGATCAAGAGGGAACTTGTGCTAGCAGACCTCCTGGGTGTGGTATTTATCTGTCTTATAGCTGCTAGAAGGACTGGCTGTTGGAAAATCATGGGGGTAGAGGAATAGGAGGGACAGGTATAGCCACCATGAGAAGAAAATGTCCTCCATTAAGGCCATTCAAAATCTCAAATCCAAGGGTGACTAAGAGGAAGCTCACCTGGGATGTGGCTGCTCAGAATGGTGGAGGAAGGCCATTTCTAAATAGTGTTGTGTGTGTCATGGGACACAGCCCTGTTTATTATACCCTACTTAGAACTCTGTGTTACTTTATATCTGCTAAACAGTCTCCCTACCTCTAGTCAGTCCATCCTCTTTTCAATTCATCCTACTTGTCAGTGAAAGATTAATTTTTCTAATGATATTATCATCCTGCTACTCAATCAATATTTTCCTAGAGTCTTGAGAATATGATCAATGGGGCTTTCATATCAAAATAAAGATGAGAGAGAAAATTGCCCGCACATTGCTAAGCTAGGTGTCACAGAGAATATAGGAATAAATTATAAGATCGTAGAAGAATGTAGATTATAAGAAGTATATCAACAGACATAGCCAGTAATTCACAGGATTAAAAAAAAAAATCTAAGCATATGACTTCATAAGTCTTTGTACAGATGAAAAAAGCATGGGTAACAAGCCAGGTGAACCAGATGTCAGGGAGGAATTAAACCAATGGCTTCCAAGAGCTTTTCATGAAGGCTGAAAGTATGGGTAATAAGCAAGATGCACTAGAGATCCTAATGAAGGGAAGCAAATTAGATCTCATAGGTAACATTGACACTTGGCAAGAACACTTATGAACCTACAGCTAAAAGAGGGTATTGTACCTTAGTACTATATTTTGAGGAGATATTCCTCATAGGAGGAAATTCAAGAAAATGAAAGTGGTGGTGAGTCAGACAATGTGAAGAACATATGGGAGAAGTCTGGTTTTCTAGTGAACATTTAACAACCGGCTCTCCCCCAAAAAAGTATGTAAGACACACTTTTAACACATGATACTAACATTTTTTCCTATCAGTTTCTAAAGTCTAGACAATCAACAAAACAGAAAGTTAAGCCCTTCTTTGTAGCCTTTGGGAATTTCCGAGTTGCAAGTACGGAAAAGTTACCAATCTGCTCTCATAAGCCCATCTGAGCCAGTTCAAGCACACCCTTAGGCGAAAATAAATAGATGCACCTACAAAAGCAATGTTGTAGTGAGAGTAGACTGAAGACGCCCTGAACAGAACTAGGAACTTGGGAAGTTCCACTGACTTGGCAATAGTGAGAAAGGATTTTAATTAGTTGAACAACTGCTGAAACTCTCCCTCTTCAAAAGCCGAACAGCTGATACATTCCTGACCTGCCTTGATAATAATTTCACATTATTTGCAAGGTGGAAGAAGCCATGGGAAAGCTGCCATTTTGGAATAGGCCCAAATAGGCATCAGTAGGAAGGAACCGGTTACTTAAACAGAAATGATGGGAAACTTTGACAGAAATGATTATTCAATTTCAGAATTTGTGATTTAAAAAAAAAAGGAAAGACAGGTATAGGAATAGATTTGGGGAACGTTGCTTTCAAGGAGAGTGAATAATGATAGCCAACATTTTTATGGTGCTTTGAGATTTGCAAACTGTTTTATATACACAGGGTGTCCCAACAGTCTTAATGTAGACTGGGATTAGACCAAGGAAGGAAGGAAACAAACATTTTTAAAGCACCTATTATGTATCAGGGACTGTGCTAAACACTTTACTTATATCATTTCATTTGATCCTAACAACAGCCCAGGGAGGGAGGTGCTATTATTATAGAAGAAGAACTTGAGGCTGTAAAATGTTAATGACTTCTGTTGGGTTACACCCCCAGGTCAGCAATGACTCAGAGTCTTTCTGACTCTAAATCCAGTGCTCCATCCACCAGATGACCTAGATACAAAGCAAAAGAGAAGTTGGATCCCATGGCCTAAAATCTACCAGGGCAATCAAGCCCAAGCTGGATAGGAAGGTCTCAAGAAGGGAATTTTCATTTCATAAGCACAAATAGTTCTGGGATGAGGAAGAAAAAGGAGAGCTATCTGGTTATTCAGGAAACTCATCAACCTACCTCTGATGTTTAAGGAAGCACTTTAGTGTTTCAGAGCTTTAGCTTCCTTGTTTCTAAAACAGAGATAATAACACTTTTTCTATCTACCTCACAAAGTTGTCTAGAGGAAGGTACATTCTAAACCTCTCTATAAATATAAGGTTTAACAAAAATTTAGAAGATGGTAAATAGCCGCAAGTGACTATGAAAGTGTGGTATGTTCTTAGCCCTCTCTGATAAGAACAGTGACATCACTTCACTCTGGGAAGTCAAGCTGAGGCTGCTAACAAAGTCTTCAAACATTAGACCAATGAACTTGACTTCAATTCTGAGACAAATTCTATCTTGTATTGTTAAGGGCATGGTTTGTGAGCATTTTAAAATGGAAATAGTGATCACTACTAGCCATTATGATTTCATCAATAACAGACAAGACCAGGCTAAACTCATTCGCTTTTTTGATAAGGTTACTAGACTTGGCCAGCTAGGCAGCAGAGTGGATAGAATACTGAGGCTAGAGTCAGGAAGACCTGAGTTGAAATCTGCTTGGATTTCAATGAAGAATTTGACAAAATATCTTAGAAAGCTAGGTGATACATTGGATAAAATGTTGAACCTGCAGTCAAGAGAGACCTGAGTTCAAATTTAGTCTCAGACAATTACTAGCTATGTGACCCTGGGCAAGTCACTTAATGTCTACCTCAGTTTTCTCATCTTCGATATGAGGATTATAATAGCACCTAAATATATACATGATCCATTTCATATGTATGTATGTGTGTATCCAAATATGCACATGCACACACACACATATATGTAGAGGTATAGCTATATCATGTTATATATGAAGACAAGATGGAGAAGTATTGATGAGATGATATAAGAATAGACAGAAATATAGGAGAATTTAGGTAGACTGTAAGGAAGAAGTATGTCAAAAGAGATGACCAGTAATGCACCGGAGAAAAAAATAAGAATAAATATAAGAATGTGGCTTCAGAAAACTTACCACAGATACAAAAAGTATGGATAAGAAGCCAGGCGAACCATAGATGAAGGAAGGATTAAACCCATAGCTTCAGAGGTCTTCAAATGAATGTAATTAGATGGTTGTAGAATTGGTTGAATGACACCACCCAAAGATGTTGATGTTGATGGATCAAGGTCAACTTGGAGGGCATCAGAGTGTCCCAGAGATCTGTCCTTGGTCTTACGCTGTTCGATATTTTTAGCAATGGCTTGGGTTAAGGCTTACATGGTATGCATACCAAATTTGCAGATGATGATAGAATCAGAATCCAAAAAGATCTCAGCAGTCTAAAATGAGGATTTGAATGGAAGATGAAATGCAATAAGGATGTGTGTTGCCTTATACTTGGGTTCAAAAAAGTTAACAAAAATGGGTAAGGTGTGATTAAAGACAGTTCCTGTAATAAAGTCTCAGTTGATAGTACTAGGCAGCCAGAAAAAGGCAATGTAAATTAAGAGAGGCATAGTGTACAGGATGAATGAAGTGATAGTCCTTCTATACTCCTGCCTGATCAGATAATATTTGGAGTATTATATTCATTTCTGAGTGTTACACTTTTGGAAGAAATTCAGAAGAATATTGACAAACTGGAGCATAACCAAGATGGTAAGGGGAACTGGAGAAGGATATGTGGGAACGAGCTCTAAGCCAATTTTTAATTTTTTAGTGAGAATTGCACTTCAGAAATCAGCAACCACTACAAGTCAAAGCTTGATTTGTTGTTTTGTCATTTGTCTAGACTTAAGAAAGTGATGGAGAAACTGTTCATAAATCAAACTTAAAAGCATATTGTGCACGCATTTTTAAAAAAGAATCTATTGTTAAATATTTAACCATTGACCAACCACACAATATGAGAATCTGTTGAAAGAACTTGGAATTGTTTAGCCTTGGAAAGACTGGGTATGAAGGAGAGGAATTGTAATGGTTTTGAAATACTTGAAGAGGTGCCATATGGAAGAGGAACTTGATTTATTTTGTTCTGCCTCCCAAGAGCAGAACAATTTCATGAACAGAAGTTGTAGGGAGGCAAATTTAGGCTTGATAATATAATGGAAAACTTCCTAACCATTGTGTTTCATTTAAGTGGAAAGGGCTATCCTGGAAAGTAATGGGCTCTTCCTCAGTAGAGATCTTCTAGAAAAGGCTAAATAACCACTTGCTGGAGATGTTGAAAAGATTCCTGTTGAGCTCTGGGAGTTTTGACATCTCTCAACTCTTAGGATTCTTTGAAAAAACTGTAATGGTCCCCAACACCTATTGGGCAGCTAGGTGACAAAGTGGATAGAGAACTGGACTTCAAATTAGGAAGACGTATCTTCTTCAGACACTAGCTATTTGACCCTGGGCAAGTAATTTAACCCTGTTTGCCTCAGTCTCCCTCATATGTAAAATGGGTTGGTGAAGGAAATGGTAAATCATTCCAGTATCTTTGTTAAGAAAATCCCAAAACGGGGTCACAAAGAGTCAGACATGACTAAAATGACTCAACAACAACAAAATCCAGGCCTCTTAAGAGCTGTCTTTGTAGCCATATCTTCCATTTCTCTTCTTGCTGTACCCCATATTCTATCTGAATTGGAATACTTGTGATTCCCCAAACACTCCCTCTAGTGACTGCTAATACTAGTGACTTCTGTCTGTTGATTAACTTCAACTGATCCCATATATAGCTTGTTTGTACATAGTTATTCGTATGTTGTCTCCCTCACTAGACTGAGATTAAGTGACGAGAGCAGAGACTTTTTTGGGGGGGAGGGTGGGGCCTTCTTTGCATTTCCAGCACATAGCACAGTGCTTAGCACTTAGTAGGCACTTAATAAATGCTTGTCCTGTTTTCTTGCCTTGATTTTCCAACTTCTTTTATACTCTTCCCTCAGCTTGAAATTTTCTTATCTCCATCTTTATCTGTCAAAATATTATTTATCTTTCAAAGATTAGCACAAATTCCACTTCTGTGATACTTTCTCTGATCTTCCCACCTCTCCTTCCCTGAGGTTACCATGCCTTCCTTTGGTGCTCATCACATTTTTTTCTCTCTTATGAACCTATCATATTTTTATTATTTGTATACATACTTGTCTCTTCCACTAGACTGACTGCTCTCTGGGAGACCAAGTGCTGGTAAATGTTTAACAAGTGGCTTGCAAAAAAAAAAAAAAAGACGGGGAAACCATGGCACACTTTTAAATTTAATCTACAATATTAACATTTTCTCCATCACCTTCTTAAGTATGAACAATTAGCAAAACGACAAATCAAGGCTAGATTTTTAGTGACTGCTGGTTTCTGAGCTGTGACTGCTCACAATCAGCTATCAAATATGTTCAAGCATATCTCTGACAGCAATCTTTTCTTATATGTCTTTGTACCCACATGGGGCTTTACAGTGCTTTATACATAGTAGATACTCAGTACATTTTTCAAAAAGACTTGAATGTTGTTTGGTTTTACATCAGTTACACCCAGGGACAACCTAGCTACAAAATTGGAGGGGAGGGAGGTATGTGTTGTTGGAGTAGGGGGAGAAAGCGAGTGAAGGGGTGTTGCTCAAACGGTATCTGGGTATTTCACTCTCTACTGCTGAAAATTTTCAAGTTTTTATTTGCTGTTTGGTTAGTTTTTCACCTGACCTTTCAAGTAAGACATCTTCTCCAGTGCTATTATCCTTTGACTCTGGTGAAGTTTGTCCTTGGTCAGGTTTATTAGAATACTAATTTGGTGCATAATCCCCAAGGCACTTTTTTAGGAGAATGGGAAGGAATTCTCTTTGACATGGGTCATAACAAAGTGATGAAAGCATAGGAATTGCGGGAATGTTGAACTCACCTGAGAAATGCTCTCCCACCAGGCTCCACAGTCATGTGAAGAATGTTTTCCTTATGCCAAGTGATATGAGATCTCTAGGACATGAGTGGTGATTTATTGGTGAGGTTCAGGAAAGTCTGGGGCTGCTATCACCAGCTTACCTCTGTGGGGGATGTGCTGGCACCAGAAAGGTAAGGAAGCACCATCTAATTGTTCACTTCCCAAACCTTGATGCAATTCAGAGGTGTGGATGCTTCTCTGAGCATGTCTCAGACCCTCTGCCATAGTAAGGTACTGAGCCCTGGGCAGGGATGAGAGAATATTGGAGATTGTCTTAAAACCAAAAATCTTTGGGAAACTATTTATGCGAAAAATAAGGTTCTTTGTATGAGGACCAACTACAAGACAAAAAAAAATATCATATTTAGAGATGGAAGGGACCTTAAATTCCAAGTACTTTAACCTCATTATTGGACAGATAAGTAAACTGAGACCAAAAGAGTTTAAGTGACTTGTTCAAGGTCATGAATGTACTAAGTAGCAGAGCTAAGGTTTAAACCAGTGTCCTTCTGACTCCAAAACAAAAAAGCAAATGCTTTCCATTGCACCTGATAAAGGTATTACAGTTGGCAACTTTTTGTCAGGTGTTACCTTGAGGGAAAGAGGGTTCTAGTTAAACTGTGAAAAACTCTAGGGAGGCTCACATTTTCTCAAGCATCTTCTCTTCTGTGAGGCCCATTTTGCCCTAGGACAGGGCTAGAATTAATGCAATAGGCAGATGGTGTGATTTCAGGAGGGCAGGCATCCCCTTATCCCACAAAATATGTAGCCCACCTCCTCTGAAAGAGCAATCCACACCAAAGGGCAAATGACCAGCACCAGAGTATTTCTTTTTTTTTAATTTATGGAATAAAACAAGCATTTCTATAACTGTATAATTTTTAAAAAGATGATTGCACATGAAACTACAAATCTATCACGTACAGCTTGCTATTCCTTTTAAATGTATTATAAAGTTATAATGTAAATTTCTTTTTCTTCCTTCCCTCTCCCACCCCCTAGAGATAGCTACCATTAGACACAAATATGTATACGTATATATATTTAAAACTATTCTCTATATATTCCTATTTATCAGTTCTTTCCCTGGATACAGATAGCATCTTCCTTCATATGTCCTTTGTAGTTAATTTGTGTATTTACAATAGTCAAAATGATTTTTTTTCTCAAAGTTGTTGTTAAAACAGTATTGATGTTACTGTATACAATGTTCTCTTGGTTCTGCTCATTTTGCACTTCATTATTTCATACAAGTCTATCCATGTTTTTCTAAGATCATTGAGTTCATTATTTCTCATAGCACAGTATTTCTTAAGAGTTGGGTTTTTTGGGGGGGCAGGGAAGGGAGTAGTTGGGGGTGTTTTGGGGGAGAAGGGAGATAAAGGTACTCAGAGAGGAAGAACAGGAGGTACTCAGAGAGGAAGAACAGGAGGAGTTGGGTGCATGAAGAGGGAAGGGATGAAACTACTTATATGGGGTAAAAGAATAGGATACTGGAGGTACCAAAGCCACACCTCCATCTCCTGCTTCCTTCCCTGTTTGGGTTCTATGGGTAGGCCAACCATTTCCAAAAAGTGTATTTTTCTCTGTCTTCTTTGGTTGGAATTTATTAGTGAAGGAGGAGTTAGCAAGTTCAGGATAGCACTCAGGAAAGGTGGGGCAGCTTACAAAATGTGCATCTTAAATAGTAGGCATATTTTTGAATAATGTTTTTTCCTAATTACATGTAAAAACCATTTTTAGTAATTGGTTTTTTTTTTTTAGTTCCATATTACTGTGCTGTAAGAAATGATGAGCAGGCAGATTTCAGAAAATCCTAGAAAGATTTATATGAACTGATACAAAGTAAAGTGAGCAGAACCAGAACACAGTGATAGCAATACTGATGATGATCAATGGTGAACGGCTTAGCTATTCTTAGCAATACAATGATCCAAGACAATTCCAAAGGACTCATGATGAAAAAATGCTATACACCTCCAGAGAATGAACTGATGAGGTCTAAATGAAGTGTATTATTTTTCACTTTCTATATTTTTTTTTTCATTTTTTTCCCCTTTGAGTCTGTGTCTTCTTTCACAAAAAGACTAATATGGTAATAAGTTTTGCATGATTGAACGTGCATAACCTATATTGAATTATTTACTGTTTGGGGAGAGAGGAAGTGAAGTAGGGAGAGAGAAAATTTGGAACTGAAAATTTTTTTTAAAAAAATGTTAAAAATTGTCTTTATATGTAGCAAGGGAAAAAAAAATACATTTTTTAAAAAACAGAAAGTGATGACTGAAAAATTTTGAGTTCCAAATTCTCTCCCTTGCCCCCTCTTCCATATGGTAAGTACTTTTACATAGGTTGTAAATGTGCAATCATACAAAACACATGTAGACATATTTTAAAGAGATATCATGTGCACTAGTTTCCTTAGGCAATATTTCCAAAACTTTCATGTCCTTGCAGGGTAAGTCATAGGATCATAGAACCATAGATTTCATGCTGAAAGGGACCCTGGAGGCTGTTGAATCTAACCTCCTCTTACAAGCTGAGGCATAATTAGGATAGGTGATTTGTCCAAGGTCACATGCAACTACTGAGCATCTGAGAAAGGTTTTGAGCTTAAGTGAGAGGTAATACAGTGAATAGAATGCTCGGCTTGGAGAAAGGAAGACCTAAGTTCAGTAACAGTCTCTCAGACACTTTCTCATTGTGTGTTACACAAAGAAAGTCACCAAGTGTTGCAGTCACATTCTCTAAGATTCCTTCTGGCTCTAAGTCTATGTTCCTGTGTTTAATATCTTCAGTGAACATTTTTTGGTTTGTACAGATATAAATTCTAGTTTCTCTGAGCTGTTGCATTTCATTGGGGATATGAGATCCTCTCAAAAGTTAGTCTGTTAGCCCTTAATTTCCAGGGAAAGAAGTCACCTATATGATAACAGTGGTGACAAAGAAAAACCCAAACAGGAGGAACAGATCAGCAATACAGGCATCTGGTTCAACATAATCTTTCATCATAAAATTGTGTTTTTGTTTTATTCTGAGGGAGGTCATATTCTAGTAAAACATGTAGGGACTTACAATGGGATAGGGGGAAAGGACCTTTGAGACCTTCTCTGCCAACTTTCTTGTCTTATAGAAGAGAAAGAAGAAGTACAGTGTGGTAGAGTGTTGATGAGTCCTGTCAATTCCATTTCTGTAGCATCCCTCATCCAAGCTCTCTTCTCTCCTCTGACACTGCTGCACTGTGGTGCAGCTCTTATCATCTCACTCACATATGGGCTGGCTGCACAATAGCCTGGTTGGTCTCTTTCCTCAAGTCTCTCTTCATTCTAGATCACTCTCCACTCAAAATGTTGTCAAAATGATCTTTCTGAAGTTCAGCTCTTACCATATCACCTCATTCAGCAAGTTTCTGTAGTTCCCTGTCACCTCTGGGATTAAATAGAAAATCCTGTTTAGCTTTTAAAGCCTTTAATAATCTGGCCCTGTCCTACTTTTCCAGTTCAGGCCTTACTCTGGGGTTTATAGGGTGTTCAAGAGGACCAGCACCTCTGGTGTGAGGGCTTGGTGAGCCCTTTGCAGGGTTGCTCACCCACCTCCGGTGTCCACCTTTCACCCCACCCTCAGCAGTAGCTCCCAGGAGCATGCACAAGAGCCACACCCCGGAAAAACACTCTTGACAGATGAGCTAAACCAAACTGAGGATAAGCAACAGGGCTCAAACCCATCAGTGATGATTTTCCCTGGTGGAATAGGCGGACAGGACATTTTGTTCCAATGACCATGAAGGCAGCTCAAGCAGGCATTGTGCAGAGCTTAGAGATAACAAAGTCTTCCATTACATCCCGGGCCATTGTCAATTATCCTGACTTTTGTCTTGCCATTGGACTTCGATGACTCTGGAAGAGAGATTGAGGCTTATGACTTTGTGCAACTCTGCCTCACTTAAATCCAGTTTACAGGCAAGTCGAGACATGATTCGGTTCATGTTGTCATTGGTCCTCTTTAAAAACAAAGGAAGAAAACCAACACCTCGCTACTCTGGGTACTTTATGACCCAGTGACAGTGGCCTCCTTGAAGTTCCTGGAGCAAGACACTCCATCTCTTGAGGCAGGGCATTTTCTCTGGCTGTCTTCCCCCCTTCTCTTCTCCACCTGGTTTCCCTGGCTTCCTTTAAGGTCCAGCTAAAATTTTACCTTCAACAAGAAACCTTTTCCAATCTCCCTGAAGGCTAGTGTCTTCGCTCTCTTGATTGCTTCTTATTTATCCTGTCTATATCTTGATTTTACGCATTTGTTTGCATTCTGTCTCCCCCATTAGACTGTGAACACTTGAGATGAGAGACTTATGTTTTTTTCTTTGTTGTTGTTTGTTTGTTTTTTCCTTTCTTTATACTCCCAGCCCTTGGCACAGTGCCTGGCCCATACTAGATGCTTAATAAATGCTTGTCAACTGATTCTCACCAATTACTAACTTTGTGACTTTGGGTAAGGAGGTACTTAACTTAATAAATGTTTGTGGATTGACTGAATTAAGCCTGAGCTTATAGAGGTAATGAGAATAGGACTCAAGATTCCTGATTCTCAGTCTGGTGCTCTTATTTTGTTCTATTTTTATAATAAATTTAATTAATACCTTTAATTTGAATTAATTAATAGTCTCGACATCACTTACAATTCTCCTGGTATCGCTTCCCCAAATCCTTCCCAGAGCACCATTCCTTATCATAAATAATTTTTTAAAGAAAAAAAAAACAAGCTGAGCAAAACTAATTAGCATATTTTAAAAGTCCAACATGATATGCAGTGTTTCATGACCCCAATATGCCCTACCTTTGCAAAGAAGCAGGAATATCATCTTCTCCTAACCTCTCTTTGGAGCAAAGCTTAGTCATTGTCATTTGAGAGCGTTAAGTTTTAATTATTTTACTATTACTGTTCTTTACTTTTGCATTATTGTAGTTTTTGTGTTCTTGGTTTTCCTGGTTCTGTTTAATTACAAAATTGATTTTTAACACAAATGTAGATTTTTCATTTGTTCCTTCATTTTTGTCACTTTTATTTAATTTTTTTAAATTACCAAACATTAATTTTTTCTTTCCTAACTCCCCAAAGCAAACAAAAAAAGAGAAAAAAACAAATTCAAAACAAATATGTGTAGTAGATTACTATAGTCATTGACTACTGTCTTGTGGATCTAACCTATTCATTCCACTGATCCACCACTCTATTTCTAAGCCAGTACTAGGTAGTTTTGATGATTGCTATTTTATAATACAATTTAAGATCTGGTATGGCTAGGCCACCTTCCCCAGCATTTCTTTTAATTCATTCCCTTGATATTCTGTACCTTTTGTTCTTCCAGATGAATTTTGTTATTATTTTTCTAACTCTATAAAATAATTTTTGGTGGTTTGATTGGCATGGCATGGAAACCAACTTATTGAAATAGTTATCTAAATTAAAAAAATAAATTACCAAGACCCCATGTTGAGAATTCCTGCTCTAAGTGAAAGAAAAGAAAATTTAGGTCCCCCTCCTGGGTTAACTGATTCCTTCTCTGCTCTGCTTATACCTGGCTACTCTAGTGATTTAGCATAGTTATTAATTATTTTTCTAGTTGGTTTCCTTGCCCCAAGAGCTTTTCTACCCCAATCCTTCCTTTATGTAACTGTCAAAGTAATTTTTTAATTTGTCCTTTTTTCTCTCCTTCTCTATTCCCTCCCTCTCTCTCCCCCTCTCTCTCTTCCTTCCTTGCTCCTTTCCTCCTTTTCTCTTTCTTTTTTTTCTTCCTTCCTCTTGTATGGGATAAGTGAAAACTTCTCAATTTGGGGTGGTAAACTTTCCCTTCCTCCTTCTCCATTGCTTCTGTCAATCACTTTTATCTTCCTTTGTCTGTTTTCCCACCTTGGTGGGACCCTCCCCACCTCTTTCCTTGCTGTCCCAGATGGGGAAGAATTTGGTGAAGTATGCTTCTTCACCAATGCGAGAGAAACAGTCAGGGAGGGGTCTTCACTAAATTAAGTTATAAATTCCGGCACTGTCTTTTGTAACTTGCCTCTTCTCCATGATGAGTCATGGGGAAGACCGCCCTCTTCTCCCAGGGAAGAGAATACCCTCCTGTTCTTATCCTAAGAGATCTCTGTGATTATTTTTTTTTCACTAAATTTTTCATCCCAAACACTCTCTTTCTCCCTTCTCTCTCTTCTTCCTTCCCCCTCTCTTCTTTCCTTTCTTCTTTTTCTTTTTTCTATTTTGGAGGAGGGAAGGCAGGGCAATTGGGGTTAAGTGGCTTGCCCAAGGTCACACAGCTAGTAAGTGTCAACTGTCTGAGGTCGGATTTGAACTCAGGTCCTCCTGACTACAGGGCCAGTGCTCTATTCACTGAGCCACCTAGCTACCCCAATTCGGTTATTTCTAACACCTATTATCTTTTTTCTTAACATCTGCCTCTTAGCAAACCTAACTTCCCTTCAGACTCCACTCTAGCTCCACTTTCCACAACCTGATCCTCTTGGCTGCTCCTGCCTCTCTCTCCATCTCCCTGACAAATTTCCTTGTATCTATTTTGAATGTACCAATTTAAATACTAGCTTGTGGTTGAATGAGAGTTTCTTGAGGTCAAAGATTTTTACTTTTTGTCTCAGTATCTATCTGATAGTGGTAGATAAATAACCAATGCTCCTCACTTCATTTACTTAGTCCTCTTTAAAGGTCACTTCATCTGCTCCCTTTAACAGGTATTCATTAGTGAAGATATATACCATTTAAAACTTGGATGTGTGGGTTGACTGGCTAGAGAGTAAATACTTTAGTAACATGACAGGAATGTGCTTATTTGTTAATGACAGAAAACTTATGCCTATAATTTTTCTATTAAGAGTTTCATCTGAAAAAATGTGTGTGGAATGTTAGTTATAATTTGTCATGGGAAGCTGAGTGACCTATGCCCATAGGTATGCTAGAGATAGCTTGCATCAGTTTGGACCCAATTGCTAAATTTTCAATGTGAGCATTAACATCTTGTAAATTGTTGTTATTTGTCCTTTGTTCTCAAAGAGAACCACGACATCAAGAAGGGGATATTAAGACTTGCAACTGAATCGGATTTAAGTGAGGTAGGGCTGTGCAAAGTCACCAGCTTCATTCTCTCCTCTGGAGTCATAGGACTACGATGGCAAGATATAGATAAAACTGGAGATGTCCTGGAATAAGGTAGGCCTTTCCAGGCCCTAGTTTGTCTGAGGCAATGCCCATTCAGTGATTAAGGTTAGGTAAAAATGAGGCAAAAAATGGCTTCTTTTACCTAGCCAAAAAAATAAAATCAGTCTAGGATTTCTGGTCAAAACCGAAACAATTACTATTTGCACTCACTCTGAGGCATCAGAATCCAAACAATGACCACTTGAGGCTCGGGCTGGGACCCATTGTTAAGCCAATCAATGAGAGCCAGGGTAATTTGGGATTAAAGCATTGTTCATAAGAAGAAACCTAGCCTACAAACCCCAAGATATCTTGCTAGGATTCAGCAATCAAAATCTATATTCCTTTGGGCGGAGCACCTGCTGGTAAGGCTGATTCTCTATGTTGACAGAGGGAGAGGAGGGAAGGAAGGAAGGAAAGAAGAAAGGAAAGAAGGAAGGAAGGGAGGAGGGGAGGAAGGAAGGAAGAAAGAAAGAGAGGGAGAAAGGAGGGAAGGAAGGGGAGGAAGGAAAGTAGGAAGGAAGGAAATGTGTGAGATGAAAGAGTTCAGAGTCTGAATCTGAGGTCAGAAAAGGTCTTTATTCTTTCTCATGAGAAAGGACTCTGCCCCTGTCACTCACATGGCGTCTGCAGAAAGAGAGCAATAGGTAGAAGCTAGTCCATGATTATATAATCTTCTAATGCAGAAACCCACCCCCCAACTGGCCTTCACTCTTATTGGTAGGGGGGCTGGCCCACAACCTAAGCGTGGGAATCTCTCTGAGACAAAGGACCCAGAAACATGTGGGTGTCCAATGAAAGCAGTCTTAACCTTATTTGGCATATCTTCTGCTGAGTTGGCTCTGGGGGAGGGTCTCCATTGCTCTAAGCCCCAGATTGCTTGAAGGTCAGGTGACCTAAACCTAGGCCTAGTGAGTACTGAAGCCATTCTAGATTTGATTTTTCAGAATGGGGAAACTTCACTATAAATTATCCCTCACAGAAGGAAGAAAAAAGGAAAGAAGGAAGGAAGGGAGGAAAGAAAGAAAGAAGGAAGGAAGGAAGGAAGGAAGGAAGGAAGGAAGGAAGGAAGGAAAGGAAGGAGCTGTATTGCCCAACTGGAACTGTCCAGTTAGGTCCCCAGTGCAGCAGCTAAAATTAGCAAACTCAAGAAAGGAAGGCTTGATTTATTGTTTTGTTGCCTCTCTAGACTTAAGAAAGCGAGGGAGAAAATGTTAACAATGCAGGTTAAACTTAAAGTGTCAAACATACTTTTTGGGAGATCTTAAAACTTTGTGGTGTAGAGAACTCTGAAGACCCCCTACCCAAATTTTATAAAACTCAGAGGAGTCTCAAGGTAGGAACAGAAAGCATTTATTCACTTCTAGCAAGAAAAGGGCATCACCCCCACTAGGAGGCACTGAAAACAAAGTGAGTTGTATACCCTATTGTAAACAAGCCCCCTCCCACCACTATCCCTTAATCCCATTGGCTGGGAGGCAGGCTTATAATCTACACACAAAAATTCTCTCCAAAGACAAAGAACAAGGAAACAGGGTATAGCTAATCCAAATGTATATGTCCTTATTTAGCAAACTTAATGCTGATGTGGCAGTGAAGTATGTCCTTATGAAGATGTTACCCATAAAGAGGGTTAGGGTTGCTCGAGATGCCAAAATACCAACATGCCGGGTCCTGCCAAAAGAATTCGACTCAAATCTTCTCAGCCAAAAAAACAAAGTTTATTGAAAGTTCAACATATGGGGTAGACTCTTAAGGAGCCTAGGTATCTGTGATGCTTGCATTGGGCAAGCAGGTCAGAGTTAAGTCTGACACAGAGTAAGTCTGTGTCAGAGCAAGTCTGTGCTAAGTCATTCTATGGCGCTCCTACACCACATTGAGGGAAGCTGGGGTCTTATGTACAGAGGAATCTAGGGGTGGTCTAGAGGAGAAGTTTGGGGAGGGTCTTCAGGAGAAGTCAATGAGGTCAGACTCCAGTAATGAGTTTGGGGAGGATCTTCAGGAGGAGTTAATGAGGTCAATGCAATGGTGGATTTGAAGAGGGTAAAGGTTTTCAGGGATTTCTAAAAAATTCTTGGAGGGTTCTTTTAGTCTGAAAAGAATTCCCGTACTCAAACAATCTTGTAAGTCAGGATTGTAAAAGTTTATTGTTACGTTTGCAGCGGGCAGGGGGGAGTCTTAGGAAGCCTGCAAGCCTGCAGGAGTTAGAGGTGATTAAACCTTAAATCAGGTATCAGTTATGCTAACTAGGTAAGTAAGGGTGGTCTTAGTGAGGAGTTAAGGAGTGGTCAGTGAATGTACTTTTTATATCAACTGCAGATGTATTGCCCATAATTCACTGGGAGAAAGTCCATGGGGTGAGGGGGAGGGGCCTACCAGGAGGTGTGGTTTTTGCCTTGAAACATCACTAAGTCAGCCAGGGGTCAGGGCTGACTGAGATGTGTCCGGTCTGTTACCCATCAATGTCTTGTTTGACAAGATAGATTTTGGGAAGCTAGACTAATTGGGGATCCAGGATGTGCCTAATTGGTGAGGAGTTAGCTTACTGATAGTGCATTTCATAAGGTGTAGGCTCTGGGACCCCCCCTTGAGTTCTCCTTGAATCTTTGAGGTACAGGCTCTGGGAAACCCCTTGAAGTCTGATTGAATCTTCCCACTTGATGAGGCATTTGCAGGGGCCATAAGTATTTCATTGTGGCTGGGCCCAAACCTCTGTTATTAGCCTGGACCTCCATTGTCCATCTGCTTCCCACCCAAACCTCTGTTATTAGCCTGGACCTCCATTGTCCATCTGCTTCCCACCCTTGAGCCTATCAAAATACCAATTCACTCTTGCATTGACCTCGTTAACTCCTCCTGAAGACCCTCCCCAAACTCCTCCTCTAGATCACTCCTAGATTCCTCTGTATATAAGAATCCTATCTCCCTTCCATGTGATGTGAGAGAGAGCAGAATGCCCTAGCACAGACTTGCTCTGTGAGAGTGCCATAGAATGATCTTGCATAGACTGGCTCCTTAAGAGTCTACCCCATATGGCGAACTTTTAATGGACTTTTAATAAACTTTACTTTTCTTTGGCTGAGAAGACTTGAGTGGAATTCTTTTCCATAGGACCCGGCATGGTAGTATTTTGGGGTCTCAGGCAACACTAATCCTCTTTGGGTGAACCTCTTCATTTTTATGGTTCCCTGACCAGGAAACACTGCTAATCTCAAACTCTTCTCCAGCCTCTCTCTTTCGCTATTGCCTTCTTGTTCTCCAAGTAGCTTGGAGGTGTGGTTTTTTTTTTGCGTGTTTTTTATGTGTTTTGTTTTGTTTTTGTGGGCCTGACCTCTCAGGTCCCATTAGGTCAGACAGCTAGGTACTCAGCCTGACCTCAGTTTCTTGATCCTGTTTGGTTATGTTGGAGAAAATGGACACGTGCACAGCTTCTGAAGAATGGAAGACAAGGACAGGTGCCTCATCTGGAAGTGTGAGCCAGATTCTTTCAATTCTCTCAGTGCTAGGGAATTGGGAAAACTTCAGGTACTTTTTTGTGGGTTTTGTTTTGTTTGTTTTGCGAGGCTTACTCTCAAACCTTCCTTTATGGAGGAAGGGACTTCCAGACCCTATGCCTGTAGCTCCCAAAAGTTCACCTTTGGGTTGTCTTTTACAACATTGGGAAAAATTTAGTTTCTCTGGAGACCTTAAAAAGGAAAAGCTAGTGTTTTTTGCAACACTATTTGGCCTAGCTATCGCCTAGAAAACCATGTATCATGGCCCATTTTTGGGACTTTAAAGGATAAAATTCTTTTGCAGTTAGAGTTATGCTGTCGCAGAGAAGAAAAATGGATTGAAATTGCATATTTAATGGCTTTTAATGAATTTTCTCAGAACACAGTTCTCAGGAAAGATTGTGAGATGCTTGAAGCTAGAACCTCTCCGCAAAAGGGCAATGGAGACCAATTAAATGACCCCCTTCCTATGGCTTCAGCCCCAACCCTTCCCCAGCTCAGGGACTCCTGCTCAGATTCCAGTGACCAGTCTCACTGAGGCTTCTGCTGCACCCCAACCCTTTTCCCTCTGGTTTCCCTTCCCTTTTCCTCTAGCCCAACACCCCTCATTTCCTGTCCCCTATACCATCAAGATCTACTACCCTGCATCTCCCAGCATGGCCCCTCCCCCCTCAGGGACCTCTGATCAGGTCCCAGCCACTGGTCTTGCTGAAGTGCCTCCCTCTGTAGCCCTTCCCTCTGAGGCAACACCCACTCAGGCCTAAGGTCCGACCCCCACAGCAACACTAGGGGTATCTTCTCTTCTGACCTCTTCCCCTCCTCAGGTGCCAACTGACCTCCCCCCTTGCCAGCCAGATGCCCCAGTCTTGCAGTCTGATCCAGATCAGCCAGCACCCCCCAGTCACTCTCTCACTTCCAATCTCCCTTCCCAATCCCATATCCCCACAACACCTTTAGGACTTTTTCCCTTAAGGCAAGTGGCTCTCTCAGCTGGTGGGACAACTAGAGGGCATGCCTCATTCTCCATTTCAGATCTCAATCAAATAGGAAGAGAGAAGTCAGGGGGTGAGGGTGAGGGGGAAGTACAGCACAGATCATGAAAGCTTCTAGGTGGAAAATTTCAGTCATAAAAAATTCAGAAATAGGGAAGGCATGACTAGAACCGATAACCTATGGCAAGTAAAGCTAGACTACTGGATAAACACTTTGTTCACAATAAACAGAGGTGTGAGACTATTGTGCAGTCCTTTCAGTACCATCCAATTCTTTGTGTCTCCATTTGGGGTTTTCTTGGCAGAGATACTAGAATGCTTTGCCACTTCCTTCTCCAGTTCACTTTACAGAAGAGAAAACTGAGGCAAACAGGAAGTAAGTGACCTAGCCAGGGTCACACAGCTAGTAAGTGTCTGAGGTTGGATTTAAACTCAGGTCCTCTTCATTTCAAGTCTAGTGTTCTACTCACTGTACCACCTAGCTGCTGTGCAACTAAGCCTCATTTTACAGTTGAGGAAACTGAGGCTCAAAGAAATTAAGTGACTTGCCCAAGGTCATGCAGCTAGAGCATATTTGAGCCAGGATTTGAACCCAGATTTTCTGATGCCAAATCTAATGCTCTCTCAAGAACAAACACAACCTGTGAGCAGACGGAGCTGTGTGAATGGTGACCCAGCTAGTTGGGTAGTTCACCTCATCATCCTCTCCTCTCTCTATCCCTCTCCTTCTCTTCTCCAAAGGAAGGAAATTTCGATGGCCAGAAGTTATCCACTTAACTTGGGGTTTCCTGGCTAGATTTCTTTCTTTCTTTCTTTCTTTCTTTCTTTCTTTCTTTCTTTCTTTCTTTCTTTCTTTCTTCCCTTCTCCCTTTTTCCCTTCTTTCTTTCTTCTTTCCTCTCTTTCTTTCTTTCCTTCTTTCTCTTTCTCTCTCTCCCTTCCTTCCTTCTTTCCTTCCTTCTTTCCTTTCTTCTTTCCTTTCTTTTTTATTTCTTTCCTTCTTTCTTTCTTTTTCTTTCTTTCTCTCTCTCTCTCTCTCTCTCTCTCTCTCTCTCTCTCTCTCTCTCTCTCCCTTCCTTCCTTCCTTCCTTCCTTCCTTCCTTCCTTCCTTCCTTCCTTCAAACCAGCTCACTCTAAAGCTCATGGATTGGACCACCATAGTTTCCCTGTCCAAGCTCCACTTAATGGCTATATTTTGGACCCTCCTGGTTTAGAGTGAATGTCAATGGTAACTTTCTATTTGGAACAGCAACCCTAAAAATCTTCCCCTCCCAGTCTGATTTTTTTTTTCTTTTTTTCTTCCCTTTTTTCCTAATTAAAGGGGCCATCCCTTGACTCACTTCTTAAAGAGGTCTATTCACTGAATGGGAGTTACCTCACTCTAAGTGAGTACTTGAAAAGGCATTAGTCTAAAAGGGTCAGCATCTCCCATTCCATCCTGGGCCATCTCCAGTATCAGGTCACTGGACCCAGATGGTTCTGTGGGAGAAAGTGAGCCGGGTGACCTTGCACAGCCCTCCCTCACTCAAATCAAAGTCAACTGCAAGTCATGTCATCATTTCCCTGATTTCTCTTCAAGAGATGAAGGACAAGCACAATGTATCAAGAAAACTGTATTAACAATAGAGTCCTGACAGTATTTTAGAAATACAAATGGCAAGCTTTTTAAAAAATTGAGCATATTAATTTCTGAGCAGCTTTAAATGAGCAGATTTTAAATGGCCTGCCCCTGTAGCAGCTGAAGCATGCATGGAGGAAAGGAGAGACTATCCTTTGACTGGAAAAGGGTTGAGTTCAAGCATAGTTCACTCTGGGTTTGGAAAGCTCATAGATAGAATTCCATGACAATTTTGCTCCACATATCTTGTTTTCCTGTTTCCCTTGCCACAGTAAAAGTTTTATAGAAGTTGCACATTGCCTTTTTTGTGAGATTGAATGATAGAATAGCTGGCTTAAAATCTGCATATTCCAGACTCAAAAACATTCAGAAGTGTGCACAATACTTTTGAAGAGGAAAAAAAGATGAAAACATGGAAGATAATGGGTTTTGTGTGTGTGTGGGAAGTTTCAATCAAGAGTTATAAAAAATGTGCATGGAGTTTTTAGTAGAATTGATTTTCATTTTTGTCAGCAGATGACCTTTTGAACTAGCTTTAGCTTTGATATTTTCTTCCAATAGTAGGATATACTCAGACCACACATCAGATGTAGTCTTTGGACACAAGTTGATGTATCAAAAATCCACAAAATTCCAAAGTATCCCTTGATGGAATTCTAAGCAAAATTCTGTCCAGTTTCTTCATTCTACAGAGGAGGAAATTGAGGTCCAGAGAGCCCTGGCTTCCCATATTTGTTTGAAGGGGAGGGAGAGGGAAACTAATTAATTGACTGCTGATACAAATGCTGGTACTACTGGATTTGGATTTATAAAATTTTAAAGTGTGCATGGGACACTTTTCTATTAGATTGTTTGGTGTTTTGGAAAGGCTACTTTAGCAGAGGGAAATATAAAACCTAGAGAATGCCATGAAAGTGTTTAATACATATATGTGTTTGAGATGAAAAATAACCCTCATCCTTAATTTAATAAAAAAATAAACACAGAGATCTCTTAGGATAAGAATAGGAGTTTATTCTCTTCCCCGGGAGAAGAGGGCAGTCTTCCCCATGAATCATCATGGAGGAGAGGCGTGTTACAAAACACAGTGCAAGAATTTATACCCTAATGTTGTCAAGCCCCCTTCCCAACTCTCTCCTCTCTTATAGTCTCAGCACTAATGGGAAGTCATAGGGAAGCCCATCACTATCTCTCAGTGGCTGAGAAATAGGTTTACAAAGAACAAGGATGCTGATTGACAGCAAGGAAAGTGGGGGAAGGGACCCAAAGCAAGGGAGGAGGAGTGATTGTGGGCTGTCCCTGACTCCCACTGGCCAGGAGGAGGGGCCCACTGAGACAGGAAAGCAGGCAATGAAATGGAAAAGGTGAGGGTTGAAAGATTTCCGAAGAGGCTTGCTGCTGATTGACAGCAGCAATGGAGGAGGAGAAGGGAAGTTAACAATCCCAAACTACCTGAGAAGTTTTCACTCACCCCATACATATGCATGTTTAATAAGAAAACAGGTTGTGTTTTCTATTTTTTTTTTTAGTAATCAATACCTTTAGTTTCCAAAACTTCCTCTTTGACCAGTATTGAAATAATGGCTCACTACATTAGTTTAAGTGGAAAATGTGTACGTCTGCATTTTAGTCTGGAGTTCTGTTGCTGTCATTTTTCAGTCATGCCCAACTCTTTATGACTGCATTCGAAGTTTTCTTGGGAAATATACTGAAGCAATTTGCTATTTCAATCTCCAGCTCATTTTACAGATAAGGAACTGAAGCAAATAAGGTTAAGTAACTTGCCCAGGCTCACACAACTAGTACATGTCTGAGACTAGATTTGAACTCAGGTCATCCTGACTTCAGACTTGGCATCTATCTACTGTGCCACCTACCTGGAATTCTGTTCCTAGTTGTTCGGTCAAGGAAAATTTGCTATGTTTTCCAAAGCCTCAGTTTCCTAATCTATCAAATTATATTGGATTACATAATCTTTAAATACCCTTCTAACTCTAAAGCTCTTAACACTCTAGGGAAATACCCACTGCATTTGCTACTTATGAATTCAGTAGATAAAGGAGAAAGGAGCAGTAATCTCAGTGGTTTAGAGAACTCTCAGATGAGGCAATTCCTTCTCTTAATGCAGATTGGTATCCTTTCAGCAATTTATAATTTTAGAGAGTTGCCCTGAAAACTTGCCCAGAGTGATGCAGCCAGTTGGCTTCAGAATTGGGACTTCAGCCCAGGTCTTCATGACTCCAAGGTCATCTCTCTGTCTCTGATACCATTATTCCTTTACTAACCATGCAGCCTTTGTCATATAACTTAACCTTTCTGAGTCCCAGTTACCTTACCTGAAAACATGCAAAAATATCTGAATTCAAATCCTAGCCTTGTCATTTACTACCTGTATAGATTTTGGCAAATTTCTTTACCTATCTAGACCTCAAAGAGTACTTATAATGGTAAAATCATTGATCCATTGAATAAGCATTATTAATATTTGCAAAGAAAAAAAGATAACTTTAGCCATTATCCTCTGGATGTCTCTCACTCTGAGGAGCAATAGATTTTAATATGCATACATATTCAGAATGAATTCATTGAATGCTGAGATTGCATAGGCCTTTTTTTTTTTTTTTAGCCAATATGTGATTGAGGGCTTAAAATATCAGAATATATTCCAGACAATGGTTGGTTCAAGTTGGCTACAGTGGTAAGGGGAAACTGGGAATTAAGTCAGAAGGGAGTCCTTGTTATTTAGTTCGCTGATAGAGTCAGGGGTTAAAATAGATTGGAGGGATAATTGAGGAGTATTTGTTCTGAGTGGCTCTTTGATCATTCCCTGTCCTGCAGTGGGAACCTCCCCCTTTCCCCAATCAGTGACCATAAGGCCAATGCAATATTTACAGTGCCCACAATCATGATTAAGGTGGTGGCTATAAATATCGCATGATGTTCAATTGCAAAATATGCCAAACTCTCCACATAGAGGACAGAACTGAAGCATTTATTTAGACTCCAGAAAACCAAATCCTGAAACCAGTAAGCCAATTCCATCATAGTATCAAAGATATTAAGAAGCCATAATAACACTGAGAGCTACAGCCAGCGTCCTTTAGCCTTCCCACAAAGCGGGGGATCAGTATCTGATCAGTATCTATTCATGAACCTGACTACTTGCCTGAGTTCCTTTCTCTTCCACCATCTCTCTGGCTCTGGCTCCCCACTTCCTGTGGGCTCTGCTCCACCCTTTAGCAAATTCCCTCTATCACAGACTCCATGTGATTACTTTCAGCCTATTATGGGACAGAGTTTACTTTCAAAGCAGAGGAGGTCTTCAAACTCCCCTAGGCCTATTAAGGGGCAGGGAAGATCTTCAAATTCCCATTCACGTTACAGTGACTTGAATGACTGTTCCTCATACTCTACATTTAGAACATTTCTATTTTACAATCTGTGCTGCTTTAGGCTTCAACATTTCAAAATCTAACACCTGTCATTAGAGTAGGAATGGCTCATTGGGAAGCCTGCTTTTAGCTGCAACCTTCCTGAGGAAAATTACCCCTGCTATCCCACTGTCATTGAGAAGGTGCTTCTAGCTTAGTCCTAGTACATAAATGTAATATTATTTTATGCTCTCTCCCTACAGAACCCTACTTTCCCATACTGATTCTCAAACTATGATGATTAACAATCATTAGCATCTCAGCACATTTTTGTTTAAATCCGTATAGCAACAGGTACTTGAATGACTACTGGTTATTTAAAATACTCATTACCTTGTCATACTATAATCGTTCTCATTGATGTGCTTGATTTATTCCATGTTGCTCAGTAGGCTGATTAACTAACTGCCTGTAATGGTAAGAGAATTTGAAGAGCTTCCCTCCCCCTTAATAAGCCTAAGGGAATTTCAGGACGATCCTTGATTTGAAAATATACTCTGCCCCCTACTAGACTGAATGTGGTCATTCAGAGCTTGTGGTAGGAGGAGTTTGTTGAAGGGTGGAGCAGAGACCACAAGAGAAGCTTGATTAGGGGAAACTTGTTTTTTAGGAAGGTCCACACCTTGTTACTTTGTAATTAGGCAGTAGATCATAAGAGTTGTGATGTTCTCTGACCCTGGAGAAGGTTATACAAACTCTGAGGTGAGGTTTTGCTTTGGGGTTCACTGTGGGAAGAGTTGTATGATTTGGCCAGATGAGACTCTGGGTAGCTGTTAAGTCTCCTGGCTTTGAAAACCCAGATGTTGGTGCTTCTCTCTCTGGTAACTAACTATGTAGGTATGTGATGGTCAGATAGCTAGAAGCCCTGTCTGTTGGTCTGTTGAATTGTGTCATTTTCTCTGTCTGTATTTTTGTCTGCTTGTAACTTCTGTTTGCATTCTCTGAAGTTCAGAGTGATGACTTTTCTCCCTGAACTAAGTAAGTGATATATGTTTCATTAAAGTAAGATTGTTAACTCCTTTTAAGTTGCTTTCCTTTAGAAAAGCAAATCAAAGAACCCGTGCTAGTAGTCATTCTGGGTATGTTAGAGTGCTTACTGCTACACTGCCTGGATTTAATTTCCCTACTAGCACACTTCAAAAGATGGGAGTGCCTCAGAAGACACTTATTGGATAGGTAGCTTTGGCTGAAACTAGGAACATCAATTCATCACAAGCCACTCCCTACAGGGCAGTGTTCATATCTCAGGACAATTTAATTACACAGTCATCAATGCATGCTTAGGGAAACACTCATAGAACCTGCTTATCTGAATGTTTTCTGGAAATGGATAATGAGAAATAGTAGGACACACACAGGAAGGAAAACCATCTGAGATCTTAAACAGCTTCCATACTAGCTTGCTCAACGAGAGCCCTAAATGATTCTCTCCATCTTTATGTCTGTAGTCTTGAGAATCCTAATCTCAAATATACCAGCAATGGTTAAATAGATTATGCCTGTCTAAGTAGTCTCCATGCTGCTACATTTTAGGTGGTGATACTGATATATTTCCTGTCAAAAAGAGCCACACCTCCTCTGCTGCTACCTGTATAGGTCCCTTTTATTGCTTTCTCTGCTAGATTGCCACTGAATAATTGCTATTTTTCAGTCAGTCCAAAGATTCCTTTCCAAACTGGTAGAGATGGAAGGAAGTTGTATACTCCTTGAACCTTGGGCAGAGAAAAGCAAGTACTCGTATGGTGGGAAGACTAGGGTCAAAAACCTGTGGGTCAGAGAGAAGAGATACATGTCAATGTCTAGAGCAGAAGTGGGAGATAAGGTTTAGCAAATGGGTTGATTACATTAGATTCAGTAAACAGGGGCCCAAACCAGGGCAGTGAAGCGTCAGAATATACTAAACAAGGGGTGACTAGGTGGTGTAGTGAATAGAGCACTGGCCCTGGAGTCATGAGGTCCTCAGTTCAAATCTGGTCTCAGACACTTAACACTTACTAGGCATGTGACCTTGGGCAAGTTACATAACACTAATTGCCCTGCCTTCCTCCCTCCAAAAAAAGCAAAAAAAAAAAAAAAAATTTACTAAAGCTGAAGAAAACACAACTGGAACAGATTACTGATGGGCAATTTACTCTGCTCAGCCCCCTTTCTCTGATGGGGCATCCATCCCTCTGGGTGAGATTTGTGGGCTTTTGTGCATGCTGGCTATGTCCCCTTAAAGAGGCAGGACTTCCAGATGCCAGCATCTGAACAGTTCATTTCTTCTTTCAGGAGCTTGACTTACAATGCAGAGCCAATCAATGAAGGAGCTTATTCTCTGGGGTAAAAAGACCATCTACCATTTAACCTATGGAAGAAATTGTCACTCTTCTAGGCATCACTACACAGAGATGATCCCAGAAGAAAAAGCATCTACAGTACTTTATTTTTAAAGTTCTCCTGAGAAATACATTATGATTAATCCCATTTAGATGAAGGAATTTCCAATAAGACCAACTTAGTCCTCATTTCTAATCAATTATTTTTTTAGAATTTCTGAAGCACCAACTAAGGTGAAATCTGACTCAGAGTTAAGTAAATCTGTTTCTCCTATTAACTGTCCATTAACCTGAGTGTCAAATTGGGAGGGGTACAAACCTTAGCAAGCTTTCCTGATATGTGATGTTGTTTTTGGAGTTATTCTTAATATTTATTTAATGTAAAGGTTGGCCTAGGGATAGTCAAGAGAATGACTTCCATATATAAATTCATTCAATCAACTTAGTGGCAGCACTTCAATTGGAGATTAAAAGGACCTTGATTTCATTCTTCAAAGATAGAGAGGTATAACAAGTTGTATCAAACAGAAAGCACGCTACAAAGGGTTTATATGTTGGGTTTGGAGAAGACTTTGAAAGACTTGGCTCTTATTCTCATGTTGCCTAGGAGAAAGATTTTAATCTCACAAGAGTAAGTTTTCTTTGGAGCATTTCTTTCTTGCCATATAACTGACTGGGCTTTCCTGCCTTTTGTAATATTAAGGAGTTCAAGAGATAAACTGACAATAGAGATGGAAAAAAATAAATATAATAGGACAACTGGAGTTTTGTTTTAAACTGCCAAATTTAGAGGATACCTAATCTAATGTATGGACAATATTCTGGTGCTTTGGAGGTCTAGAAACAACAAGATTTAGAATTTAACTAGCAAGACTCTATAGCTAAAATGGGAAGCTATCAGGCAGAGCCCTGGAGTGGCATCCTTTGGAGATGACTTAGTTGTGTAGGTGATATTAGAAGTTTAAAGGCACTGCTGACCTTTGTGTATTGGTTGAAAAAGTGAATAAAACCCAATACCTTCTCGGTTTGCTCTCTTTAGGTGATGAATGAAGCCGGCTTTTCTTGTGTGGAAAGAGCACTGGACCTAGAGTCAGGGAAGAAATTCAGGGAAGAGTTCCAGAAGAATTGAGTCATTTCATTGCTGCTTACCACCTATGTGACATTGAACAAGTCACTTAACATTTCTAAGATTTTAATTTTTTCATTTATAAAATGAGGAAGTTGAAGTCAGTGGTCTCTAAGGTCTGTTTCAAATCAAAATCTTATGATGCTCCCATTTCCAGTTGTCACATTCTCACTTCTGTTACAATTAGAGTCAAAGAGTGTTGATTAATTTCTTTTGTTGACCAAGATGTTGGTTTCTACTGGAATATCACAGAGCTCTATCCTTGGTCCTATTGTGTTCTTCATTTTTATCAATGACTCATTGGACAATAACAAATTGACTTATAGGAGAAATGTTTCTAAAATTTGCAAGGGATAAAAAACTGGAAAGGTTAGGTATTGAGATTGATGATAAACTCAAGATTTAAAGTGACCTCAACAGATTGGAATTCTAGGCTATAACTTACAAATTGAGACATAACAGAGAGAAACATAAAGTCCTAGATTTTAGTTCAAAAAATATAGAGAACCTAACTTGGCAGTAGCTAATTTAATTTAATTTTACATATATCCATTAAACTCCTATTATATGTAGGTGATTTTTCTAGAGGATAAGTATATAAAATTATAGCTCCTGGCATCAAGGAATTTACAATCTAGTAGATTTTCAGTGTGAAAAAAAGATCTATGGATTTTTAACAACCATACTATGTTAATATGAGTCAACATTGTGATACGGTGCTTACGAGCTAATACAATCTGAGAGTACATCAAAAGAAGCATTGCTAATTAAAAGAAGAATTCATTAATAGAAATGTCCAGATTATATGTTCAGGGAAACACTGTGCTACAAACTGGCCAGGACACCTCTGGAATATTGTATTAAATTCTAAGTTCCCTAAGAAAGTGACAAGTTGTAATGAATCCAGGAAGGTCAATTGAGATGGTGTGGTATCTGAACACCGCATCTCCTTATATCAGCTGAAGTAAATGGGCTTTTCTGACTTGAAGAAGACATGATTAAGGAGAAACTTTATGATTGTTTCAAAATATTTGGAAGTATTTGTAAAGTCCTGGCCCACAAAAGGACTAATGTTTCCTGCTGGCTTCATCTCTATCTTTTGTGGGTTCTCTCACTTAGATCCTCTTCTAGACTACAGGAATTTTATTCTTGAGAAAGTTAAGTGAAACCTGGAAGATTGAAGAATTGCATTTCTGGATCATATTCAAGAATTCACTTGGGTGGACATTTTGGGTATATTGATTACTGGTTTTGCTGATAAATTCCCCATTGGATCACCTATAAATTTCAAAGATAGGTAATTTGAAAAAAAAATCACTTCTTAGAATATGACCAACCTTTTGTTTCTAACTGCCTCTGAATTCCTGTATTTTCACATGGGAAGGACAGCCTGGTTTAAGTACTTACTTCTTTATATGGGGGCAGTCAGGTGATATAGTGGGTAGAGTGCCAGATCTGGGAGTCACGAGGACTCCTCTCCCTGAGTTTAAATCTGGCTTCAGACGTTAGCTGTGTGTACCTGGGCAAGTGACTTAATCCTGTTTGCCTCAGTTTCTCAATCTGTCAAATGAGCTGTAGAAGAAAATGGGAAACTATTCCGGTATCTTTGCCAAAAAAAATCCCAAATGGGGTCATGAGGAGTCAGACATGACTGAAAATGACTGAACAATCCTTATCACATCACTCTGTTAATCTAATTTAGCAGATTCTACTCCCCCCAACTCAGTTCAGTTTACAGCCCCCAAGTACCCACAGATTTCAACATACAGTAGTACAGGGATGTACACCCAAAGAATTCTATGGTATCTGATACTATAATAATAATGATGCTAGCAATTATAGTCAAATAAAGAGGAAAACTAGAAGAACTTCATTCCAAAGTGATCAAAATGCTTCACAAAGAGAGTTTATCTCCTTCTTACTGGATGCCTCTGCCTGGTTAGGTGCAGGCATTTTGTTAATCAGGTAACTGACTCTCACAGAGCCTATTTGCAATCACCTTGAGCCTGGGTCTCATTCTTTTTACTCGTTGTTGCTGTATTGCACTGGGATAATTTACTATGTGCAAAACGACTTATTGACCAGCTCGTCTAAAAATGGTTGTGTTCATAAAGAATTCTACTTAATGTCAGCATTTGAAAATGGATGCATTTATCCTGAAGGGCCAATTTGCAATAGCTTGGCATAGAACAGTAAAAAAAAAAAAAAAAGGGGAGGGGGGAGAGGGGCATTGTTTAGTATATAAGAAAACTTCTTGAAAGGAGAACAAAAAGAATCTATCCACCAGATAGCTCTAACTAGCCTGATGGATGCCTACAATCCCAGGCTGAAAAATCTGTATTTTGGTTGCTGTGAGAGAAATGGTTTGTCAATGGGGTTAAGTGAGATATTGGGGAGTCATAGACAGCATAAAGGTAAGAAGAACTCTGTAGTTTTAAAAAAAATCAAATGCATAGCAATGGACCTTAAATATTCAACATATGAGACAATGACAAGTCCAGGGCAGAGTATTTGCCAGTAAATACTCGAGGTAAAATCTTTTGGTAGACTTACAACAATCCACTAACATCTGTGGCACTCTCAGTGTGTCTTTAAGTTGTGAAAATATGTTTCTTGTAGATAAAACACACATTCGGTTTTATGTATGTTTGTTAACATGGGAACGCCCTGACTACAAAGTCTCACCAAGTACCTTTTTACCGTCTCAGTTAAGTACCTCATAATGTCATTCCAGAAAGTCTTCCCCAGTTGAATGGGTGTTAAGGTGATTATTTTTATCTCAGAGGACTATTGCCCCTCTTCCTTTTAGTATAACATTCAGGAGGTCTAGATTTCATATTAAAATATCTTTCAGTTCTCTTCTTTTACTTTAACTCTTATTTTCTTATTATGACATTATATTTCATTAATCATGTAATGAATAAATTGCCTTTCTTCTATATACATTTCTATATATGTCTATGTTTGTTTTGATTTCAATGTGATACATATGTATATACACACATATATCAACATATTCCAAACAGAACTCGTTATCTTGTTCCTCTTTCAAATCACCCCTCTTGTGTATTTTCCTTGAGAGTACCACTATCCTTATAAGTACTCAAGTTCGGAATGTCAGTATCATTCCCAAATCCTCATCCTCACTAACCCCATACGTTAAAATCAGGTGCCAAATCTTATTGTTTCTATCTTCACATCTCTGATATATACATTCTCTTCTTTCCACTCACACAGCCACCACTCTACCTTAGATCAGGCTCTTATCTGCTCTCATCTTATCACCAGATATCTCCAATTTGGTCTCCCTGCCTTAAGTATCTCCTGTCTATCTAGATATCTATACACACACGATATATACATATATACTAATATACATATATGATTTGACATATATGTTTATATACATATATGTTCAATCATTCCCAATACTTCATGACTCCCATTTGAGGGTTTTTTTTTTCAGGCAATTGGGAATTGGGATTAAGTGACTTGCCCAGGATCACAGTGCTAGTAAGTGTCTGAGACTGGGTTTGAACTCAGGTCCTTCTACTTCCAAGACTGGCACTCTCTCCATTGTACTGCCTAGCTGCCCACTTCTGTCCATCTTTAAATATCCACCAAAATGATTTTCTTAAAGTACTGTTGTGACCATGTCAACTCTCTACTCAAAAACTCCAATGGCTCCCTAGTACCTCTAGGATTAAGTATGAATGCTTGCATTTGGCATTTAATGTTTTTCATACCCTTCTTACCTTTCTGTCCTTCTGACTCATTACTCCTTTCCACATACTCTACTGTTTAGCCTTACTGGCCTACTAGCTATTGCTCATAAACAACATCCATCTCCCATCTCCGTGATTTTTCCCCCAGGGGGTTCTCATGCCTGGAATGCACTCCTTCCTCACTACCATCTCTTGGAATCCTTGGCTTCCACTAAGAATCAGATCAAGTGTCACCTTCTTCATGAGACCTTTCCTGGCCCCCTTAACCATTTGAGACTCTCCTTTCCCTCCCCACCCCAACCAGATTATCTTGATGTTTGTATGCATTTTACAGGTTTTATGTACATTTTGTATACAGCTATATGACACAGTGGATAGAGTACCAGCCCTGGAGTCAGGAGGACCTGAGTTCAAATTTGGTCTTAGACACTTACTTAGCTGTTCAGTTGACAGAACTCAGGAAGATAGTCTTTCTGACTCCAGGTCAGGCACTCTATCTATTGCACTACCTTCAATCCACTAGCTGTGTGACCCTGGGCAAGTCACTTAAGTCTGTTTCCCTCAGTTTCCTCATCTGTAAAACGAATTGGAGAAGGAAATGGCAAACTTCTCCAGGATCTTTGCCAAGAAAACACTAGCTGTGTGACCCTGGGCAAGTCACTTAAGTCTGTTTCCCTCAGTTTCCTCATCTGTAAAACGAATTGGAGAAGGAAATGGCAAACTTCTCCAGGATCTTTGCCAAGAAAAACTCCAAATATATTCAAAAGAGTTGGAAATGACTCAAAAAAAGTAACATTATATACATTTGAGCACATATATATATGCAGATGCATGTATGTATGTCTTTGTTGTCTCCTCCATTAGAATGTAAGCTACCTGAGGGTAAAATCTGTTTCACTTTTGCCTTTGTATTCCTAAGGCCTAGTACAGGATACATTACTTGGTGCAAAGAAGGTACTTAATAAAGTCTTGCTGATGGATGAATATATCAGAGTTCATGTTATTAATCTCTCTATTTGTCAGCTTGAGATTAGCATGGACGGTGTGGTGTAATGGGTAGAGAACTAATCCTGGAACTAGGAACTAGTAATTGCCACTTCTAACGTCTGGTGATTCTACATCCTCCTTGCAATGAGTGATGACAGATCTGAATGTGAAATTAGACATTTCTCAAGTGAAAAGAATTGATAAATGTATGTATACATGTTTTTAACTTGCTTTGTGTCTTATCAGGAATTGTAACATTCCATTGCTAAATCAGAATAGAAAAAATAATTGCCTTTTTCTTTTTAAGAAGAAACAGTTCAAAAAACAACATCTTACTAAAGCAAGAAGGAACTTCTTATTCAGCAACTAGGAAGAGAGTAAATGCCTTATACAGAGGAAATGAAGGTCTTTGAAGACTCCTAGGTACCAAAACTTTGGGGGTCTTTCCTTGAAGTTTATCATTTTATTTTTTTAAACACTTAATCATAACTCTAACAAAGTATAATATTCCATAATCCCTTTGCAAATTGGACAGGCCTTTGCAGGGCTTTATATAGCTCTGCCCTGGATGAATTCAGCAGTTCAGATGAGTCTAGAAGAGGAGCCTGAAGTGGAAGAGAAGCAGAATCCCTGAAAGAATATAGATGTAGAGAAGATTTCTCTCTTCTCCTTCTCATGGCTCAGTCATTTAATAATAAGGGGATCATGGAAAAATCACTTCTCCTTTCTGGGTCTTAGTTTCCTGTCAACAACAGCAGTTGAACTATATGATCTCTGTGACTTCTATGACCCTCTGAGTCAACACAATTAGCCAACCATTGGATTAAGGTTTGATTTTTATCTGACACCTCATTTCAGAAGCGTATAGATAGACTCACATCAAATAAGAAAGGACCATTAATCAAAGGTGGGATGCTTTTTGCCATTAAGATAGAGAAAGGACATGAATTCTGGTTAGGAAGTATATCTCTGAATGTGGGTTTATTAGGTTATTGCAACTAGGAAGAGTAAGAGTCCTGAGGCTAATTCTCATTTGAAAAAAGAAAAACAGAGATGGCTAGGTGGCACAGTGAATAGAGCACCAGCCCTGGAGTCAGGAGGACCTGAGTTCAAATGTGGCCTCAGATACTTAACACAAAAACTAGCAGTGTGACCTTGGGCAAATCACTTAACCTCGATTGCCCTACCTTTCTCCCTCCAAAAAGCAAAAAAAACAAACAAAACAAAAGCAAAAGAAAAAATATCAGAGCAAGTTTAGGTTCTTGGAATTCTGTAGGGCTTTTGGATTGAATACAGAGATGGTGATGAACAGAGATGAATTCCTTGTGTCTATCTGCCAGCTACCCATGACATAAGAAAAATACGACAAGGCAGGGTTTTTACTAGGGTTTTCTTGGAAAAGGAAGACTTGTATTTCCATTCTGTGGAAATGTACTCTGCTTGTAGGACGCTACTGTATTATCTGAGAGACACTTCTGTTTATTTAGCCCTTATTACACATCAGGCATTGTGCTAAGTACTTTACAAATATTAACTCATTGGATCCTCACAACAACCCTGGGAAGTAGGAGCAATTATTATCCCTATTTCATACTGGAGGAAACTGAGACAATCAAAGGTTAAGTGACTTGCCCAGGGCCACATAGCTAGTAAGTGCCAGAGGCTGGATTGAAGGTAGTGCAGTAGATCGAGTGCCTGACCTGGAGCCAGGAAGAATATCTTCCTGAGTTGTGTCAACTGAACCAGAACCCGCTTGTAACCTGTGGGTGGAAGGGTTGAACAGAGCAGGCTAGAGATAGAAAAATTAAACAGAATTTAAATTTCAAAGAGAGGAAATGCTCACAAGCAGAAAACTCTCTTCCCCGTCCCCCTCCAGGAGGGGGGGCTTTATACACATAAAACAAATCACAAGCGGCCTAGACCGTGATGTAATTATTCTTAGGTCTTGAGTAGCTGTTGGAGACATAGTAGGCTTGTGGGTGGACAATGCAGACATTCCTAGGGCCCATGGGAAAAGTCTCCAAGTTGATTGTCTCATAATGGGGTACAGACCCAGAGTTAGTGTGGCAGGAACAAGAGTGTAGTACCTGGTTCAGTTCACCTAGCTATTATAAGAAACTGGGATTGTGAGCATGTCAAGAGGTGTGATGGAAGGCTCTCAGGTCCCTGGGAAATAGGAGGCAGTAAACACATAGTGCTGGTCAAAGCATTACACTTTGCTAGAGGGTGAAATCACCCAGAACACAAAAGATTGTTATGCTAAGCTCAGGGCACCATCTACTTGCTGGGCCTTAGCTCTGGGAAACAAGGTGTCTCTGAATATCTTGACTGTTCAAATTTGGTTTCAGACACTTACTAGTTATATGATCCTGGGCAAGTTACTTAACCTTGTTTGCCTCAGTTTCCTCATCTGTAAAATAAGCTGGAGAAGGAAATGGCAAACTCTTCCAGGATCTTTGCCAAGAAAAAATCCAAATGGTATCACAAAGAATTGGACATGACTGAACAATAGGAAGTTAGGTGGTACAATGGATAACAGACCACTGGGTCTAGAATTGGAAGACTTATCTTTCTGAGTTCAAATCCAGCCTCAGACATTCACTATCTTTGTGACCCTGGGCAAGTCACTTAACCCAGTTTGCCTCAGTTTCCTCCTCTGTAAAAATGAGCTGGAGAAGGAAATGGCAAACCACTTCAGTATTTTGCCAAGAAAACGCCAAATGGGGTCATGAGGAGTTGGACATGACTTGAAAAATGGCTGAACAACAACAAAACTATTTCAGAGCATATATTTTACAAAACTAAGAGGAAAGATATTGAGGGAAAAAAATCAGCCTTGTTGTTATATTGCCATCTGAGAAATAATTCAAATGACCCAGGACTCCTGACTTCCAAGACAGCATTCTTTCTATATTATGCCTTCAGTCCATTTCATCAGAAGGGCATTGATCGTCATTTGACTATGAAATTCCTTCCATCTTGTACATAGAGTGGCAGTTGCATAGTGGATAGAGCATTAGGCTTGGAGTCAGGAACACTTGGGTTCAGACACCCCACTGACACAAGTGGTGTGATCCTGAGCATGTCTTTTAACTTCTATATGCCTCCAGCAACACCCTAGGATTGCTCTACTAAGAGAGAGACAATTAAGTCTCTGCAAGACTTTTGAGAATTTGGAGTGATGAAACCGATGAATGATTACACATTTTAATTAAAGTTTTAATTGCAATCTGCTTCAAAATGCAAATTCCATTGGACTCATCTATCTAATAGAGAGGTTGTAACTTTGGCATAGTCATTATATCAATATAGGGAAAGGAACAAATATTTATTAAGAGGCTACTGCACCCCAGGCATTGTACTAAGTGCTTTATAAATATTATTTTATTTGTGCTTCACAACAACCCTGTGAGGTATATGCTATTATGATCCCCACTTTACAGTAAAGGAAACTGAAGGAGGCAGAATCACATGGCTTGCCCAGAGTCACTCAACTAGTAAATATCTGAAACAGGATTTGAATTTGGGTCTTTCTGACTCTCAGTCCAGTACTCTATCCTCTGTACCACCTAGCTTTGTGAAGTTGATCTTTTGGACCTAAGTGGGAGACTTTACATATATCCTTATTAAATTGTATCTTAGATTTGGCTTAACCTTGTAGCCTGTTATAATCTCTTTGGATCTTGGTTTTTTCACTTCAATGTTTTAGCTCTTCCCTAGCTCCACTACCCCCCCCCCCATCATTTTCAATTAGTTAAGCACTCCAACTTTACCTTTATCAAAGTTACTTATAAAAATGTTACGGAGCACATGACCAAAAGCAAATCCCTAGGAGACTTCTTGAATCCTTCCAAACTGGTATTAAACCATTAATGACCAATCTTTGCGGCTAAACATTCAACCAATTAAAAATCTGCCTGCAAAAAACAGGACACTCCATAAAAATATGGGACAATTCATGGTTTGTCCATAAAAATTTTGAATGGATCTAATCTGTCATACAGCACTGGCTTCTTCAAAACATTAAATTCCAATGATCTTTATTAGCAAGAAGACATTTTTCATCCCAGTTTATTCAAGGGTGATGGAACTGATCATATCACTGTTAAGAAAGGAGGTAATATACAAGTGGCATATTGGGTGGAGATGATGTGGTTTGGGGTTGCTGGGAACCCCAAAATGTCAGAGTACAGAGTGGTGTGTACCTGGAATGAATTCAGACACTCAAACATCTTCCAGACAAATGACAATGTCTATTGTAACACCAATTAGAAGCCTGCAGGGGTCCTAGTGAACCAACAATTTAATGGGGTTGAGAGTGGGATTAAGGAATGGTAAGAAGTCTGGGGTGGGCCAGGTACAACAGTGAAAGGACTATCAGTAGCTCACATTTAGGGTTAAGGTCACCCTAATTAGGTGATCTAGATGGAATTAAAGATCGGTCAGTATATGCATGTAGTCTGGAGTTGGACAAGATAGTGAAAGAAATGTCAAGCAAGCCAATTAGGTTATTTAGGTGGGCTGGTATGGGCCAAAGGCTTTGGGCAGGGGGACCAGTGGTCTGGGCTGTAAAATGTCTGGGAAAATTCAGGGACTGGGTTGCTTTCCAGGTCTCATCACCCCATCAGAGTAGGGTAGTAAGAAGCCTTCCTAGGGCTGAAGGGAACTATCAACATGCCAGCCTTGCTACGACATCTAAACTTGTATTGCCCCTTCATTTGGGGTTGTTATCAATCTATTCCTTACTAATAATTTATCAAAGAAGGGAGGCTAGGACAGAGCCCAAGTTCGTGGGCAACCCAGTCCTTTTGAACTTCCAGGCAGTTTACTACAGTGCAAAAGAATTATGTTGTAATGAATCAGTAGTTATTTGCACTCAAGGCTGCCCTGGAGACCTAAAAGCACCATTTGGAAGGAGTTAAGGTACCAGTCATACCAGGCAGTAAGAATTTAATTCATTTTTAGCAGGTTTGGGATCTTATCAGGTCATCATGTCTGCTGGGCCTTATTTTTATTTTTATTTTCATAATTATATGTATGCATTTTTTTTTATCTGGGTGAATCGGGGGCCTGGAATGAAAAAATATCTTCCGTGATGTTTAGGAAGCAAGGAAGAAGCAAACTGAAGCCTGCCATTATTTTCTCCTGGAGGTATATACAACAATAATAAAGTTGTGGAAATGGTTCCAGCTACAGTTGTCAATTACCATGTACTCATATGATCTTATGGTCTCAGTCTGTTAGGTGATTGTGTGAATGTGAGAGTTGGTCTGGTAGGAGAGGAACTTAGTATCATGTTAAGGTAGTTCAAGAGTCAGTGCAGAATAGGACCAGAGAGTCAATTTGGAGGTTGGAAAGAGTTAGTACATATCATAGACGATGATGTTGGAAAGGACCAAAGAGTTCCTGACTTGCCTAATATAATGCAGGTAGTAAATAGAAAAGCTGAGATTTGAATCCAGGTTATTTGACTCCAAATCCAAAATTCTTTTCATTGAATCATACTAGGGAAGGATTTTAGGGAAGAGGGGATTGGGAGTATAGGAGAGAGTTGAAATTGTGAGTCATCATCCTAAAACGCCAACATTAAGAGCAGTGGATTAGAGGCTGTTGGTAAGATCTGGCCTCATACCACTTCTGTTAATTTAGCATTTTCTGAATTTCTTTTTCTGTTTTTGTAATGGTATGTTTTGGGGTGGTAAGAATGGATATGAAAGGGGAAACCTAGACCCACAGAGGTAGACTGATGGTTGGTGACTGGTTTTGACACCTTTTCCCATTTATTTGAATAAACATTCATATTCTGAACATCAGTCTTACATCACCCATTGTCCACTGGGTAGCTTCACTTCGATGGCAAACCACTCCAATGTTCTTGCCAAGAAAACCTGAATTTCTGGAATCACAAAGAATTGAACATGACTAAAAAACAACTGAACTGAACTTCTATATGCCTAGCATTGTGCCAAGTCCTGGGGGAAAAAAAGAAAGGCAAAACCTATTCAAGGCGTACATTTTTATCTAAATGAATAGAATAGTTGCAATATCATTCACAGTCAGACCTTCTGCTAGTTTCTGGGTTCCTCAATTGTAGTATGGCCTGAACCTTACATGGGTCCGTAATACTCTTTGTTGGCCTATTTTTGTTGTTGAGTTGTTTCAGTCATCTCTGACTCCACTGGGGTTTTCTTGGCAGAGATACTGGAGTAGTTTACCATTTTCTTCTCCAGCTCATTTTACAGATGGAGACAAATAAGGTAAAGTGACTTGCCCACGGTTGCACAGTTAATAAATGTCTGAGCTTAGATTTCAACTTAAGTCTTCCTAACTCCAAGACTGGAGCTCTATCCACTGCACCACCTGGAAATTTCATCTCTTCCTTCTTAACTTGATACTTTTCCAACTTAGAAAAAACAATTAGAAAGTGTTGATGTAGGTACTGAAGAATCACCCAGACCAATCTGTTTTGCAGGAGTGCACGAAGATTACCCACTGGTTCAAATAATGAGTTTAAGAATGTCTGAAGGCTTGTAGAGATAGTTCATAAACCAAAGCATATGAATTGCTATTCCTATAAGACGTTTCCAGTCTGGAAAACTGTCTTTCCTTTGTGGTTTTCCATATCATTATAAGATCATATGACCCATAGAGGAACTAGAATGAATTCTGTCTTATTGCATCTTATTTGATCCTCAAAACAACCCTGAGAGGTAATTTCTATTATCCTCATTTAATAGATGAGGGGCTAAAGGAAATAGAGGCTAAGTGACTTGCCCAGGGTCAAACAGTAACTATCTGAAACAGAATTTGAACAGGTCGTTCTGACTCCAAGATCAGTTCTCTATCCACTAAAACACTTACCTGCCTTGTCTCCTCCTTCACCTTGCCTGCTGGAACAAGAGTAACAAGTAGCTATTTGCGTCTGCAGTAAAAATAAAAACATGAATGACATCACCATCTAGTACTTAATAACTTGCCCCTAACACCCAATCTCCTGAGCCAGCTGGCAAGGACAATGCAAACCACTATGCAAACCTTAAAGTACTAAATAAAAACTATTTGTATTAGTTAATTTATATACCAACTAAAATGAGCACTTGCATATACACTGTAGAACAGAATAAAGAATTTACATGAAACTGGTCTCTATCATGTAATGGCTTGCTTTTCTTTATAAGTATAATAAACTCAACTGGTAACTTTCAAAACTATCCTGCTTGTCTATGATCCCTTTTGACTTTCTGTTCTCTTCTGTGCATTAAAAAAAAAAACAATGCTACAATAACTTCTTCTTTTCTCTCTTATTCTCTCTCTCTCTCTCTCTTTCTCTCAGCAGCATTATCCTTTACCGCCCATCTACTTCCCAGCTTCTCACTGCACCATCTGAGAAAAAAAAGGAAAGAAAAATAAAACCTTTATAATAAATATCTATAGCTTCTTTTTCAGAAACTCTTACAAGGCTGCAATCTTTTGGCCTGGCCAACGTATATATGACTGAGTGTTTGGAATGCAAACGACAGTGTTGCCATCTAAGAAATTCAAGCAAGTGAGGTTTCTAAATAAGTTGGTGGGCTATGGTGGAAGAGCAGCTATGTCATTTTAAAGCTGACTGACAACAGACAAGTCTCTTAGTCTCATCTCTGCCAACCCCTAGCTCAAGGCTATGTATGAACAAAAGAAATTGCATTCATAACATTTGAAGTAATTTAAAAAATATCAGTTATTATTGTAGTCTATTAAATATAATTCACTTGGCCTTAGTTTGCTATCCATTTTCACTATATTTTAAAAATCTAGTTGTTGTTGTTTCAACCAGCAACCATCTGATCCTATAATTATGAGTTCTGATTATCACAGTAGATCAGGTAAGGCTGACTTTTCCCCTCCTCTCCACTTACATCTTTACTTTTCTGGTTTAGTGGAAAACATCAGTATTTGTGACACTCTTTCTTCTACAGAGATACAATGCCACACCTTCTCCCTCCACCCCCTTCCTTGTCCTCAATTGAAGAAACAAGTGTGCTTCCTGAAGTCAGGGAACTATGCCTTATGCATCCATAAAAAGGCAGCAGGAGAATAGCTGGATTTGGAGTCAAGAGATTTGTTAATTCTCCCAAGAGGATTTGAGATAACATGGATAGTAATCTTGAATGAGGAAAGGATCATAATATGTTAAAATATGTTTTGGGGTTAATATTCCTGAACAACAAACAGTCCCTTCTCAATCCTTTTCTTCACTCCCCTTCAATCACTCCCCTCAAGAATCAAAAGGATTAGCCTTCTTGCAATTGATATCATTACCTATGTTAATACTATATTAATCTATGCCCAATCCCTTTAGGAAATAGAATAGGCAATATTCTTAACCAGATAAAAGGTACTCTTTATTCTAAATAAAGGATACCATCCTTTATCCATATTGCCAAGAAAGGTCTTTTATCCTTGAATTCTTACCCATTTTTCTTCCTTTTTAAAAAAAAGGATATTTCCCCCTGGTTACATGTAAATGAAGAGGAGTAGAAAAGATAGGTGTTTAAGGGACCCCAAAGAATCCCTGGAGGGCTATAGTCTGGAAAGAATTCTTAGGACTCAAGCAATCTTCTAAATCAGGATTGTAAAAGTTTATTGTTACGCTTTATAGCAGGCAGGAGGTTTTAGGGAACCTGCAAACTTAAAGCAGTCAGGGGTATAGATTATAAAGCCATAAAACTGTAAATCACATATCAATTATACTAACTAGGTGAGTGAGGGTGGGATTAGGGAGGAGTTGAGGAGTGGTCAGTGCTTAAAGGGATATGCACTTTTCATATCTACTGTGCAGGTGTATTGCACATAATTCACTGGGAAAAAGCCCATGGAGGGGGCAGTATGGAGGTGTCACTGGGTCACATAATGATCAGGGCTGACTGAGCGATGTCCAGTCTGTTACCCATCAATGTCCTGTTTGATAAGATGAATGTTGGGAAGCTAGACTAATTGGGGATTCAGGATGTGCCTAATTGGAGAGGAGTTAGCTTACCGATAGCGCATTGAAGGATTCATAGGTGCAGCTGGCCATTAGAACAAGGGAGATATCCATTTCTCTAAGCTAAAGAGATTATTTATAGATGGTTTAGTGAAGGATTCATAGGTATAGCTTGTTATTGTACCAAGCAGTTCATGAATTGTTGCTAGGTAGAGTGCTGGGCAGGGGAATGGGCAGAGTTAATGCTTTGAGGCTGGGGAAAGTATGATTTTACAACTTGATTTCACAAATTGATAGTACAAACATAGGTACCCTAACACAAGTGTTTATACATACATATACCCTTCTATACATACATATACATGTATGTATACATATACATATACATATATATTCCCTTCAACTATCCTCATACTGAGAAAAGTCTCATGAGTTACAATGATCATTTTTTCCATATAGTTCAACTTTAATAGTTTCCTTATGATTTTTTTTTCCTGTTTACCTTCTCATGTTTCTCTTGCTTCTTCTATTTGAAAGTCAAATTTTCTGTCCTACTCTGTTTTTTTCACCAAGAATGCTTGAAAATCCTTTATTTCATTGAATGACCATATTTTCCCCTGAAGCATTATACTCAGTTTTGCTCGGTAGGTGATTTTTGGTTTTAATCTTAGCTCCTCTGACCTGGAATATCATATTCCAAGCCCTGCAGTCTCTTAATGTAGAAGCTGATAGGTCTTGTGTTATCCCAATTGTGTTTCCACAATACTCGAATTTTTTCTTCCTGAATGCTTACAGTATTTTCTCCTTGACCTGGGAACTCTGGAATTTGGCTGCACTATTCCTAGGAGTTTTCTTTTTGGGATGGTGATTGGTGAAATCTTTCAATTTCTATTTTGCCCTCTCATTCTAGAATATCTGGACAATTTTACTTGATAATTTCTTGAAAGATGATGTTTAGGCTCTTTTTTTTTTATTGTGGCTTTCAAGTAGTCCAGCTATTTTAAAATTATCTCTCCTGGATCTATTTTCCAGGTCAGTGGTTTTGCCAATGAGATATTTCACATTGCTTTCTATTTTTTCATTCATTTGGGTTTGTTTTATAGCATCTTGATTTCTCATAAAGTCATTTGCTTCCATTTGCTCCAATCTAATTGAATCTTCCCACTTGATCTGGCCTTCACCTGAGGTCATAAGCCTTCCATTATTCCTATGATCAAATCTGTTACCCTGAACCTAGCCCCCATTGTCTGTTATCTCCAATAGTCTTCTGCTACTTCCCACCCTTAATCCCATTCTTTGAGTTCCTGGCAACTGACCTCTAGTCACCCCAGACTACTTGGCCAATCTTAGAGCCCTCCCATAGTCTTTCTGTATATAAGATCTATCTTGTTTCCATGAAAGTGCTTGGATTCCTTAAAAGTCTAGCCAATGCTGAGATTTCTTGAGAGTCTGGTCAATATGGTGGATTTTTAAATAAACTCTGTTTTTCCTTTGGCTGAAAGAAGGCTTGGTCAAATTCATTTGGGATGGATCTGTGTTGCTATTTTGGGATCCCAGCACCCCTAAACTTCAACAGTATAAGTAGAAAGAAGGGAATAGATGTGAAAGATGTTGAGGTTGGATTGCCAAGATTGGTCGATTGATTAGGTATCTAGGTTGACAGAAGATGAAGGGTCAAGGATGATTTCAGGGTTGTAAACTTGTGTCAATGGAAGGATAGTAGTACCATCAAGAGAAGTGGGGAAGTTAAGAAAAGTGAATTTTACGGAGGGAAGATAATGTTTTGTTTTGGACACATTCAGTCAGAAATCATTGGTGACTATAAAGAGAGAAGTGTGATTCCCATTCATGATGTTTCTCAGATGTCAGCATCACATTTATTAACCATGTGATTTAAACCCTCTGAATCTGTTTCCTCATTTTAAAAAGGATATTCTATCTGTCCTTTCTACATGATAGGTTTGTTAGAGAGATCAAATGAGAGAATATATATGTAAAACACTGTGGAAACTAATAACACTATGGGATGGATAGATAGATAGATAAATAGATAGAAAATGGGTAGGTAGGTGGCACAGTGGGTACAATGCCAGGCCTGAAGTCAGGAATACTTAGCTTCTTGAATTCAAATCTGGCCTCAGATGCTTGCTAGCTATGTGACCCTTGGCAAGACACTTCACCCAGCTTGCCCCAGTTTCCTCATCTGTAAATTGAGCTGGAGAAGGGAATGGTAAACCACTCTAGTCTCTTTAGAAAGAAAACTTCCAAAAGGGTCACAAAGACAGAAGATGACTGAAATGACCGGAACAACGACAACTGAGAATAGCTGATAGACAGATAGATAGACAGACAGATACATATAGACAGACACTGGCAAATGCACAAAGAATTCAATGGTGACACTAGTTATGATTTAGAGTGAGAATTTTTTAAAATACAGAATGACTATGAAAAAAGATTTGTTCAATTCCAATTGGTGGTGAATCTCAAAGGTGAACAGTTAACAGAAAATTAAGCTGAAAGAAAGTATTATGGATAATTCTCTCAAAGACCCAATTTCAAAAATAATTTTCATTTACCATGTTATAAGATTTTCAAGTATAGTCCCAGTGACAGAATACACTTGTGTTGCAAGTAGCTGCCTGGCTAAGAATGGACAGGTTCATCCCTGGAGATAGGTTGGCTACTGGAGAACAAAGTCCGTGGTATTGGCAGCCTATGAAAACAAATGACCATCACTGCTTGTAACGATACTAGGATTTGAAGATCTTCCACGCCCCTTGAGCTTGCTGATGTAGCAGGAAGGGGTGGAGCAAGAGAACGCCGGAGCCAAGCTAGTCTCTGTGCGGTGCAGACTGGAAGCGGCGTCAGAGGCAGTGGCTGCG
>CM053590.1:157926597-157943229 GCA_028646515.1 Pseudochirops corinnae | reverse complement strand
CCAAACAAATGAAAAAATAGAAGGCAATGTGAAATATCTCCCTGAAAAAACCACTGACATGGAAAATAGATCCAGGAGAGACAATTTAAAAATTGTTGGACTACTTGAAAGCCATGATCAAAAAAAGAACCTAGAAAGCATCTGCTGTGTTCCAGGCATTGTGCTAAGTGCCAAGGATGCAACAAGAGGCAGAAGATACACCCTGACCTCAAGGAGCTCACAAACAAGTACATATGGACAAGTGATATACAGGATAAATAGAAAGTAATTAATGGAGGGAAGGCATTATAATTAAGAGGGATTGGGAAAGGTTTCCTGTAGGAGATGAGATTTTAATTGAGACTTAAAGGAAGACCTAGAGGTTTAGGGACTGAGAGAGGGCCATCACACTTGTCAATTAAGAGGTTATTTATAACCTCAGAGAGAATAGTTTCAATTGAGTGATGAGGTCAAAAGTCAGAATGAAATAGGTTGAGGAGTGACTAGGAAGTGAAAAAGTGGAGGCAAGGAGAATAAACATTATTTTTTCTAGTAGTTTGCTATGTAGAGAAGACATTTAAGATGGTAGAGTCTGAGGAACTATCCAGATCAAGGAATGCTTTTTTAAGTATAAGGGACATCAGGGCATATTTGTAGACAGTAGATATGGAGTCTATACAGGACCTGTTTCATCACAATTATGATATTTATTATGGCTATATGGCCTTCCCCTCTTCTGTAAAATAAAGGTTAGAATACATGACTTCTAACCTACCTTCCTGCTATGCATCTATGATCCTAAGTAGTAGGACCTTGCTCTGCTCATACTCTCTAGAGTCTAGACATTGCCATCACACCTCTGCTGGCTCCTCAACTTGAAGCTTTTATCTGTGACTGTGGTCTTCTCCCCCTGGAACAGCCCTTGCCTCCTAAAGGCCTCTTAATCATTGGCAAGTTCCTCCTGGCACTTGCATTTTGAGGAAGTACCTCAGCCAGTCATCCTTCAATTCTTACCTCAGCTTCTTCGCCCTCTCTCACTTGTCAACTCCTTTTCATCTGCTCTCTTACCTCAGTAAAATGTAAGATCTTGGAGAGTAGGGATAAGTTTTCTTTTTGCTTGGATTTGTTATTCCAGGGGTTTAGCACAGTGCCCACCACACAATAAGGGCTTAATAAATACTTATCAACTGACACCTTACTTTCTTCTCTCATAGTGGAAGTTCAAACAAGGCTATGGCACATGTTTTGCTAATTTGATGAATCTACTACAGATAGTTCAGCAGAATTTGCAGCCCCAAAAGGATTTTTGGCTGGAATTGTTGTTTGGTTGCCCTTACTGAACAAATTAACATCAATATCTGTAGAATAAACAATATTCTGGCCCCATGGGGCAAAAAAATTAGTTCTTATTTATCCTGTATATATCTTGTTTTGTATATATTTCTTTACATGTTGTCTCTCCCATAAATTGTAAGATCCTTGAGGGCAGTACCTGTCTTTTGACTCTTTTTGTATCACCACTGGTTAGCATATAATAGCATATAATAGGGGCTTAATACATGTTTGGGATGAAAAATACCCTTCATCCTTCATTTAGTGAAAAAAATAAACACAGAGATCTCTTAGAATAAGAACAGGAGTTTATTCTCTTCCCTGGGAGAAGAAAGAGGGTGGTCTTCCCCACGACTCATCATGGAGAAGAGGCATGTTACAAAAGACAGTGCAAGAATTTATAATCTAACTTAGTCAAGCCCCCTTCCTGACTGTCTCCTCTCCCATTGGTTGAGAGGCATACTTCACCAAATTCTTCCCCAAACGGGACAGCAAGAAAAGAGAGGGGGAGGGTACCACCAAGGTGGGAAAACAAAGGAAGATGAAAATGATTGACAGCAGCAATGGAGGAGGAGGGGAAAGGGAAAGTTAACAACCTGAAATTGAGAAGTTTTCACTCATCCCATACATACATGTTGAGTGATTGATGCCAAAATTTATATTAAATAGAAAGGCATCATTTCTTCAACTACTTTTTTTTTTACTCTGCTGCTAAGAAATAGCCATGTTTAATCAAAATATCTTGCTCATGCTTGCCTTGGAATCACTTATTTTATTTCATTTCAGAGAAATCTCATGAAATGAGGCACCACATGAAAACCATTCATCAAAAATAGACTTAAGTTGAGAAAGTGAAAGGGAAGATATTTTTCTTATCACATTTTTCTCTATTATAAAAAAATTCATGTACAAGTGGGTGGTACCCAATAGAGCTCCAGGCCTAGAGTCAGAAAGACCTGAGTTCAAATTTGACCGTGGATACTTTACTAGCTGTAGGACCCCAGGCAAGTCACTTAACCATGTTTGCCTCTCTCTCCATCTGTAAAAATGAGCTAGAGAAGAAATGACAAACCATTCCAGTATCTCTGCCAAGAGAACCCCAAATGGGGTCACAAAGAGTTGGATATGCCTGAAAATGGTTAAACGACAACAAAAGAAAACCAACAAAATACTGTTGAAATCCATGTGGTTTCTCTTAAAATTTCACCACCCCAAAACAACCCAGTATTAAGATTCTTTTTTAAAGTCAATTACAATTGTTTCTTTTTTTCCTTTTTCAGTTTATTTCTTCAGCCTGGAAAATATAAAGTGAATCCATGAAAAATTAAAGCTGTTCAAAATCATAAGCAATAGAATCAAAGTACAACTTATGTTCTGAGTCTCAGTTGCTCGAGTTATCATTTCAGAATATTAGAGCAAAACCCCTCATTTATGAAAATGACCTTGCTTAATATCTGTTGTTCCTTCAGAATTTTATTTTCTACGATTTAATTCAAATCCCATCCTCTCTGCTCTGTCCCATTACTGCCACCTCTACTTTCCACATGCAAAGACAAGCTAGATCATTGTCACCTTAACCAAACCCAAATTCATAAAACCTTAAAAATTTTTATAGTAGATTATTGTCACAGTCTAAAACAAACCCTTATCTGAACCCATTTTAAAATAAACTAGAACACTTTGTTCTGCCTCCTCTCTTTTTTGACTTATGTAGCTGAACATTCTAGTGGCAAATAGGTTGTTGGTTGGACCATAGAGAGAAAATAATTACACTGAAGGGAGGAGGAGGAGATGTCAAAAAATTTTAGTCATTTCTCTATGTGGAAAAAACAAAAATTCCAGGGTGTTCAAAGTAAATGCTGTGCAATCAAAGAGTAAAACTAGAGAAATATTTAGACTTGCAGACTGTCAAGCACAAGTAAAGTATATCGAACAACCTTCCCCTTTGGATGGTGAATATTTTATAGAAAATATTCCCCCTGTGTTATATAAATTGAACAGCATAAAATATAGCAGCAAATATGCTGACTGGTAGAAATTTTTTCTCTTGTTTTGTTTTCAGGTTATAGTTCTCTTTAAAAAGTGAAACATTTTTATTACTCAGAGGTGATGTCTCCCTTAAAAATGTGTAACATTTATCTGAACTGGTAACATCCAAACTCAAAAAAGAATCTGAAGTACTAAGTACTTATTTGTCTAACTCTGAATTAGTAAAATGGCAAAATGGAAAAAGAAGGTGCTTGGTTCAAATGTGAAGTCTGATAGTAACTGGCTATGTAACCCTCTGAAGTGACTAAGTGAGGCAACTCAGCTGGTCTGAGTCTCAGTTTCCTTAGCATTGATACTGCTATAAAGGTACTAATAGTTCATATTTTGGTAATACTGTAGGGTTTGTAAAGTGTTTTAAATATCTCATTTGGTCCTTGTTATAAGTTTATAAGGAAGGTACTATTAGCATATACATTTTAGAAATGAAGAGGCTGAGGTTGAGAGGTTAAGTAAATTACCAAGGGTCACAAGCTATGTGCCACAGTTTGGCTCCCATCTTCTTTATAACTTTATGTTAATCCCCTTTTCATACTATCTATTCCAGGCAAATGGATCAACTAGCTTTCCCCATACACGACATTCTATCTCTTGCCACCTAGCTTTTGTTCAAGGAATACATTCCCCATATGGAATATACTCCCTCCTTTACTCTACCTTGTAGAATTCCTAGTTTTCTTCAAAATACAGCTCAGTGAAATGTCATCTCCTAAAAGAAACCTTTCTTGATTTCCCCTCACCGTTACTATCCTTTTATGCCTATTATTACTTTATATCATATATATATACTTTGTATTTACTTATAGGTGCATGTATCACAACAAGTATAATGTTCAGGGCAGGGACTGTTTCCTATTTTGTCTTCAAGTCATTTACCTTAGGGATTTGCACATATTAACCTCTTTATGATTCCTTATTGGATTGGATCAGATTGAATCAAAGATTTCTAAAGTAACTGTTATTATGTTATGCTTAATTTAATTGAATGGGTAAATTAATAAATTATTTTTTCTGCCATTTAAACTCTTACAGACTAAAATAGAGGTCCCCAAATTTAGTTGGCCTACTGCCCTCCTTAAAAAAAGTTACTCAGTGCCTCCCTGGAAATCTACTTTCTTTAACTCTTTAATAATTTTTTAAAAAAATTTGCATAACTTCAAAAAATATAAAATCTTTTTTTAAATGACATCTTAAATTTAATAATTTATTGTAAATTTGTGAGGTTTTTCGTGCATTAAAATTTTGATGACATAACATTGCATCATGTAACTGTATAGTATTGTATTATAAACAATTTGTTACATGCAAATATTCCTGCCGATGAATACTGGACTTGCCAATAACGTAAGACATATTCACCTGCCAATGCTTGCTTGTTAAGACATGCAGGTGGAATTGACCACTGATCAGTTATAACTCGTATTTTGTGAGTTTATTTGGAAAATAATGTAATCACTACAACTTTAACTCCATTATACAACAGATGAAACATGGATGAACTTTTTTTCAAAATTTTCTTCTCTTCTTTCCTTATGCTTCCACCAACCCCTTATTTTATTCAATGCCCCCCAATTGCACCCAAGGCTACTACCACCCCCTGGATCATCTTAGCACCCCCATGGGGCGGAATCACCCACTTTTGGAGCCTCTGATTAGTGCATATGTACTTAAATTATTTTGCAAAGCATCATGCACAAATGCGTTCTTGGCTAAGAAATGTCTAAATGATCTGTAATTTAGGACAATTAAAGTATTTTCCTTTTAAAAGATGGACAGCTCAGTACTATTCTGAAAGACAAGTGTGTATCTGTAGAATTATTTTTAATACTTTAATGATCTATTATTTCATTAGTGTGAAGACTAATTTTTTTCACCAGCTATTATTCTGCCCAAACAAAACTGATTGCAGCTCCCCTACATCTTTGTAGAGGATCTCCATGAGTTCTTGTGGTCTCAAAGTCTCTCACCTGCAAACAATCTGGGAGCCTCTCCATTTTTACCTAGTCTTGCCCTCAAATTACAAACACAGAGTGACTCAAATTTAGTGCAGTTTTTAGCTTTAATAACTCCAGAAGTATAAATGTTACAAAATTGAAAATGATATTATTTGACATGTTCATCATTTAAATTTATTGTACACTTATTCAGTCTTATGAAATTTGCATGGCAAAATTTGAATTTTAAACAAGATAGGGTACCCTCTCATCATGCAATGCATGTATAATAGCTTCACCTTCTTATAGAAGAGTGGATTGGAAGAGGATGTTCTCTTGCTTGGCCACCTTATCCACCTGGCCTATATCCATTAGACTTTTTTGGGGTTACATCAAAACTGTATGCATCAAAACCTCATTGTTTGGATGATCATAAGGCTAGGATTATAAATGTAATTTGTACAGTCATTGAGCAAGAGCTGAGAAAAATTTTTGCAAAATTTTGAAATCATCTAGGGTGATGTATTACATAGGACAGATGTTATTTTAAAATTTTTTAATAAGAAACATGTCAATATTTCAAAATATTGAATTAACTTTTTGTTTATTTTTGTCACTCTGTAGTAGTTATACTTTTGAAGCTATGAAAGTTTTAAACTGCACTAAAACTTTTGGGACATGTATTCCATCCTTGAGCCTGTCTCCCAGGGTCTTGTTCATTTTTTCCCCCTGATATTCTATCTTCTGAGGATGGTCCCATCAGAGATGTGACAGAGAGTCTCCCAACGCTTGTCAAAACTGAAACCCCTACTGGCTTTTTAGGTAATAAACATGTGGACTGAAATCAGAAAAAAACTAAAAATCACTGACAAGACATATGAATCACATGACTGACATGATACTTTGATGCTCATGACCTCTCAAACCTCTCCAAAAAAAAGCAATTTCATCTCTATATATGATCTTGGACTCCAAGAATCCAAATAAAGTAAGAACTCAAGGAACTAACAGCAGAGAAAACTAACATCTAACACCTAATGTGCTCCTCAGCATACCCTCTACCACATTCATCACAATCCCAGCAGCAGGACTGAGCTTGAAATAGAATTCAACACCATACCCTATATTCCATCTCCTAAAACTGCAGATATCCAAGTGACAGAAATTTGCTCAGGCTGTGATAGTAGCAAGGAGTTGACAGCAAAGAGGAGCAGTAGCACTCTGTGTCACAAGAGAAATTGACCAAAGAATTGAGGAAGAGAGGGAACAGAGTGAGACATATTTCCATACTTGAAACAGAACTCATCCTCCTCCCACTGCTATAGAGATCAAAATTCTAAACAGCATAAATTTTCTTGTGCTGTAATGACAGTGCCAATGAACTGAGAAATTGAGGAAACATGGGCAAGACATGTGGGGAACTTCATTAAGCCTGAAAGCGCCAGCATCTAGCTGAGGCCTGTTATATCCCCTCAGAAGTCATTTGGGACAGAGACTGAGATGGCAAACTATGAATTTCTGAGTATGGAATATGACTGAGGCTCTTTGAGATCCAACTCTCAAACAAACCCTCATTAAAGGGGAGGGAGTCAGAAAATGAATACTAGGGGGAGATAAAGGGGGAAAAATTGAAATTACCAAAGATCTCAGAAGGAAGAAAACTCAGCTAAAGATCTTGAGCATAAGCAGATAAACCAGTAGAAAGAAATATGGTCTTTAGATCAGAGGAAAGAGTTCAGACATCTATGAATAAGTATTTTAAGACAAAGAAAAAATTAATTAACCTCTGATGATGCAGAGAAGCCTGTGTATTCCCAAGAGAGCATGGAACCACAGTAGGATGTTTCTGAATGTTATAAAAGGGAAATAATAACTGTGACAGCCAAATGTATGGCCTGCACAGCAGAAATAATTGGCAGAACAGAAAAACTTGAATCCATGGTGCCTTACCAAACAAGCAAACAAAAAAAAGGCTAAGTGATTGGGAATGTGAATATATGGAAGTAAATAGCATTTATAACAACTATAAAGTCCTGAGCAAAAAACTAAAGAACTTCAGGTTACAGGTGTTCTCTTAGCTGAAAGTAGGAGCTTTCAAAGAAAAAGGCAGGTATGGGATGTCAACAACTGGTTAAGAAGGTAGATCTTAAAATGGGATTTAAGTTTCTGGTCCAGAGTTTAAGATATATGGATGGTAGGCTCTCAGCCCAATAAAAATATATTTGCCTCGAGACTTGGAAATGAGATCTCAAGACTTTAAGCTGAAAATAGAGGGGGCGGAAATAACTGTCTGTTGTCATAGCTTGCTGAAGAAAAGGCCCTTAAGTGACTGGATTCAGACAAAGATTGAGGTGGGAGAAATACAGTCTTATCCTAGAGAGAAGAGCTAGGATTGTATCAGGAGCTAATCAAATAGAAACCTGGCAAGGAGATTATTGAATGCCAAATCCAAAGGGCTGAAGCAAGCTGAAAAACTTAGTGTTAGGGGTAGAGATTTAACTAGACTAGACTGGAGGAAAGATACAGGGTGTCTTGGAAGAATGGATTACTTGTTTGATTTTCCGCTTGTCTCCTCAAAACTTCATTCTTTTATGGTGCCTATTGTGTTCTCTTCCCTTGCCCTGCCCTTATAGATCAACATGATTCCAGGCCCACTCTGCCATGACCCGTCCCGATTCAGTCATGCCAGAAACATTATAGTCTTGTACACATATATATCTTCAGTGTCTGGTGCCATAGAGAATAGTAATTACAACAAAGCAAGAATGAAAACAGTGCAGAAAACCAGAAATTCACAGGAAACATCACCCAAATGGGGAGGGTCATAATAAAACATGACTTCAGATTACTTATACACAAATGTGAAGAGCATAGGGAAATAACAAAGTTAACTAGAATACTTAATATGGTGAGATAAAAACCAAACACACAAGTATTATTGAAATATGATGTGATGATTCATCACTGGAATATGTCAGTGAAAAAGTATATATTATTCTAAAGTAACACACCAGATCAAAAGAGTAGTGGCATCAATGAGTCAATATATCAAGAAAATGTACTCAAACAAGAATTCACTCACCTGCCTCGAAATTATTATCTCTACATCAATGCTTATTCATCCAATCCCTAATCTCTTCCATGAAGCCTAGTCCCTCATCTCTCATTGGCTGTTGAACATCTGGAATGGGAATGGGAATTTGAAGATCTTCCCTGTCCCTTAATAGACTTGGGGGGGGGGGGGGGTTGAAGACCTCCCCTGCTTTGAAAGTAAACTCTGCCCCTATTAGGCTGAATGTAATCACATGGACCCTGTAGTTGGAGTTTTGCGGAAGGGAAGCAGAGTGCACAGGAAGCTGGTTTAGAGCTAGCCAGACATTGGGGGAGAGAGAAAACACTCATTAAGGAAAGAGAGTTTTGTGAGTAAATATTGATGTTGTATTGGTTTGTGGGAAGGCTGAAGGATGGCATGGCTCTCAGTGTTATTATGGCTTCTGAATATCTTTGGTACTATGATGGAATCGGCTTACTAGTTTTGGGATTTGGTTTTCTGGTGTCTAAATAAATTCTGCAGTTCTATTCTCTATCTGGAGAGTTTGGCATATTTTGTGATCGAACGTCATGCGATATTTATAGTCACGGTCTTTATCATGATCGTGGGTGCTGTAAATATTGCATTGCTGCTACAATATCTCCTCCTCAAACTAAGCAGGTTCAAAATATATCTTCTTTCCCACTAACCTAATTCCTACTTCAAGCTGTTGAGAGTGCCCCTATTCTCATAGTCTCCTGGGTTTGTAAGCAGTCACTTTTTACTCTCCCTCAGTTCTCGCCATCATTTAGTCATTTACCAAGTCTTGGCAATTTTACCTCTGTAACATCTCTCAAGTCTATTACCTCTCCACTCTCGCAGGACTTACCCTGATCAACTAACTCCTCGTGTGCTGTTACTCAAACTATTGTAATTCCCTCCTATCTGGTCTCCCTGTGTTCTATCTTTCCCCTCTCCAATCCATTCTTTACATTGCTGCCAAATTAATATTTTTGAGATAGAAGTATGATGATGGCACTCTCCTGCTCAAGAATTTTCAGTAGCTTCTTTCTGACAACCCTAGAATCCTGCTGGTGAATTGCAGAGTCACTGAAAGCAGCAACAAGTAATTTGTTTAAGGCCACTCCTTAAACAAATTCCTTATATAATACTGTAGAATTGACCACAGAGGAGGTTATCACATGTCAGTCATTAGCTCATTTGGGGGAAATAGAGGCAGCACTCTTCTTAGAAAAAAGAGATAATGTCCAAACAAAGATTCAAGTGAGAAAAAATCAGAAATTTTCTAGGTCAGAATGAGGGTTTCTTCAGAATATTCCTAGGAATTGGGAGAGGTTTGTATGGGCCAGCCTGAAGATAACTTGAGTGGTTGACTTGATAATGACTTCAAGAATTTGAAGGGCTGTCCTAAGTAAGAGGGATTAGATTTTGTTTTGCCCGGGCCCCAAGAGAATCAGCTTCAATCAGTAAGAGGAAGGTGCAAAGAAAATTGGGCTCAGGATAATTAAAAACTGCCTAAAAGCTTTGCCAGAAAGTGAAATGGATTGCTTCCAGAGGTGGTAAACTCTCCTTAATATCATTCCATAAGTACAGCCTAAATGATGACTTGTTGAAGATGTTCCAGAGGGGATTTCTCTTTACACACAGGCTGGATAGATGACTTCTGAGATTCCTTTTAAATCTGAGCTTCTATGATTTTATGAATCAAAATACTTTTGTGAAGACAGGATTACTGATTGACAACTGGGACCTACAACATATGGAGAGAGTATTTGGAAGAGTCTAGTTTAATGAAATGGTTTGTCTACTCATCTAAGGATATTTGTGCTTTAATAAAGCCTTCCATAAGCCATACCCCAGGCAGCAGTATCTCAAAAACTATAGGATTGTAGATGATAAAACTATAGGATTATAGAACTAGAAGAAACCTCAGAGATCATATAGTCCAACTCACTAATTGGAGGTAGATCTAACACTGAGACTCTTGGTTCAGGTTCTATATTGGAATAAAATATGGCATTTGAAAGTCATTGAACAGTTAACAAAGGGAGGGGGGGTGGTTTGTTGTTGTTCTTTAGTTGTGTCTGACTCTTTATGATCTGTGGACCATTACATAGGCATGCCAACGTTGTCCATGAGGTTTTCTTGACAAAGATACTGGAGTGGTTTGCCATTTCCTTCTTTAGTGGATTAAGGCAAACAGAGGTTAAGTGACTTGCCCAGGGTCACACAGCTGATTAGTGTCTGAGGCTTCCAAACCAGAACTCTATTCTCTGAGCCACCTAGCTGTGACCAACAAAAGGGTGTTTGCTTTGGATATGTAACAAGGCTCTTAGCTTTTCTGGATACAGTCTCGTCTCCATATAGAAATTCATCTGGTCATCGGGATAGGATATGGAGTTTTCTGTGGTCTTCAGAAGTCCATCAAGTCTGAAAGGCTTTAATTGGCTGGTGTTTGGAAGATTTTATGCATTTTACAAGGAACTGTATCAGGGAAATCAGGGTTAATCAGGCCCCAGACAGCTTTGTCTCCTTTTAGGGAAAGCTAATTCCTGAAGATCAGAGGAACAGAAGAAGCCTGGGTTTCCCCATATTATAAATGAGAGAAAGAAGTTGAGTCAGGAAAATACAGCTAAATATTAATTTCATCATACCCCTCATTTTATAGAAAATAAACTGAGGTCCAGAAAGATTTGGTAACCTGCTCAAAGTCACACAGGTGGTAAAATAGCAAATTTTAGGAGGACTTAAGCAAGATTTAAACCCATTTCCTCTGATTTCAGACCCAGCATTCCTTCCTACAATGCCACTTCCTGATGGTTGAAACAAAAATCGTCCACCAAAATCTATTACATCCTACTGTGTTGGAGGAGAGAAATTGTTTGTAGAAGGATCAATACTTCCCAAGTCTTTGGGTGACATTAATTGATTTCTGTTTATGATATTGTTGGAAAAGCTTTACAACAAATTTTTCTTTAATTTCCTGGAGTTTTTATTTTTTAAAAAAACTTTCTGGTAATCTTTATTAAAGCAAAAGCCAAAATGGACAGCTCACAGTTTGCTTGGTTATGAGGCAATTAAAGTTGATTTCAGTGTATCTATTATTTTCTGGTATACGTTTAAGGAAGGAGTGTATGCGATGTACAGGGAGGACTAGGACCTCTGATGTGAGGGTTTCTGAGCCCTTTTCATGACTGTTCATCCACTCATCCATTCATCCCAGGTTGGATAAGGTGATGCTGATTTTTTTGAACAAGCTGCAGAAGACTGAGGAAGCATGACTGGTATGCTAAGATTTTGTCTCTTTGTGGCTTTGTTAAGCCTTGAATTCCTGGGAACAGAAATTGTGAAGGAGTTGAGATGGACTGGACCCTGTGAACTTCAGTGTGGAGCAGGATCTATACGGAGAGCTGGACAAGGACCTGGGAGCTGCCTGCTTCTGAATCCAGGTGACTGTTTGATGGATTCAGGTAGGACCTGGGACCATGGAAGGGAATCCAGGGAATCTGAGAGACCACTCCAAGTCAAGCTGAAAGAAGAATTTACTTGGATGCTGTATACTGACTGAGGAATTGTAAATTTACTAGTGACCTAGGGGTGGAGGGTCTGTGTATTTTCTGATGCTTGAATAATGAATGATGAAGGATGAGTAAATGAATAAATGACTAAATGACTATACTTAGTTATTGATTACTGAATAAGTGACTGATTGAGTTAACTTAGTGTGCCCCATGAGCAGAAGACTTTGACTGTTGTACTTAGAGATGACTGAATGACTGAGTAAGGAGGCAAGCCTCCCAAAGCATGACTGAATGATTGAGTTACTAAATGATTGTTCTTTGTTCAAAACTTTGTGGCCACTGTGGTGGAAACTATGTGGCCATTTTAATGATAAGCTGTTATGAATACTATATTGTGATTTTCTGTGATAAGTTGTTATATTGTGAGTGTTGTACCTTGATTTTCTGTGAATGTTTTGCTTTGATTTGTTATGGAATAAATAGAGTGTTTGCTATACTGTGTAATCAGAACCTTAAAAGTTGTTCACAGTAGCATTCTTCTGGAAAGCTGCTTGTGCATGGCATTACACCTTCTAAGTAGTCTTTGGCATTTGTGGGTAGAAAAGTCTGGAAATTGCTACAGCTGTCTCTGATTCAGTCCCCTGAGGCTTGCTCTGACTCTGTTTGTGCCAGAGTGGACTGTGCTGGACTGTGCTCTTCTCTCAGACTGGTACAACAGACCTTTCCTGTCAACCATCCAGGTTGTCTTAGACTAGAAATTTGTTTTGGGATCTGTCATTTTGTGGAGTCTGCTACTTTAGAATTTGTTTAGGGTCATTTTTTAAACTTGTATTTGGAGGGATTTGAGGGACATCTCAAGCAAGTCCCTCCTTTTATTCAGCCATCTTGGCTCCACACCCCTATCCCTGTCCCCGTCCATTTCATCCCTTATTTTCAATTTGTGTATTTGTAATAGTCAAAATGACTTAGTCACTCAAAGTCATTGTTAAAACAATATTTCCATTACTACAATTTTTTTTTTGCCATATCATGCCTGTACCTTTTCCTTTCTCATTCACTTCTGTGACCATGACCTACAAGCAAATCGTCTGTCTTTGTTTTTGAATGGGATATGCCAACTCACTTTTCTATTGCTGCACGCATCACCCCTTTAACTTGATGGTCCAAAGTACCCCCTCCCTGGCCATCACTTACTTAAATTCCTCAAGGGCAAGAACCATCCTTGCTCTTGAGTCTATAGCCCCAATATTTGGCATGTAGTAATTGCTTAATAAATGCTTTTATATTCATTCATCCCTTCAACCCAAGATGAGAAGTATGATAGAAGGTATTTGAGTGAGAATTATCACCTATTACTCCCCTAACCACTTTCAGCCTAAGATTTAACTCCTTCTTGCTCCTCAACCTTGCCCCTCCCATGCCCCAACCCAATTCTACCCCCATCTTCTATTGTGCCCTCTGGAATTCCCATTCAATAACAAACACATTTTTCTTCATTTTGGACCTCTTATTCCCATGTTTCTTCCATTTCCTGGCACTCACAGCCTTTTCTCAATTGACACAATATCTCTGGTCTTCTTTTCCAGGACTAGCTGTACCTTTTCTCACACCCAACATCATACTGGTCATAGAGGGAGAACTGTAACATTCTTTGACCCCACTTCTACTTTCAGATTTTCTCTTCCCCACAATCATTCAGTACTATCTTCTCTTTTGAAGTTCCTATTTTCAAAGGACCTGTTTTATTCACAATTCATTTCTGAAAATTTTGTTGAAGGGTCAATTGTCATCACACAAATTGTTACAAGGTTGACTGTAATTTTTCAAAAGAAATCATGTTATAAATGGAGAGTGAACTTTCTCTCTAAGAGTCAGTAGACAAGAGAATTTATCTCAGATCCCGGAAGACCTGGATTCAAGTGATTTCTCTGATACATACTGGTTGAGTGACCCTGGGCAAGTCACTTAACCTCTTAGTGCTCTAAGCAACTCTCCAAAACTTAGTTGTACAAAGATATCATTTCCTGCTTTGGGAAAGGAAGTTTCTTCATCTGGGAATTACCTGTATCGATGAAATCACAGGTACATCCTTGTCTTTATTTCTAATTCTTCTCAAAATAAATCATGAATAGGATGAACACTCTTTTGCAAAGCCAATGGTACTTCAGTGGGTTAGAGACATCTAGTTTGCATAATAGAGCACTAGGCCTGGAGTCAGAAAGATTAGAGTTCAAATCCTGCCTCAGATACTGAATAGATGTGTGACCCTGGGCAAGTCCCTTAAATTCGGTTTTCCCCAGTTGCCTTGGCTGTAAAATGGTGGTAAAATAATACTACCTACTGCCCAGAGTTGTTTTGGGGATCAAATAAGATAATATTTTTTTAAAAATTTAGCACATTGTAGGCACTATATAAAGGCTAGCTTTTATTATTATGTTGTTATTATATGTGATCCAACTCACATAGACATTCTTTTCATTGCTGTAAATTGCAAATGAGTCACTTCTTCTCAAGCTATATATGTGTTTTGAAGACCTCTAGGCCTTTTTGCATTTTGTGAGTAAAAGAGCAACACCCTTTGGGTTCTCTCTCTCTCTCTCTCTCTCTCTCTCTCTCTCTCTCTCTCTCTCCCCTTCTCTCTCTCTCTCTCTCTCTCTCAACACACACACACACACACACACACACACACACACACATATGTATATATATTTGCTGAGGCCACGTAATAGGACCATTTCCTTTTCTGATCTTGTTTTCCCCTGAATTCTGGAGTCTTTCTGGGTCAGTACATTTTATAGACTTTGCCTCCATGACCAATCTGCCTTCTCACCCTGAAACTTCTCTTAATGTCTAGACCATCTCACCTTGGAACATTCCTCTCCTCTAGTTCTCTTCTCTAATAGGTAGCTTTCTCCATTGTGGGGAGTGGCCCAGGCTGGAAGGTGGTGCCAAGATGGCAGAGAAAAGGCAGGAAATTGCCTGTGTTTTTCCCAGTTTCCCTTGAAATCACTTTAAATCATTCTGCAAAGCAAATTCTGGAGCCACAAAACCCACAAAAGGACAGGGTGAAACAATTTTTTAGCCCAAGATAACTTAAAAGGCCCATAGGAAAGATCTGTCTCACTTGGGTAAAGGGGGAATATAGCCCAGCATAGTCAATGTCTGGGCAAGCCAGCAAGAGGCCCCTAATCTTGGCACAGATCAGCCACCAAGGTCCTGGGACCCTGGCTCAAAAGGTCAGAAGCATAGCCAGTCAGCTGTGAGGCTTCTAGTGGTCAGACCTGGCAGGCCCAGAGGTCCCAGCACAAAGAACCAGGAAACAAGACCCTGGACCCTGGTTTAAGAAGATTTGGACAGTTCTCCCTGCACCCCAGGAGTAGAGTTCAATTTTAAAAATCATAAAATAGGCTGGAAAATGAGCAAAAATAACAAGATAAAGGCCCTGACCTCAGAAAGTTATTATTAGTGACAGGGAAGATCAAAACACAAACTTAGAAGAGAATAATGTCAAAATGTGTATATTGAAAGCCTCAAAGAGAAATACCAATTTGTTTCAAGCCCAAAAAATCCTTCTGGAAAAGCTCAAGAAGGATTTTTTCAAATCAAATAAGAGAGAGAAAGAAAACTTGGAGAAACAAATCAGAGTTATGTAAGAGAATCATGAAAAAAAGTCAACAACTTGGTAAAGAGCAAAAAATTGAGAAAGAAAACAACTCCTTAAAAAATAGAATTGGCCAAATGGAAAAGGAGGTGAAGAAAATAATTCCTTAAAAGTTAAAATTGGGCAAGTGGAAGCTAATGACTCTATGACACAACAAGAAATGATAAAACAAAATCAAAAGAATGAAAAAATAGAAAATTTAAAATGCCTTATTGGAAAAACAACTAACCTGGAAAATAGATACAGGAGAGAAAATTTGAGAATTATTGTACTACCTGAAAGCTAAGAGAGAGACACAGAGAGAGAGAGAGAGAGAGAGAGAGAGAGAGAGAGAGAGACAGAGACAGAGACAGAGACAGAGACAGAGACAGAGAGAGAGACAGAGACAGAGAGAGAGAGAGAGAGAGCATGCTTAGGCATCATATTTCAAGAATTTATCAAAGAAAATTGCCCTGATATCCTAGAACCAGAGGGTAAAATAGTAATTGAAAGAATCCACTGATCATTTCCTGAAAGAGATCTCAAAATGAAAACTCCCAGGATTTTGTGACCAAATTCCAGAACTTTCAGGTCAAGTAAGAGGTCCATGCTGACCATCTCTTTATTCCCTTCCAGGATGTGCTAGAGCCCCTACAGATACTACTGCCACCATGCCCTGATGTGAGCACCTTCTTCTTTCTGTCTTTTCAATTCCCTTTTATGTGTTGTCTTCTTCCAGAAGAATGTAAGCCCTTAAGGGCAGGAACTGTTTCTTTTGGCTTATATTGGTATACTCAGCTCTTAGCACAGTGGGTGGCATTTGGTGCTTGCCAAGAGCTTGTTGCTTTGCTGCTTACCATTTGGGTTGCCACTGGAAATATCCTAGTCTACTGGTGCCTACCATGGAAATTTAAATGCAACAATCATAAGCCTCCAGGTCATGGAATATCAGATCTAGAAGAAAACCATCTAGTCTCACAAACATATTTTATTTTATTTTTTTTTTTAATTTATTTTTTATTTACTCATTTACTTTTAATTTACAAGATTCAGTTCCACAATCACTTGGGTTTCAGATTTTCTCCCCTCCCTTCCCCCCCCCCCATGGTGGCGTGCAATAATGTATAG
>CM053590.1:157908463-157926097 GCA_028646515.1 Pseudochirops corinnae | reverse complement strand
TTAAGGCATTCTTCATGTTTATTGGAGGCCTCTGGTGGGGGTGCTCTGGCCGCACTCTCTTCCTCCCTCTCTCTCCCATGATCTTTCTTTTCCCCAAAGAAGGAATCTGGGGTTTGAGAGCTGTTCTTACTTTGCTTTTTATGCTTATTCTTACTCATGGTTGTTCAGTGAGTGATTTTTTTTTTCAAATCTCTGTGGGTCTCTGCTTCCAGAAGGGAATGCTCTGTCCCAAATCGCTGGGGTCCTCCCGGCTGCCATAGCTCTCAGGAAGATGCTGGGACCCTTCCTAATTACTTCCGGCTGACTGGATAATGAAGACTCCAAGACCGAGGCCCAAGATGGCGATCCGGATCCAGGCTGCTCAATGCAAGAGCACTGGCCTCAGAACAATCGTTCAGTCCCCCTGCTGTCTGCAGGCCGCAGGTGGGAAGCTGCCACGCAGAGGCGGGTATAAAACCTCTGCCTTTCGCTTTTCCGCTCTGGAGGCCTTTTGGCCAGACTGCTCCTCCCTCCCAACTTCACAAGTCCCACTGAGCTGCTAGCACCTGCTGCTAATCCGCTCACCAGAGAGACTCCCCTGCTCCTCCCTCCAGCCGCCCCTGGGGCACAGCCGTGGCTTCAGGCCAGGCTGGTTTCGGTTCGCAGTGCTGATATGGTCCCTCGTAGCCGAGCTGACTTTAGTGGGGAGTATCTTTGTGTGAGTTTTGGAGTTCTAGGATTGGTTTAGAGTCCTATTTTATGGGTATTTTGGGGTGGCTATGTGAGAGCTGCGATATGTTGCTGCTGCTACGCCGCCATCTTGGCTGCAAATTTGCATACTAATGAGATGGATGTGCTTATTTATTTTTACCTAAAGAAAAAATCTTGGAATATTCATTCTGCAGGACTCAGAGTATCTTCAATGTTGATCAATATTTTACTTATAATTATCAATGCTGAGAATGCTGCTTCACATATATATGTAGTACAAAATGGCGGAAGTATGTTTAGGATCATTTTAGAAATTGTTGGAAATTCTGCCCTGATCCCAAGCCAAAATTCATTTAACAATTTTTTAGGAAACTCAAGTTTTAAACCTGTATTGTTTAAAACTTGGCAAATTCTTCTTGAATTTTTAAAGACAGATGACTTATGTTTTTTTATTTCAATTGAGTATGATTTATGTACCCAACTTAATTTTTTAGAATCAAAATTTGAAGGGAAGTATTTCTGAAACTGTATCCCTAGGCACTTCAAATGACTAATTATAACTCTTTCAATTAAATCTTTGGGAAGGTTATTTTCAATTATAAAATCATCTGTAGCTATAAACATTTCTCAAGAACCATTTTCTACCCTTTTCTTCCATACAACATTTTTAGTAAAACATTCAATTTTATCTTTTAACATAAATATGTTAGAATTTTTTCTTTGAAGTGACATATTTAAATCATTTAGTTTTTTGAAAATATTTAACAAATAACAGTTTTGAAAGCCATGAGTGGTTATGAAAAAAAAATAACAAGATCAGATTTCTGCTCAGGCAAAAATATAATAGCTTCATATTTCAGTTTCAATTATCTGTTTAAATTTCACCCTTTTGAGAGTCATCTTACTTCTGCATGGAGTAATAAACTTTTGTGATCAGAGTCCATGTCTTTCCAAAGGTTTGAAAACAAACAACTGTTAAGGGAACAGCTTTTGATGAGTTAATGATTTTGATAGTATAGCAAAGCACAACATCTAACTCTGGTGATTTTTTTTTTTTTGGCTACAAGTGCCTCCTGACAGATCGTGCAATGAGTAAAAGTGATATGTTCATTGCCTCCAGCTTTAGCTTTTGCTACAAATCCAACATTCTTGCCCATCGTTGCTCTAGCACCATCTATACAGACTCCAATGCAATTTTTCCACTGTAATCCTTCATTTGCAAAAAAATTATTTGACTTTAAAATATATATCTTCCCCTTTTTGATGCCCTTCCAAAGGGTGACAAAACAATAATTCCTCACGTGGGCTTCTTTCATAAACATATCTTACATAAAATAACAACTGTACTGTGTTAGAAATATCAGTTGTTTCATCTAACTGAATTGCAAACTTTGGACTGCCCTTAAGCTTGATAATAAACTGCTGAAACTAGTCGTTACTAATTTCAGAAATTCTTTTGGGAAACAGTATCATTCGATAAATAAATTTTGTTAATTTCATCCCCATGCTTTTTCCCATGGACTATTCTGACATTTTAATAGCAGTAGGTAACATGAAATCTTCTCTTGTCACATAGGGCTTTTTAGTTTTTGTAATTAAATAAGGAATTTCATAAAATGAAAGTAAATACTCATTGACAGTAACAACTTTCTCAAAACCATGTTTCTCTTTATTTGAATATTTTAAAAGTTGTTCAAAATATTTCATTGGTTTATTGCAAAACATTGCATCCTTGGTATTAAGATATCATTTTAGTTTGACTGGTTTCATGCTCTCTGCAGCCAAAACTTCCTTACAAATTAAGCAAAGAGGTTTTTCCACACAGACATTTTCATTAGAAGCAAATCCATATTGCAAAAATAATTGGATATATTTCCTTTTTCTTGTGAATTTAGGTGTACTACAACCTGGTAGCAAAAATTCTGCCATATTGTCATCAGTATTTTTACCTCTTCTGTATATATTTAACCATTTACCTATAACCAAAAAATATTTTTGTCCTAAGATATAAATAAATAGTACTAACAATTTCTCAAGTAAATGCTAGCATTAGTTTATGAAATTATACTTGTTTGTGCTTACTTTAAAAAATTGATGTTCACACCACATACAGCAGTGATCATGGAGAAATTTATTAAAATGGCTTTTGTCTTTATTTGCTGCAATTAAACACTTAAGTTTCTGTAAAATAAGGAGAGAATAACAATTTTTAAAATGAAATATTATAACACAATACAACCCGAAGATATACAAATTTGATACTTATATGCTGAAGAATGATGTTAGGAAAATATTAAAAGTCTTTATTTTCCATAATTAAAATATTATGTTTCTGTAAGACCAGAAAACTTTGTATGTAAAATAAAAACATTGCAATTCATAACATACAATAGTCCTGAATCTGAGCCAAGGTGTTTCTGGCAGCATTTGTTGGTGTTGTATGGTGCGACAACATGCACAGTGCAAAGTGTGCATGTTGTATGTTCAGAACCAAAGTTGCAGTGAAGTTGAGCTATGCAACAAGGGCCAATGCTGCCAGAAACACCTTGGTGTTTGGATTCGTAACAGGTTTGATTTTGAATTAATTTTTGGTCATTGCATATTCAGAAACCTTTTACTCTTGCCAAATTATTCACAACCCCCACATTCAGTTACACAAGTTCATATGGGGTCGCAATCCATAGTTTAAGAAGCATATATCCATTTGGAGTTTATTGTGGTTTATATGTTGTGAGATATTGGTCTAAACCTAATTTTTATCTAACTACTTTTCAGTCATCACAGCAATTTCTGTTGAACAGGGAATCCTTACCCCAGTAGTCAGTATCCTTGGGTTTATTGAATAGTATGCTACTATATTCAGTTGCTTCTGTTTCTTATTAATACAATAAGTTCCTCTAGGCAACTTTTCTATTTTTTAAACATTACCAAATAGTTTTAATAATTGCTAGGTCCCTCTCATTCCTAATTTTTTTCATTGTTTCCCTTGAGATTCTTGGTCTTTTGTTTTTCCAGATGTATTTTTTTATAGTTATATCTAGTTCTGCAAAGTAAACTCTTAGTTTCATTAGTATGGGAATAAATCTATAAATTAATTTAGGTAGCAGCACCATTAAAATTATATTTACATGATTCAACCATGAAAAATTAATGTTTTTCCAATAATTTAATTCTTTCCTTATTTCTGTAAAGAATATTTTGCAGATACATTCATAAAATCTTGAATGTGCCTTGGCAGATTGACTCCCAGATATTCTATTCATTCTGTATGACCTCTATTCAGTCAGTTGTGGTTGATTCAAGATATCTCACATGTTCTTCTAATTTTTCAGTCTTTTGTTCCACTTCCTTATTAGATCATAAGACCATTGATTTTAAGCTAGAAGTCATTTAGGCTATCCTCCTACCTTTTGCAGATGAGAAAACCAGAGAGGCTGACTGCCCCAAATTACACAGAATGATAGCGGCGGGATTTGAACCCAGGTCCTTTGACTCCAGAATCACTCCTCTTTCCGTATTGTCCCTCATTGAATTATTGCAGCCCATTTGTTCCCTTCTTCTTTTCATGGCATCCACCTTTTGGTTAAAGCTTATCCTTCCAGGTGTTCTAATTCATTTTTTCCTCTTTTTTTTTTCCAGCTCTTCCTTCATTTCTTTCATCTATCCCTAAGAATCCTTGTGACCCAGTATTCTTCTAGTGCTCTATTTGTAATCATAACTGAGTTATTTTCTTCTTCTTAGGTTTTGTCTTGTAATTGTCTTAATCCATAATATTTGTTATTGTATTTAGAGTTTTCTTCAGTTTAGTTCTGTCATCATTCTTAGCTACTAGATTGGAACTTTGGGCAGAAGTCAAGCTGGGCTCTCTTTTGGATTCTTGGATAGAGTGGCTGGGCCTGGTCCCTTCATCTTCTGCAAAATATACCCTGCTACTCTGTTGCAATTCTGAGTGGGATGCTTGGATACTGTTCCATCTTCCATACTCTCTCTATTCATTGGCTCAGGAGCTATCTGGAGTTAACTCCTGCCAGCTTCTATAGGGACCTGGAGCTAGAGTAAGAGTAGGGTCCAGGCCCCACCTACTGCAGCAATCTTCAGTTTCACCCCCCCCATATACCCACTTAGCCTTCAGTCCCTGTTGAGCTGTCCTAAGCCCCATGCCCCCTCTTTTTTTTTTTTTAAACCTTACCCAGAGATTCCCCTGGATTCCAACTTCATTCCCCTACTTGGAATATCTACAGATTTTGGTTGCCTCCTGGCACAGTACTGGGCTGGATGGAAATTGCTCATTGGTGTTTTTCTTTAGTTTTGCTAAATCTTTCTTTGTGTTATCTGGCACTCTTCATCATTCCTATGGTGGTTTGGAGGGAGCTGGATTTAGCCAGAAACTTTCTTTGCTGGAAACCTCAATTGCTTTTGGCAAATTTTCATTAAATAGTAAAAAGTGGGACACCTCCAGTTTAACTGGGAGCTATGGTGAAAACTAGTCTCCCAGCTAGGACTGGCTCCTATTAAAACAGTGCTCTTTTGTGCTATAGCCTCATTCTCTGCTCACTCCAAACTCCCATTTTCCAAATCTATTCTCAAGACAAGATCTGGTGTGCACATTTATTCAAGGTGTAAATGACTGATTAACTTAATGAGTTATCCCTCCTAAAGGTGACTTTAATTCCCATCCCTTTGAATTCTCCATATCACCAAGAACTTCATCATTCTGTAAGATTACATTAGTATTGGCATTCATATCTCATCTCTGCCACTGAGACCTGTGATTAGAAGGCAGAGAAGAGAGCTCCTTCTAAAATCCTCCACTTAAGGAAGGCATGCAGGCCAGCCATCTCTTCATTTTCCACCCCACCATGCTCCTTTGAATTTCTCCATCTTACACACTCCCCTGACCTAGGTAACTTCACCACCACCTTTTCAGTTTCCTTTTTGTGTGTTGTCTTCCCCCATTCAATCATAAGATGGTTAAGAGTAAGGTCTTTTAATTGGAAATTGAGGGAATGCCCATCAATTGCGGGATGGCTGAACAAGTTGTGGTATATTAATGTAATGGAATACTATTGTGCTATAACAAATGACAAGCATAGGCATTTCAGGAAAACCTGGAAAGACTTATATAAACTGATGCTGAGTAAAGTGAGCAGAACCAGGAGAACATTCTACATAGTAACAGTAACATTGTGCAATGATCAAGTATGAATGACTTGGCTCTTCTCAGTAATACAATGACCCAAAAATTCCAAAGGACTCATTATGGAAAATGCTATCCACATCCAGAGAAAGAACTGATGGAGTCTGAATGAAGACAGAACCAGACTATTTTCACTTTCTCTTGGTTTATTTTTGTGTGTGTGGTTTTTTTTTTCCTTTTGTTCTGTCTTTTCTTTCACAGTATGACTAATATGGAAATGTTTTATATGATTGTGCATATATAACCTTTATCAGATTGCTTGCTGTCTTTGGGAGGGGACTGGCAAGAAGGGAGGGAGAAAAATTTGAAATTCAAAATCTTGTAAAAAATGGATGTTGAAAATTGTCTTCACATGTACTTGGAAAAAATTTAAAATGATTTTTTTTTAAAAAGAGTAAGGTCCAAAAATAATAATAACAAAAAATAAAAATAAAAGAGTAAGGTCTTTTTTTTTGTTTGTGTTTGTATACCCAGTGCTTAGAAAAGTGCCTGGCATGGAATAAGTGCTTAATAAATGTTTATTGATTCCTTGATCATAAATCTATATTACTTATAAATTTAGATGAAATCCAAATGAAATGGACTCCAGAAGTCATCTAGTCCAGGCATTTCACTTTATAGATGAGAAAACTAAAGACCAGAGGGGTTAAGTGATTTGCCCATGGTCTGACAGGGAGCAAATGCCTAACCCAGGACTTCTGATACCAGAGACACTGCTTCTTCCACTCTACCATATAAAGATTGGAGTCAAAGAAATAATATTTCATTGTAAGTGTTGAGGCATTAAGGATCTACTTGAGGCACATTTGGAGTACCTGGGGTTTTCCTGACAACCCTTAGATCCCACCATGTTAGTGCCAATTAGCATACATAGGGTCAACTCTGCTTCTGGCCTAGAGCAGGGAACAATTCTTCCAAAAGCAAGGCAAGAAATTTGCCTTGAGATGTAGTGCTAGCTCAGCATTTTTTTTTCTTTGCCACCTGACCTCATGTTAGAAACTTAAAGCAGTCAGGACAGATAAATTTCTCTTTTGCCAGATCACAAATATATACTTGAAACAGTTTTGATTTTGATTTTGCCAGCAACCACAAGGAAAATGTGAACTGTCTAGTCTCAGTTGGGAAAGAAAAAAAAAAAAAAAGCTTACTTGCTCCAAGGCTATAAACCATCACATGCCTTTTTCACATAACCCTATTTCTCTAAGAAAACAGCATTAAGATAAATTATTTCTTAAGGGGAGAAGTAGAGGTCTTTTATAAACACATGATCCTTTTAACTTTTAACAGAGAACAGAAACAAAGGAAACTGAGCCAAAGAAGTCAGTTTGCTCCATCAAGTCAAAGGGGAAATGAAATGTGCATTTTCTAGCAACCTTTTCAATTTCCTTCTTATGGCCAGTTTAATTCAACAAACATTTATTAAACATCTATTATTTGCAAGAATATGTCCTAATCACTAAGGAAAAAAAGTTTAGATGGAAATTTCTGCCCCCAAGGGGCATATAATCTTCCAGAGGTCAGATAGGAACTATATACAGATAAATATATAATACAATGTAACACGTCATAGATGGGGATAAACTGGTCTATACAATTTGCTTTGGGAAATTTGAGAAAGGAGAAAATACTTTTATTTAGGAGGAACAAGGAAGGTTTTATAGAGAAGATGGAATCCTTGAAGAAGAAAAAAAGAATTTTAATAGGTAGAGATGAAAATAGAGCATGATATAGGCATAGGGGACAGCCTAGTAATTGTATAGAAGTGAGATGGAAGGGCAAGATTAGGGGAGAGGTGTTAGTCCAGCTAGAACATAGGAGTGCATAAAGAGGAGTAATGTGAAATGGGATAGAAGCCAGAATATGGAGGCCCTAAAAAAAGACAACACAAAGGAATTTGTATGTCATTCTAGAGACAATAAGATGCCAGTGAATATTATTGATGAAGACAGTAATATCTGTTACTTAGGAAGATAATTTTGGCAGATTCAGGAAGGACGGAAATGCAGAGGAAGAGATCAGTTATCAGATTATTACAATAGACTTGATGAGTAACAATAGAGAACTGCACTAGTGTATTAAGGGCCATCCCAGGGACCATGCATAGGGATAGGCCTGTGTCTGGACCTTTGCTAAAGAACATTTAAAATCCATTGACACATGATTTTTCTTCTCTGATATGCCCCCTGACATTCAAAGATGATTGTCAATTAAGTGAGGAGGAAACACTGAGAAACACCCTCTCAGTAAGGTATAGGAGCTGCAGAATAGTTACATTTCCCTCATTTAGTAGGCCAGCATTCTTGGAATACATCCAGGACAGGAAGACCTGGCCCTTTCTGTGTTTGTCCTCATATTTAAAAGTCAAGTTTTGCCCTTGAATTCTTTTATGGGCTTTCTAGGCCTTCCATGCCCCTGTGTCTTTTGTTTTACACTGTCCTCCTTTTGTTAATTATTACTTAAAAGTTGACTTCAGACATTACTAGTTGAATGACTCTAGGCAGAACACTTTATCTCTCTGTGTCTCATGATCTCTAATGTCTCTATCAGTTCCAAATCTATCATCCTTTGAAATTACAAGCAAGACACACCTAGTATCATTAATTGGTTTTTTGAAAACATAATGTCAAGGAAAAGATACCATCTTATCTCCTGTAGGGGCTGACATGTGCTAGTAATTGGGTAAGTACCATGCTGAGGGAAAGCCTCTTCTCCCAGGAAAGACAAAGGGCAGATGGTGGCCTCAGCCGATATAAATCAGGGACTGGGGCCTGTCAAGAGCCAAAGTTTCTCAGAGTGATGAAATCTAAGATAGAAGTATGGAAAATTAGGGAGTGAAGCAAAAACATCAAGCCAGGAAGTCTTGTACAGGAGCAGAAGAAAACATCAGAGGAATTCATTCACCTGATTGTTTGTCCAGTACAGTTTGTTGTTGTTGTTCAATCATTATTCAGCTGTGTCCAACTCTTCATGACCTAATTTGGGGTATTCTTTTCTTTTTTTTTTTTGTCTTTTTTTTGGGGGAGGAAGGAAGGCAGGGCAATTGGGGTTAAGTGACTTGCCCAAGGTCAGCTAGTAAGTGTTAAGTGTCTGAGGCTGGATTTGAACTCAGGTCCTCCTGACTCCAGGACTGGTGCTCTATTCACTGTGCCATTTGGGGTTTTCTTAGCAAAGATATTGGAGTGGTTTCCATTTCCTTCTCCAGCTCATTTTGTAGATAAGGAAACTGAGGCAAACAGGGTTAAGGGACTTGCCCAGGGTTACATGGCTAGTAAGAGTGTGAGGTGGGATTTAAATTCAAGTCTTCCTGGCTCTAGTCTGGTACTTAATTCACTGCACCACATAGCTGCCCCTAGAGTCCTTACCCAACTTAAAATCTAGGAAAGAATGAATGAAAAAGCATTTATTATGCATGTACTTAATGTCAACAACTGTGCTAACTGCCGTGGCTACAAAAAGAAAGAGTAAGACAATCCTAACTCTCAAGGAGCTCATACTCTGATTGAGGGAGACAATACATAAAAAATAAGTCATTAGGGAAGATGGGAAGGCCAGGAGTCCTAAGGTTCCAGCTCTAGGTTACATCAATAGGTCAGATGGCAGGCAGTACATGGGACCTGATGGGCACAGAAAATGGGCAGAGGATACATTCTGGAGGATCTTAGCGGGCAGGAGGAAGGCAGATGGTAAGGCCTAATGGCCCTCGCTCTCCTCAGAAGGAATAAAGTCATGGACTCCATCTCCCGATTCTGGACATTATCACCGGCTATGCTCTCCCTTCTGGTTCTCTGCCTCCTAGCTTCCCTGGGCTCCTTCCCAGTGAAAATCCCATCTTCTACAAAAAGCCTTTCCTGATCATCCTTTATGCTAGTCCATCACTTCTATTGCTTATCTCCAATTTATCCATATCTTGTTTGAACGCAGCTCTTTTCATATTGTCTCCTCCATTAGACTTTGAGATCCTTGAGAACAAAGACTGTCTTTCGCCTGGTTTTTTATCTCCAGCACTTAGCTAGTAGCAGGTGCTCAATAAATGTTTATTGACTGATTAACTCACATCTCATCCATTCAATACATAGCTAAGCAACCTTGGCAAAGTACAATAAGATAAGTTCACAAGTAACTATAGTACAAGTCAGAACATAAATGCCTGAGAAAGGTACAAAGTACTTTGGGGATTGAGAAGAGGGAAAGGGCACATCTGGCTGGGAGAACCAGGGAAGGTTTCATGAAGGAAGTGACATTGGAGCATGGCCTTCAAGGCATATTAACAAAGTACAAAGGAGGAGAGAAGGAAGAAGGGAATTCCAGTTGAAAGGAAAAACAGCAAAAGTACGGAAAATATATTGAATAGTAGGACCTGTTCAGAAGACAATGAAGTAGACTAGTTTGGCTAAAATGTAGGCTGGTGCTGTGATACTTTGGAGTCAGGACAGGGAAGGCCCTGCCAAGTTTAGAAGTTTAGACTTAATTATCTTTATGAAGGAATGTCAACTGGTTTTAATCATCTTAACCAAGTAACATTGACAGTAATAGAAGTTGAGGTTGGGACCAGACTAATGTTTCCACAGCTATTAACATTTATAAATACAGTACTCCAATACTCCAATGGAACTATGGTCTCATCTAATTGCAACCCATTCATCCCTGCCCATTCCTTACAGTTCTTAACTGTGTTACTTCAGACCAGGCCCAACCCAGACAAGCCCAGTGATTCAAGTTCCAGGTTAAGATGAAGGTTTACTCGCGGATGATAAAAATGCAATAAAAACATTGCTGATATTGTATTAAGAGGAAGAAACAAAATGACACAAACTAAAGGATCCCTGGTAAAATTGGAGGCAGCTAGGTGGCTCGGGAAATAAGTTCAAATTTGGACTCAGACACTTACTGGTTATGTGACCCTAGATAAGTCACTCATCCTCAGTTTGCCTTAATCAACTGGAGAAGGAAATGGCAAACTACCCCAGTACCCTTGCAAAGAAAATTCCATGAACAACAATAAGAGCAACAAAAACTCCCCTCCATTTTCTATTTAACATAACAATCAGTAACAACCAGGAAGACATCCCTGCAGGGCAATGGGAATGCTACAAAATCCTCCAGAATACCAATTCCCCATAAATTGGCTCTTTTATGCCTCAGGAGCAAGAAAGCCAAACCAATCATTCAAGTCATAATTCTCCTTCCCACCTCCTCAACCAAGTCCCCAGGACAACATCCTGGACATTTTAAGGGGAAACCGTCCCCGGGTTTCTAAAATAGATGCCCATTCTACCACATTCCTTTCACAAAAATTTTCTATGACACCTTCCATAATTAAAGTAGTATTAAGACAATTCTAACCTAATAAGTAGCATCAGAGGAGGAACTTCATATAAATAATAAAAACAAAACAATACAACCTTCTAAAAAGTTTAATTCACGTAGTCAGAAAGAGTTTCAGAAGCAGTTCATAGTAGGTCTTCTGATACTTCTGATACTTAGTAGATCTTCTGATACTCTTCATAATAAAATGGTTCCCTGATCAAAAGCAGTGGTGCAGTGAGACTTTAAGAAAGAAAATGTGTTCTCTTAGGGCAGTTCTTACTTTGGGGGAGGGGGCGGTAACAGAACCCTTTGGCAGGAAAATGAAGACTACAGATGACTGAGAATTTGTTTTTTTAATTCACAACTGGAGGAAATGCTAACTATATGAGATGTTTTAGGCAACCCTAATAGATTTCATTTAGCCCTGTCCACAGTAATCAGCACAGAAGCTGACTGTACAGGTATTGACTTCTCTAAATTCATAATACCCATCCTCACAATACACTCCTTCCTCCTTGATTAGCCACCACAACCAAGACTCAGAAAGGAGCTCTTCAACTAAACTGCCAATCATTCAAACTCTACTTCAGAGAGCGCAACCCTGACGGGCTGGCCACATTGTTCAAATGCTAATCATACACTTTCCAAAAAGATTATTTTAAGGAGAACTCACACATGGCAAGCATTCACATGATGGCCAGAAGAAGTGATACAAGGACACTCTCAAAATATCTCTTAAGAATTTTGGAAGTAATTATGTGACATGGGAGGCACTGGCACAGGATCACCCAGCAGCATGGAGGGCCCTCATCAGAGAAGGGGCTGTGCTCTCTGAACAAATCGGAATTGAAGCAGCTCAAAAGAAATGCAAGATGCACAACTTTACCACTCCAAATGTTCACATGGACCATTTGTGCCCAATCTGTGATAAAGCATTCTGAGCTTGTATTAGTCTGATCAGTCACAGTTGGACATAGTGTAACTTGACTCTAGCATAGTGATGTCACTTTGGTCCTCTTCAAGAATGAAGGACAGCAACCAACCAACACCGAGGCCAATATGTAGCAATCCCTTATGTGCTTGGTGTTCCCCTGGCCCCCACCCCCTTCTAAGCCACAGTAACTTAAGTATATGGCCTCCAGTCTTACTGAGATCCTACACTTGGAAGAGCCAGAGTTTTGGCTGAATCTTGTCCCTTATCCAAGGAAAACTCATAGTAACAGTCCCTCAAGTCTTGATACAAAGACATAAGTGACTTAGCATGACCAGATGGAGTGGAAGAACTATCCAAATAGGATAGTCACTCATTTAACAAGCATTTATTAAGTTCTCACAATGTGCCAGGTACTATGCTAAGCACCAGAGACAACAAAGAAAGGTTTTCAAGGATGTCCTGAAATTGGATGGAATAGAAGAACCCTTATTGCTATTTCTATATAATTTTACTAACATCCTCATATACAATCCTAGATGTTCCCATACAATTTTGCTAAAATCCTCATAAGCTGACTAATAATTATTCCTGCACAAATCATGTTTCATAAGCCATATTCAAAGTTTCATATGGAAAAGAGTATCATCACCCTCCACCCATCTAATATAGAAGCAAACAAATGGTGTTTTTCTCTACTCACAATCTCCAGGACACCTATATGCATGGATAGTTCCTTTTGCCTCAACAGTTACTAGGGCTTCTCCAATCTCATGCTAAAATATCACCAGTTGATATTCCCAAAAGCCTCTCTGGTAGCCTGACTGGGAAGGTCCATTACTAAAACCTGATGCCATGAGACTGGCCAAAAGGTAGATTCTAATTGTAATCAAAGCAAGCAAGTCATAAGGAATAGGGTGAAGGGATGAAGGGAAAGGATGGAGGTAAGGGACAATATAGCAAGCCCCCCAAACCCATCTCTTTCTAAAAATTTTACTCTCTCCTTTTGTGGAGCCATCTCCTTAAATGTAGAACAAGTCATTTTAGTCACCTAAAAGGGACAAAAGTCAGTGAATATTTGAGGTTTCTAAACGGCTTAGCTTACTATCCAAGAACAAATACTTCATAAATTCTGCAAGCTTATAGAACTAAGCAACTAACAAAAAATTCTGAGGTACCCTCATTAGACAACACTCTTATTAGCCATTGTTCTAATGATTCATTAGCTTCCTGGTTAAATTTCTCCTGCTACAACCTCAATTCTTTGATGGTGAAAGCTTGGTCAGCCTCAAACACTCCCTTACAAGGAAGTTACTACCAGTGAGAAGATTCCTAAAGGATAAGAATGGGACAATCCCAAGGCTGTCTTTCCACAGATGCCAGTTCCCAATCCTTAAGATAACTTCTGCTTCCATTCTCTTCCTATATAGACCTAATCTTGGTAGAATATTTAACATACTGTCTAGTAAAACCTCTGAGTCCCACTTCTCATCTGTAACCTCTCAGCCCTAGCTTCCATAGTCAGTCAACAAATGCTTATGAAACAACTATTAATTATCAGACACTGTACTAAACATTGAGGACACAAAGAAAAGTAAAAAATAGTCCCTATCTCAAGAAGATCACAGTGGAATAGGGAAACAACAGGAAAACTCTATACAAATAAGATACAAAGATAATTTGGAGACAATCAACCAAGGAATTGGATCAGCATTGAAGTGGTTTAGGAAAGGTTTCTTACAGAAGGTGGGATTTTAGCTGGGACTTGAAGGAAGCCAGGGAAGTTAGGAGGCAGGGATGAGGAGGGAGACAATTTCAGGTGTGAGGGATGGCAAGAGAAAATGACCAGAGTCAGGAGATGCAGCATGTTGTGCAAGAACAGCAAGAAAGCCAATGTTAATGGATCTCAGAGTACATGCAAGTGAGGAAGGTAGAAGACTGAATGGACCAACCAAACCCCATAGATGGCCACCCTGTCCCTTTAAGGGAAACTAACCCATTTGCCATGCCAACCACATGTCCTCCAATAGGTTTGTAAAAGAGGTACACCCAATACGCTGGCTTCCCTTTTATACTCTTTACATCGCATGGATATCTGTGGAGCACACAGAGTATACACTGGTTGTCATTTTGTTACATGATCAGTCAAACTTTTTTTTCTGGTCATTCTCTTGCATATTTATATTCTATATACCAATTCTCCCAAATAACTTTGAAATTGTAAAATGTTTCAGTCTGCTTAAACCCACCACTCAGCACTCAATTTCCCTTTGTGAGATCAACTTCAATTCTTTAGAAATTATAGCACTGTATGAAGGGTTAGGAACATGGACTGGATTGGTAGTTCCACACCTTAGAATAAATAGATAATATTGATTTTATAAAATTAAAAAATTTTTTTGCATAAATAAAATCAAAGCAACTATAAATATGCTACTTACTTGGAATAAATTAGAATAATTAAATTCATTGACATGTTTAACAAATCTTATAACTGTAGTGGTTGCCCTTCATTTTCAAATATGACCAAAATGACATCATTGTGTTAAAGTCAAGATACAATGCGTCTGACTATTGACGAATCAGACCAGTATGAGCTCAGAAGGCTCTTCCACAAGTCAGGCACAAATAATTCATATGAACATTTGGAGTGGAGATGTCTCTAAATTTGCATATCTCACATTTCTTACAACTATGTAAGACACACACATTTCTTACAACGCATTAAAGTAACATTTTATTATTTGTTTATTATTATATATTAATATAATTTATTATTATATAATAAATTATTATTATATATTAATATAAAAATATTTTAATATGCTATAAGTCCTTTACTACAACTGTTGGTTTTTATAGGATTCGACATTGAGTTCAAAAGATGTTGATACATTCCTTAATTCATTATGAAACCACAAACCACACTGGATATTTGTATATTGGATATTTGGGGCAAGTAAAATGACAGGACTATAGTTCAAGAAGACCTGAGTTCAAATCTGGCCTCAGACATTTACTAGTGACTGTTTGCCTCAGTTTCCTCATCTGTAAAATGAGCTGGAGAAGGAAATGGAAAACCACTCCAGTGTCTTTGCCAAGAAAAACCCAAATGGGGGTCATGAAAAGTTGGACAGGACTGAAAATGACTGAACAACAAGTATCGGATATTTGATGAATAGTCCATTTTTCAAAGTCAGTTTTGATTATAGACCATAGGTTTTCAACAGACTTTTAAATTGATCAAGCTCCCAAATCTAATAACATTTTCTTAATCCTCATCCTGTTGGTAGCCTTTGACACCATTGATCACTCTCTCCTCCTAAATACTTTCTCCTCTCCAGGCTTCTTTTCTCTCTGACCATACTTTCTCAGTCTCCTATACTGATCTTCCTCCATACTATGCCCATTTAACAATGGGTATTTACCAAGAGTCCATTCTTGGCTCTCTTCTTTATTCTGTCTATACTATCTTGTCTGGTGATCTCATCAACTAACATGGATTCAACTATCATCTTTTGCATGCCTTAAAGAGCTACATATATATATCCAACCCTAGTCCATCTCCTGAGTTCCTGTCCTACATCACCAACTGCTTTTGGAATATCTCAAATTGGTTGTCCCACAGACAAGACATCTCAGACTCAACCTTTCCCAGACAATATCTTTCCCATAAAACCCTTCCCTCTTCCCAATTTTCCTATCACTGACAAGTACTATCATTCTTTTCATCACCCAGGCTCACAACCTCAGCATTATCCTCAATTCACATGTCTAATCTATTCCAACTCTTGTTTTTCTACCTTCGCAACATCTTTTCTGAGTCCACATCTCTCCTATATGTCCACTTCTCTTTCCTCATATAGCCACCACCATGGTGCAGGCTTTCATCATCTCACTACTGCAATAGCCTTCTGGTTTAGTCTCCCTGCCTCAAGTCTCTTCTCACTCCAATCCATCCTCCATTCAGCTGTCAAAATTGTTTTCCTAAAGCATTGGTCTGACCATGTCTTAGCCATCCACACATTGGCTTCTTATTACCTCCAAGATCAACTATAAAACACTGGCATTTAAAGCCCTTTATATCCTGGCCCCCTCTTACCTTTACAGTCTTCTTATACTTTACCCCGCTCTAGCTGATGGGGTACAGGCTCTGTACCTTAAACTCTGAATCTTCCCACTTGATGAGCCATTTGTCTGAAGCCAGTAAACCTTTCATTATTGCTAGCCCCAAACCTCTTATTCTTAACCCAGCCTAGCTCTCCATTGTCTAGCTACTTCCCATCCTTGATCCTATCAAAATATCTATAGCCAAACCCTACCCTTAAACTAGCCTAGCCCTCCATTGTCTGTCATCTCTAGGTAGCCTTCAGCTATTTCCCACCCTTAATCCTATTCCCGAAATCTGATCTCAGTTCCATCAGATACTCCTTAGACTCCTCCTCAAGACCCTCCCCAAACCCCTCTTCTAGACCACCCCTAGATCCCTCCCACAATCTTTCTGTATATAAGATCCATCTTGCCTCCATAAGGGGGGGTAGATTCAGTCTAGCTCAGATTCAGTCTTTGTCAGATTGTTCTCACCCCCCTTTTCAATACAAGCTGCACAAAAACTTGGGCTATTTAAGAATCTATAAATTATGGCAAATCTTTAATAAACTTTGGCTGAGAGATGACTTGAGTCAAATTCATTTGGGCAGGATCCGGCGTGTTGATATTTTGGGATCTTGAACACCTCTAAACCCCAAACCTCCACACAGCCACTCTCTAATCCCACTACACTGATATAGTGACTCTATCTCCTGACTCAGTGTCTTTTCACCAGCAGATATCCCTTCCTCCATTTCCTCCCTTATGTCCTTACTTCCCTGGACTCCTTGAAGTCTCAGCTCAAATCTTGGCTTCTGTAACAGACTTTTCCTGGTAATTCTACCACCACTCACTATTGTTAGTGCACTTTGTCTCAGACTACTTTGCATTTAAGCTATATGGAGCCAATTCTCATCATTCACAGTATAGGCAGCTATGTAGCACAGTGGATAGAGTGCTGGGCCAGGAGTTAGGAAGACCTAAGTTCAAATGTGGCCTCAGACACTTTCTAGCTTCACCCTGTTTGCCTCAGTTTCTTCCTCTGTAAAATGAACTGGAGAAGGAAACAGCAAACCACTCTAGGATCTTTGTCAAGAAAACCCTAAATGGGGTCATGAAGAATCAGACACAGTTAAAGACAACTAAACAACAACAACAACAAAAAGTTCTGTAAAGCCATCAAAAAATGCTGAATTAGTAAAAACTAAAACATTGCTCTTAGGGTAAATACAGGATTAGGTTTCTGTAAGCTTCTGGTATATTTACTTTATTTTTTTTTTTAATTTTATTATAGTTTGCGTCATTCATTTCCACAAGATTTTGAGTTACATATTTTCTCCCCTTCTTTCCCCTACCTACCACCCCAAAACAGTCATCCCAGTGTGTCCCCCTCCCCCAGTCTATTCTCTCCTATGTCACT
>CM053590.1:157879940-157907963 GCA_028646515.1 Pseudochirops corinnae | reverse complement strand
GGGGGAGGGGGGACACACTGGGATGGCTGTTTTGGGGTGGTGGGTGGGGGAAAGATGGGGAGAAAATATGTAACTCAAAATCTTGTGGAAATGAATGATGCAAACTAAAATAAAATTTAAAAAAAGTATGCAAATTTGCTTTTGTCATTAATAAATGGTAAAATTAATATGCATACTAAAGAATTGTTTAAAAATAAATTTCTTTATGGTTTATTATCAGTAAATGTTTGATTTGTGTACTTGTTTTATATACTTATATACCCAGGGTTGCATAAAAATTTCCTGGGCAAAAAGGGGTTGCAAGTGGAAAAAGTTTAAGAAGTCCTGACCTAGAAATTAAAGGTCACACTATAGATATATTAGAGGAAAAAAGAAGGAAATATCTTTTGCAACTATGATGAGGGAAATGATTCTTAACCAAATAAGGAATAGAGATCATCATAGAAGATAAAATGTGCAATTCCAGTTGTATAAAATTGAAAAACTTTAGCATAATCAAAATCAGTGAAGTTAGAATTGGAAGAGAAACAGTGAACTGAGAAAAATTATTTGCAGCATGTTTAACTGATAAAGGTCTGATAACTGACACGTATGAAATAGAGATAACTCTGTAAGAATGGATATGTGGGCAAAGGATATGTATCCATAGGTAATTTTTAAATTAAGAAATGTAAGCTACTAGCAGTTGCAATAAAAGAATGCTTAAAACCAATATTTAATAATGTATGTAAATTTATATACAAATTGAACACAACTCTGTGGATCTACCCCAATAGGTTGGCAAAGATGATAAAAGAGGAAAATATCAATTATTAGAGAGGTTGAACAAGGATAGGCATGCTAATGTACCATTGATGGAAATGCCAAAAGTTTGAAGTGTTCTGGAAAACAATTTGGAAATACATCCCCAAAGTCATTAAATTGTACATTTCCTTTGACCTGGTGATAACGCTCCTGTACATATAACCCAAAAAGATCAAAGATGAAGGGAACAGATCAATATACTCTCAATTTTGATATCATCATTTTTTGTTGTAATGATGAGTTGCAAACAAGATGTGTGCTTATCATTTGGAGAATGGCTGGATAAATTAGTATATTAGTATTAGCATAATCAAATCATTCTTCCATGGGAAATGATAAATGTGAAGAATTCAGAGAAAACTGGGAAGGTTTTTATGAACTGATATATATGATCATAGGAGCAGAACCAGGAAAATAATTTGCATAATGACCACAAGATAGGATTGTATTGAAAAAGAGAAAAACTTTTAAAGTCTTCAGAACTCTAAACAACACAATTGACAGATCATGACTTCAAAAGAAAGTTTTGAATTAAATTGAAGTATACCCTTTAGCCTTTGTCAGAGGAGTGATGGACTAGAATTGTAGGATGAGACATACTTTCTCAAAATGTTGATATGTTTTGTTGACTACATTGGTTATAACAAAGGAGGCCTTTTTTGTGAGTGCAGGGTGTGTTAGTAGGTAATCATGAAGAAAGGAAGGAAGGAAAGAAGGAAGAGAAAGGAAGAAAGGAAGGAAAAATTACACAGAAGAAAACGGGTTCATAGGGAGATACAACTAAACAGGGAAATTTTGTTACAACTTTGTTAAATTTTATATGCATTTTTAAAAGACTAAGCAAATCTAACAGAAATTCATGATCGTCTTTTTGGTTCTTTCCATATTGAAAGTTTTGTGTTCATCATTAAGTTCATAATAAAAAATGGAAAAACCGAAACAAACCACATTCATATAAAACAAAAGAAGCACAAATTAACTTGGTTCAGGGCTTGAAAGAAGTCACATCCACTCTCAAATATATCAGGTTATGTATAAGTATAAATGAATTTTAAAAAATGTATAGCAGCGGGGCCTAGCACCTTGAGGTTACTGAAGTACACTGTTAGTAGTTTCATTATCACTTTGAGCTCCAGTCAAGGTTAGGCAGGTTACAGAAACTTTTTGTGAAGTTAATTAAGACAAACAAACAACTCTTCTTGTTTTGTGGAATTGGAAGCATATCTTCAAGGTTGTACCAACGTATCTGGCTCTTCTCTCCCCTTCTCCTCAAGCCCTGCCTCCCCAACATCAAATTAATGGCTGCCATTGCCTCCTCATCAGAATGGTCCAAATTAGCTTTAAGTCACTGAGACTACACATATGATGTTAGAGGGAGGAGAGACCTCATATTTAATTTAGTCTAAGTCCCTACTGTTACAGATCAGGAAACTGAGTCCCAGAGAGGTTAAATGATTTGCTCAGGATCAGACAGAGTTGGAGTGTCAGCCATGGCTTTTTGACCCCCAAATCTAGTGCTCTTTCCACTATATCATGCTGCTGCTCAAAGTCCAAATAGACTGAAGTAGAGAACTGAGCTAAAATGAAATTTTTGGGTGTGTATCTTAGACAAGGTTTAAGAATTGATCCCCTTTGCAAGCTACTCTTCACTGGGGAAATTCTGAGTTTTCTCTTTGACACAGTTGGCTAGACTAAAACAACAACAACAACAAGAGCTACTGCTATAGTACATGGAAAGAGAAATTCTCTGGCATTAAAATATGATGATATTTAAAAAAAAAAATAGACTCCCTGTGTGTTTATCCTAAGTAGTTACCAACCCCTGGTTGTAATGAGAATGGGAATTTGAAGATCTTCCCTTCCCCTTAATAGCCGGGGGGGGGGGGGGGGAGGGAGGGGCATTTTGAAGACCTTCCCTGCTTTGAAAGTAAACTCTGCCCCCTAATAGGCTGAATATAATCACCTAAAGCCTGTGATGGAGGGAATTTACTGAAGGGTAGAGCAGAGCCCACAGGAAGCTTCCCTGCTTTGAAAGTAAACTCTGCCCTCTAACAGACTAAATGTAGTTACATGGAGCCCATGGTGGGATGAATTTGCCGAAGGGAAGCAGAGCCCACAGGAAGCTGGTTAGAGCTGGCGAGACGGTGGGGGAGAGAGGACCTCAGGCAAGGAGATAGGGAAGTTTGTGAGTAAATATTGATCTTATATTGGTTTGTAGGAAGGCTAATGCTGTGGCTCTCAGTGTTATTATGGCTTCTGAATATCTTTGGCACTATGACAGAACTGGCTTACTGGTTTTGGGATTTGGTTTTCTGGTGTCTAAATAATTGCTTCAGTTATATCCTCTATCTGGAAAGTTTGGTATATTTTGTGATTGAACGTCATGTGGTACTTACAGTCACAGACTTGATCGTGATCGTGGGTGCTATAAATATTGCATTGGCGCTACACTAGTCCAGACTCTTCAAGCTTCCGGGTCCCATATGGTCATATAGGGACATAGTTTGTCATTTACACTCTGTCAGAAATATCAAGTAAAGATTAATGATGGACTCAGAACCTACATAATACTGAATGTTTAGCTTTAAGGAACCAAGAAAAATTCTTTTCAAAACTAACATGGAACTCTCTATGGATAGTAAAACTGATTTTTAAAAAATTGTATATTTTGTTGGCAATGCTATGCCTTTAAAAAAAAAACAATCTCCAGCTCTTAGAACAGTGTCTCGAACATGGTAAGCATTTAATAAATGCTTTTTGACTTGACTCCATTTAAAAACACATAAAGAGAAGCCAGAGGTCCCATTTTTACAGTTCTTTCCTTTCTTATCATTGGAATCACAAAAGGACTAGATCTACCAAGATTTGCTTCCAGTGCTAATTTCTGGCAGAATTCAGCTGAAAGAAAAAAAAAAGGTCTTCTTGGTTCAGACTTTCACTAGCAAATGTTACCATGGAAATGGATAGAGGGAAATTGAGGTTTAGAGTAATAAGGATATGCAGAGTAGCCAAGGAGACAGAGGACAGAGCATCTTGCCTTCCAGCGCTCTCTTAGCCCTAAAGAATTTTAATTGTGACATTAGATAGGAAACAGTCATTCAATATCATTATCAACAGCATTTATTTAACTCCTGATTACACTTGTTAAGAACCATATAAAGTGAGAAGAGCCAATTTCTGTTCTCCAGGAACTGAGAATCAAATAGATCCCAGCCAAGACACCACCAGATGATATAATCTACATGGAAGTACTTAAGCCATTTTATGATTTCTTTTCCCTCTTTGGCCAGTCACTTTAAATATTATGGATGTATTTTATCTTTACATAATTGTCATTTCCAAGGATATCTCTTTCTCTTTTCTTAATCTAGAAAGCCATACATTGTAACAAAGAAAAGGGGAGAATGGGGGGAGAAGCAGTTCAACTGAACCAATCCAAGCATCAATTGAGTCTGACAGTATATGGAATATATTGTCTATATATATAGGTATGGAAATAACTGTAGTTACCCACCTTTACTCAGAATGGAGGAAGACGTATTTTCTTATGTCTTTTCCTGGGACAATCATTATCATAATAATTAAAATAGCATACAGTTTTGTCTTCTTGTTTTTTCCATTTCTACTGCAAGTCAACAAGCATTTATTCAGTACCTACTATGAGCAAGGCATTGTGCTAAGTGTTGGGAATATAAAGATAGGCAAAAAGAGTCCCTGTTCTTAAGGAGCTCACAGTTTGATGGGAAAGACATTGTGCCAACGAATATACACAAAGGATCCACACACACACATATACATACATGATATTTTGGAGATCATCTTGGAAAAAAGGCAGAGAGACATTATAAAGGTAGAATCAACAAGACTTGGCAAATGAGTTGATATGGGGGGAATGAGAGGGACTGAGTGGTCAAGGATGACATGTAAATAAGTAAATCTGCATAGATGGGAGGATAGTGGTGCCCTTGATAGTAATAGGAAAGATAAAAAGAAAAAAGGGGTTTGGAGGTGGGAGGCAGGGAGGATAAGTTCAATTTTGGACATGGTGGATTTAAAATGTCTTCAGAGACATCTGGTTTATGATATCTAATAAGTAGTTATTATTATTATAGAAGCCAGAAGAGAGGTTAGGATTGGCCAAATAGATCTGAGAATCGTCTGTGTAAAGATCCGTGGGAGATGATGAGATCACCAAATGAAATAGTATAGAGGGAGAAGAGGGCCCAGGACAGAGCCTTGGGGGTTACCCACGGTTATCAGGCATGACCCAGATGAAGATTCAGTAAAGTAGGAATGAGAATGGGCAGACATGTCAGAGCGGAATGAGGAGAGAGCAGAGTAGTAGCAAGGAAAAGAGGGTGATATACTGTGTCAAAGGCAGCAGAGAGGTTAAGAAAGATCAGGACTGAGAAAAGGCTCTTAGATTTGGCAATTAACTAAGTAACTTTGGAGAGAGCAAGCTACAACTTTAATTGATAGATAATTAAATATCTTATAATTACATGTATTTTATAATACATGCTAAATATTAAATATGATTAAACATCAGAATATAATGTAAATATTTCTTTAAGTGCACACAAAGGAATTAAGTTGAGGAATGACTAGAGAAGGCTGAGAGTGGAATGTTGTGGGAAGCATTAACATTCCTTCAATTTGTTTAGGGCTGATTTCCAGGAGGAGCTTACAGAAAGAACTTTTTGAATGACAGCATGCAGTTTGCCAAACTAAGGTAGGAAGGGAATGCCAAACATAAGATACAGCTTTTAAGTAGGTTCAAGGCTGGAAGTTAAACAAGGGAATGAAGGAGTAATTAAGTTAATTGGTCTGGAAGAGCTGAACAGGTGGATCGTGTAATCAGAAGAGAGGTATGGTGGTAAATGTTTAATGATTGACTCTCCAGAAAAATGAATGCACAAACATACTTTTAAATTTCATCTGTTACTAGCATTTTATGCATCACTTTCTTTTTGTTTTGTTTTGGTTTTTTTTTGCTTTTTGGAGAGGGAAGGACAGGGCAATTGGGGTTAAGTGACTTGCCCAAGGTCACACAGCTAGTAAGTGTTAAGTGTCTGAGGTCACATTTGAACTCAGGTCCTCCTGACTCCAGGGCTGGTGCTCTATTCATTGTGCCACCTAGTCATCTCTATCCATCACTTTTTTAAATCTAGAAGATAGGATAAGCAGGCTTCATTCCAGAAGAAAGGAAACAAACCCATATAAGCCCCAAACATACATAGGACTACCAAAATAGAATTGAGGGGAAAGGGAAAGGAAGACATTCATTAGACACCTACTATGTGTCAGACACTCTGCTAAGTACTTTACAGAAATTATCTCATTTGATCCTCACAAGAAATTTGTGAGGTACGTGCTATTTTGACCCCCATTTTACAAATGAGAAAACTGAAGCAGACAGATGTTGGTTGTGACTTGGAGAGGGTTACACAGCTAGTGTTTACAGACAGATTTGAATTCAGTTCTTCCTGACCATAAATCCAGTGTTCATTGGAATTAGCCTTTCTGATCCCAAATGAGGTCTCCAGGTGTAACACTAAACTTGCACTAGTTGAGGAAACAAGGGACATTATCTTCAACTATCTTCAAACTCTGGGCCAGGCTTGCCAGGACTAAACTTAGTCTGAAAACGTGACCAGAACTGGAGCCCCTTAGTGGGAGAGGGCATCATCCACAGCCCCCTAGACCAGTGCTTGTTGGTTATTGTAAAAGGATCGTATGTCTATCTGGAAAGGTCTTTATAGGCCATCTAGTCTACACATTTTATATATAAAGAAACTGAGGTCCAGAGAAGTGTATGAAAACAATTTTGATACCTCTACTCAATTTAATCAGTATTAAGTCAGTTTATTGTGATTTAATGGGTATCAGGGATTGTACTGGGGAGATAAGTAGAATAAAGTTTGATTTAATTAATGCTATAAGAATAAGAGTCATATGGGTTACAATTAATTAACCTACCATGTGTTGATGAATATTTCTTCTATTTGATTAATAGGGTAGATTTATACTTTATTAGTTAGGCCTGCTGTATGGATTTATGTCAACTTCTGTTAAAAATTTCCTGTGTTAGTACTACTCCCCCTATTCCTATGAAAGAACTGTGCTTGGAAAAACACAGCTTTCTTGTGCTTCCTTGATCTCTAGCCATAATGTTTTGGATAGCCTGTGGAAAGCCCCTGTGTAGTAGAACAGACTTTCATGCTCCCCTTCTTCTATGAGGCAGATATGCAGAAAGAGTATAATCTCGTTGGGTGGATGCTTTCACTGGATCTATGAATGACTAAAGAAAGTTTCAGGGTAGTTAATCTGCAAGTCTTGTTTGTGTCTCCCTGTTTGTTTGTGCCTCCAGGCATGGTCCTAGGATTAAGTTTTAATGTATAATGTATACCTAATGTATATATATACATATATGATGTATACTTAATGTATACCTAGCCTTGGGCTAGGGTAGGGAGTGGTCAGGACTAAAGAAGGGTCCGGGCATTTCAATTACCTCAGAGTCTCTGCTATAAGGAATATAAACCCTGTGATTTTCTTGTACGTTGGCTCTGTATGAAATGGCTCTGTAATAAACAGACTATCGAATACATCCCCGTCTCTCTCTTTTATTCAGTTGGCTGCTGGGCCATATTTCTGTGCTGGTCACAGCACCCCAGAATACTTCTGACAAAGTATTAGTGGTTGATGGACATCTCCCTTAGCTAATCATAAGAGTTTCCCCTGTTTCTGAAGATGACCAGTCACGAATTGTAATACTTCGTTAGTGAGCTCCCAGTGTCATGAAATCTGCTGGATGATGGATAGAGGAACCCTTGACTGTGAGGAAAGTCTTGGATCCAGTTGCTTAGGGACCACCAGTCTCCCTAATAAATTAATCATACTCAGAGCACTGCCTCAGTTTTCTTTTCTTGCAAATTGGATTTTTGCAGCCCTAGGTGAAACAAGTGTTTAATGTCAAAAAAGCAGCAACTGGATGAGTTAGAATTTGAACTTGGGCTCTTTGACTTCTTTCTCATTGAATATTTCAAATTCAGTGATCTGGACAAAGAAGTTTTTTTTAATTTGATTTGATTTGATTTGATTTCTAGGTTCATGAGAACCAGTTGTAAGGTTTGGAAAGTCAGAGGAGATATGATCAAATTTATTGGTAAAGAAAACAAATTTAAGTGATACTATAAAGAATTAATTAGATAAGAGGAATCCAAAGAGTAGAGGGCTGTAATATTCCTATTGAGCAGGGGTTCTTTAAATTAAGTCCATGGAAGTCTATGGATAGATTTCAGGGAGTCCATGAACCTGGATGGGGAAAAAAAAAATTCATCTTTCTTTTCATTAACCTCTAACTGAAATTTAACATTTCCTTTAATTATTTAAAAATATTCTAAGAAAGGGTTCATAGACTTCATGAGACGACCAAAGGGATCCATGACACAAAAAGGTTAAGAATTGTTCCCAAGAGATGACTAGGGCATGAAGTGAAATGGTGGCTTTATGAAATGGAAAATGGAAGGGTAGATCCAGAAGGTATCATGAAGGAAAAAATGGCTTGGACAACACCATCATCAGATCTAAAATTAGAAAGGTATTGGGATATTGATTGGGTCCACCACCTTCATCTAAGATTCCGAAATATGAAGGCACTTTAAGGTCACACAAGGTTTCATTGGAGTTTCAAATCCAGGTCTACTGATTCTAAGTATAGGATTCAAGGTGGTATGGGAAGGGCATAAATTCTGGGAAGTCATAAATTACTACAAAGTTTTACAATGTTTGTAATATAAATTCACTGTAGTATGATGGTAAAACAGGATGCAAAGGAAAGCTGTAGAGAATGAGTGATTACTGGTATGACCTATATCTAATTTACTTCTTCTAATATTCTACCTATTCCACTTCAACACTTCAACTCAAGGTGGATTTCGCTGGTGTGGATACTCCCTTTGCTAATGCAGATTGCAACCCCTCTATGACTTAGAAGAGTTACTGTGGACCAAAACAATTGTCACCTAATGGCCAACCTTTAGGCAGTGAGCCTCTCTAATTTAGTGAAGCTGAGGCAGTGATTGCTGGGTCATACTTCATGCTTGAAGTTCCTCCAGCTTGGTAGATCCTCCCAGAGTTTATGCTCTGTTGTCATAGACCTTGAGAAACGTACAGGATAATGTACATACTATGATGAAGCAACTGTGTAGGACTGCTCTGCCCATTAAGGCAGGTGGGGTTGGAGGGTGTAGTTTTACTGCAATATTTTAGAAGGAATCCAGCCACTTCCTACTCGTCCATGGTAACAAAGAACGGAATTGTCACAGCTATTACAATTTACATAAACCTCCAAATGATCATTGAAATCATAAGGGTTCTTTCCGCCTACACCATATTTATCCTCTCTCCTTTCCTTCCTTCCTTTTTTCTTTCTTTTCTCTCCTTCCTTCCCTCTCTCCCTCCCTCTTTCCCTCGCTCTCTCCCTTCCTCCCTTCCTCCCTCTCTTTCTTTCTTTCTTTCCTTCTTTCTTTCTTTCTTTCTTTCTTTCTTCCTCCAGACTAGAAGTTCAGGGGCTATTACATGGGCTCCATCCCACTATCTATTTTTTTCATTGTTCCATCTTTTAATTTTAGTGTCCTTGTTTATAATATGTATAGGTATAGATAGATATATAAAATTTAAAAATTTCAATTAACAAGTATTTATTCTCTCTCTCTCCCTCTCTCCCTCCCTACCTCCCCCAGAGATGGTCAAGGATAAAAAGGAAGTACTTTTTCTAGATATATGTAGTCAAGTAAAACAAATGTCTACATTGACCATGTCCAAAAATGTAAGCCTCATTTTGTATCATGAATCAATCACTTCTCTATCAGGTGTTGAGTCACATGCAATATTGTTGGCCCCTTAGTATCATAGTTGTGGTTGCTCATTTTATTCATCAGAGTTAGGAAGTCTTTCAGCATTGTTTGTCTTTACAACGTTTCTCTCTCCTGTTACTACTAAACCATCAAAGAAGGTTTCCCTCTGTTCCCATTAACAACTTCATACATAAGTTTGATATGGTCCCAGACTGTTCCATAGTATTTGATACCATAGGTATGACCATCCTATTCTCCTTGTTGGTTAATCTCTTGCAAATCAGAACATCCCAGTCCCATATTCTTCTCTCCCTCAATTACTTCACTCAAAGGTCCTAAAGTGTATGTGTGGAAATGGGATAACATCTTATTGACATCAGAACTTTGGCTTGCTCTGTTTCTGATCTAAGTTCAGTCACCCATCCTTAGACAATCTGGTGCCCCCTTGCCCACCCTCCTATCCAAGGAGGTCACCACATTCATGTATAACTTAATGATTAGCTTAGCTCACCAAATATCAGAATTCCTGAGTTTAAAAACCCCACCAGCCTTAGCCTCTCTGGTAGCTGCATTCATCTTACTGATTTATATATATGTTGTATCCCTCATTAGAATATAATCTCTTTGGAGACAGGGACTAACTATTCTCTGTATCTCCAGCACTTAGGATAGTGCTTTGAACATGAAAACAGGAAGGAGGACTTTGATGACAAACTACTCTCAGCAACTTTATCTTAGCAAGATATACAGAGCCCCAAGAGCTTAAGTGAGTGGCCCCAGATGGCACAGCCAATACTTGTCAGAAATTGGACTTGAACCTAGCTCTTCTTGGCTTTGAGGACAGTTCTCTATCTACTAGGTCACACTTCCTGGAACATAATAAGGGCTTAATAAATTCTTGTTGATTGATTAATTTTAACCTTTTCTGTAACCAAATTGGCAAAGGATAGAGTGCAGGGCTTGGAGTCAGGAAGACCTGAATTCAGATGCAGCTTCAGACACTAGCTGTGTGACCGTGGGCAAGTCACTTCATCCTGTTTGTCTCAGTTTCCTCATGTAAAATGAGCTGGAGAAGGAAATGGCAAACTATTCCAGTATGTTTCCCAAATGGAGCCACGAAGTTAGACACAACTGAAATGACAGAACAACAACTTATATAAGGGACTGGAAGGAAACAATATATACATAGATAAGAAAGTATAGATAAGTAAGACGCATAAATACATAGAGATACATAGATAAGTAGATAAGTATAAAATATGTGCAAGATGAATACAAAGTAATTTCTGAGTTAAAGGGAAGGTCGATCTAACAATCAAAGATCAGGAAAGGCCTCTCATAGGAGGTAGTTCTTAAGACTGATGAGCCTCCAGGCATCTTAGACCAAAGATGCAGAAAGGAGAGACAGCTCTGCTCATAATAGCCTTGTGAAGCAGTTAATTCCATTTTATAGATATGGACTCTTTCCCACCTTGCCAACAGTAGAATGTAAGACTTCCTGAAGGCAGAAATTGTATTGTTTTGTTTTGACCTATGTTTCTCCAGGGTCTACTAGTGCCAGGTTCGTAATGGATCTTTAATAAATTTTTGTTGGATTGAGGCTCTGAGCAGTTCAGTAATTTCACCAAAGTCACTCAGTCAGGAAGTATCGGGGTTTTGTCTGATTGGAGTCATGTCCAACTCTTTGGGACTCCATTTGGGGTTTTCTTGGCAAAGATCCTGGACTGGTTTGTCATTTCTTTCTCCAGCTCATTTTATATATGAGGAAACTGAGTTAAATGAGTGAAGTGGCTTGTCCAGGGTCACACAGCTAGTAAGTATCTGATGCTACATGTGAACTCAGGCCTTCTTGAATCCAGGCCCAGAGTTCTATCTACCACGCTGCCTAACTGCCCCTGATTTAAATCCAGATTTTGTGAGTTCAGTTGAGAGGTTTTTCCACTCCCTTGAAACAAAATTTTAACATCAGCAAAAAAGTATCATCTCATTTTTATAAAGTAGGTGCAGCATTAACTCACATTAAAATCAAAATGTCTTTCTACAAATTACAGAGGCAGACACAGATTGCTTCTATTTCATCATTTGCAGTGGCTCCAGGAAGGTTCAGGAAGGCAGCTAGGCTGAAGAGTTTGAGGTCTCAGGAACTGCAGGGATGCTAGGGCTTGAGAATGAGTTAGTAATCCACCTTTGATAGAGGTAACTTCATGACTGTCTGAATGCCACAGAGTTCGGAAAGTGGGAAAGGAAAAGGGAAAAGTATCTGAGAAGGTGACAAAACTATAATCAGAGAAAATCAAGTCATTATCCAAGTGTGGAAGGAGAAGCCTGGGAACCAGCTTGGGGTGGAGTGATGTAGGTACTGAGAGGTGGCTGTTTACTCACAGGAAGCTTGTCACCGTGTGTGACCTGCCCATCCAACAAAAGCTGGTTCTAAAATTCAATTTTGTTTTCAGTTATGAATCCTCTTTCTCTCCTCTTCCCTTACCCTCCCTTGCCTATTGAGAAAGAAGGAAAACCAAAATCCCATGCAAAAATGTATAGTCAAGTAAAATAAATTCCCACATTAGAGCCACCCCTCTCTCTCTCTCTCTCTCTCTCTCTCTCTCTCTCTCTCTCTCTCTCTTTCTCACTCTCTCTCTCTCTCTCTCTCTCTCACACACACACACACACACACACACACGCATATGGGAAGATAGATAAATAAATAGATTTCAGTCTTTACTCTGCCTCCATCTCCTTTCTATCTGGTCTCTCTATCTGGAGGTGGGTAGCATGTTTCATCATGTAGCTTCTGGAACTGTCATTGGTTCAACTGGGTTGATCAAATTCTTAAGTCTTCCAAAGTAATTTGCCTTTATAATATTGTTATTATTACATAAATCATTTCCTGGTTTTGTTCATTTCACTTTGAATCAGATCACACAAGCCCTCCCAAGTTTTTCCAAAACAATGTACTTCATCATTTCTTACAGCACTATAGCATTCATTACATACACATACTATAACTTGTTCAGCCATTACCCAATCGATGAACAACCCCTCAGTTTCTAATTCTTTGTCACCAAGAAAGAGCTGCTATGATCTCTTTCCACCAGTGTCTCTTAAAGATACACACATATACACACAGACACATACACACACACACACAATCTTATACATAATTATCAATGTGCACATCCCTGGAAAGTATACTGGCAACGTGAGTGAACTTATCCACAGTACTCAAAACTTTTCCATTTGCTATAACTAATGGTTCCACATATGGATGGTATGGTGCTGGCTGATGGAGCACCTGTGTTTGTTTTTTTGTTTTTGTTTTTGTTTTTTGGTGTTGTCAGATCAAACAGCACAAGCAGCAGGGAATCTATCCATACTTTGCTGTATCTCAGTTTCAGAGGCTTCATTAAACGCATAATCATGATAAAAAGTCATGTGCCAACTCTCTCTCCATTTTAGTCTTGGCTTGTGGCCTTTTCAAGTTGAAGAATTTACCATCAGTATGGTAGCTGACCTTGATGCCATGTTTATCCTCATTGAAGGCATTTGACAATATGACTGAAAACATGCTTTGCCAGAGCTAGCTCAGTGTTTGGGAGGTTCTGAAGGAAAGAGTGAGAGAGAAGAAATATTAGACTGACTACCAAACTGAAGGTCTAAGAGCTGTTGTGTTGATTTCACTGCCCGTGAAACCTGGACAGTTTACCAATGCTATGCCAGGAAACTGAACCGTTTCCATTGGAAACGTCTTAGGAAAATTCTGAAGGTAAAATACCAGACACTGAGGTCCTTTCTTGAACTAAACTGCTACGCATTCAAACTCTGTTGTAGAGAGTGTAACTCCAATGGGGTAGCCACATAGTTTGAAAGCCAATCATACACTTGCCAAAAAGATTATTTTTTGGAGAACTCACACAGGGCAAATGTCCACATGGTGGTCAGAAGAAGTGGTGCAAGGACACTCTCAAGGTCTCTCTCAAGAACTTTGGAATTGATTGTGTGACATGGGAAACACTGGCACAGGACTGCTCAGCATGGCATACCCACATCAGAGAAGGTGCTATGCTCTATGAGCAAAGCAGAATTGAAATAGCTCAAAAGAAATGTGAGATGCACAAATTTAAAGAATCCAACCCAAATGTTCACATGGACTATTTTGTGCTCAACCTGTGATAGAGCATTCCAAACTCGCCTTATCAGCCAGTCAGGCACACTGTAACTTGACTCTAACATAGTGATGTCATTTTGTTCCCCTTCAAGAATGAAGGGCAACAACCAATTACACATAATATATAATATGCATATATACACATACATATATATGTATATATATGACATATAGCCTCATGAAGCATTGCCTGACCTTCTTTTCCCTAGAAAGTAAAAATACCTGCTATTTGTTTTTTTCTTCTGAAATACTTCTTTTCTTTTGTTGTTGTTCAGTTGTTTCAGTTCTGTCCAACTCTTCTTGACCCTATTTGGGGCTTTCTTGGCCAAGATACTGGACTGGTTTGCCATGTCCTTCTCCAGCTCATTTTACAGAGGAGGAAACTGAGGTGAACAAAGTGAAGTGACTTGCTCACACAGCAAGAAAGTGTCTGAGGTTGGATTTGAATTTATGTCTTCCTGACTCCAGGCTTGGTGCCTTATCCATTGAAAAATTAAAGCATATTCTTGTGTGGTACCATTAGAATTCATGGTCCTTAGTGCCTTTATTCTTTCATCTTGGTATATGGTGGAATATATATGGACTGGTCTTTCAGCTAGGCATGTCAGAATTCAAGTTGTTCTGCCTGGTATAACTATAAGCAAATAATTTACCTTCCAGTACCCCAGGCATCTCTGTAAGACAGTGGTTCTCAACCTTCCTAATGCCATGACCCATTAATACAGTTCCTCATGTTGTGGTGACCCTCAACCATAAAATTATTTTCATTGCTACTTCATAACCATAACTTTGCTACTGTTATGAATCGTAATATAAATATCTGATATGCAGGATGTATTTTCATTGTTACAAATTGAACATAACCCACAGGTTGAGAACTACTGCTCTAAGATCTTAAGGCACAGTCTGCTTCTGGGAAGGGAATTCCCTACACTGATGAAGTCAAAAGTTTAGAAAGAAACACAAACAGTAGGCAGAAATCATGATAGAAAGACATATATTTTATGTTTTGTTTCAGAGGAAGGACATTCCCAAAAGATACCATCTCTCAGGACAAGCACATAAAGTATCCATTCCATTTCATCTTTAGGAAGTTAGTGTTGCTGGAAAGCCTCACTCAGTGGGGAGCTACTATACTTTACCAAGCAGAGACAGAGCTAATAGTCAGAATCTTTCTTTGGTGAGGCTTCTAGGTGGTGCAGTGCATGGAGAGTCAGGGGGACAAGTTCAAATTCTGTCCCAGCTACTTTCTGTGTGATCTTGGGCAAATCATTTAAGTGTGATGTACCTCAGTTTCCCCATCTGTAAATTGGGGACGATAATAGCAGAGTTATGAGACTCAGGTGAGGTAACATTTAAAGTACTTTGGGAACCTTAAAGTGTTATGTTAATGCTAGCTAGTATTACAGTTCTCATAAATGCTACCCAAGTACCTTCTAAACTTTTCCCTACCCTGGTTTCTTGTCCCTATCAGTTACTATTTGTCTTCCAGCAAATAAAAATTCCAACACAAAGAAATAAAAAAAAAAGATCACTTCACATCTGGCAGACAGCTCTTTGTGGATGTACACAGCCAAGCAATTGAAAAATACCTTTGCACATTTTTTGCTTATGACATATGGCTGATCCTGTGCTAGTCCCATGTGTCACCTAGAGATTTCAACACAGGTCTAACTCATGGGGCCTGTCTCAATCTTATGCCCCTCTTTATGTTGGTCATCTAGCTTTTTTGAGGGTAGGATAGATAATAGTTTGCATGTATAGAATGCTTTATAGTGAACTATAAATTATGTCCACATGAGGTTAGGAATTAAAATATATACTGCTTGCCCCTCATAAGGAGGCATTATATGCGTGTGTGTGTGCATGTGTGTGTGTGTGTGTGTGTGTGTGTACCAGATCTGTGATTTCATTGGTGAAGGGAACTCCTTCTAACCCAGCGGTTCTCAACCTGTGGATCGCTAGCCCTTTGGAGGTTGAACAACCCTTTCACAGGGGTCATCTAAGACCATTGGAAAACACATATTTCCTATGGTCTTAGGAACCAAGACACCGCTCCTCTATCCGTCTCCAGGTGGGTCTGCATACATGCAGATACGCCCACATGTGAGTATTAAAGGGTCGCAGCATTAGGAAGGTGGGAACCACTGTTAACCCCTTCTGGCTTCATTTACAAAAAGAGTGCCAATATTAACATGATTCCTTTCCTCCAAGAGTGTGTCCACTTAGTCATTCTACAGGGATTTCAAATAGAATGCTAACTCTTATGTTAATGTTTGCAAGACAGACTAAAAATGATGTGCTTCTTAACCCCATCTTACCCCCCTTTTCTGTCTTTCTACCACTGATACTGTAGAAGTAGAAGGATATTCCAAAAAGTTAGTAAACTAGGCATGTGTACCCCTTTAATAACGCTACCAAGGTTATATCCCAAAGAGTAAGAAACTTATTCTACTAATAAAAATTGGCAACTGCCCTACAGCTTAATGTTATGTATTGTAGTAGGTGGCACACTGAGAGCTTAAGTCACTTGCCAGAGTCACAGAGATGATCCTAGAAGGTCCTAGAAGTCAGGTCTTTTGATTGAAGTCATAATCTCTTTCTGTCACACCCTGCTGCCTCTTTAAGACAATTAAAGATGTGTATTTGGGGTGAGGAGAATTTAGAGCTTGGAGATGAAAGTTAAATGACCTCCAGAAGACAGCCGAAGATGCTTGTCCTGGTCTGATATTTGGTCCAATGAAGGGAGAAAAACTCTCACATTAGAGAGGAAGGTGCTAGCCTGCTTTAAGCCAAGGACCCTAGTGTCTGTCCCAAGTCCCAAATGGTGAGGAATGAGGAACACCCAGAAGATAGTTTGAATGTATATCATCTCAGCTCCCATCTTTGAGTACCCAGAACCACAGGCCCTCTCTACTTTTGGCACCCCAAGACTCAGGATATCTGGGGAAGGTGAGTTCCCATTGGTCCAGACACTAGTATAACTGGCTCCCAGAGACTCATGAGTTTGCCTCTTTAAGTAATGTTGAATATTTTATATTTGTTTATTTGTATATATTGTACACAGTAGATATAGGCTTCCCAAGAGTAAAGACTTCCTTCCTTCCTTGCTTCCTTCCTTGCTTCCTTCCTTGCTTCCTTCCTTGCTTCCTTCCTTCCTTCTTTCATTCCTTCTTTCCTCCCTTTCTTCTTTCCTTCCTTCCTTCCTTCCCCCTTTCCTTTTTCTTCCTTTTTTTTCTCTCTCTCCCTCCCTTCCCCCCACCCCCTCCACCCCCCCAGCATAGGGCCTGGAAGATTGTGGGTATTTTATAAAGGCTATATCATCTTGATCAAGAACCTTCTCTAAAAACAACTCTAACAACTCCTATATTTACCTACCCAAGAAGGACCTGTGAGTCACCCTTCTATTTAGCTACAACTTCCTTTTGACTTCTGGCTTCGTTTACAACAAGAATGCCAATATTGACATGATTCATTTCCTCCAAGAGTGTGTCCACTCAGTCATTCTACAGGGATTTGAAATAAAATGCCAACTCTTATGTTAATGTTTGTAAGACAGACTAAAAATGACGTGCTTCTTAACCCCATCTTACCCCCCTTTTCTGCCCCTCTGCCACTGATACTGTAGAAGTAGAAGAGTATTCCAAAAAAGTTAGTAAACTAGGCATGTGTACCCCTTTAATAACGCTACCAAGGTTGTACCTGAAAGAGACAGAGGAAGAAAGAATAAGATCTAATGTACAAACAGTAATTATATAGCTTCTCTCTTTGAAGTGGAAAAGAACTGGAAATTTAAGAGATTGCCTATCAAGTGGGAATGACTAAACAAATCGTGATATATGAATGCAATAGAATAGTATTGCCCTGTAAGAAATGATGCAATGGATGGTTTCAGGGAAACCTGGGAAGACTCGTCTGAATTGCTTCAGTGTGAATTGAGAAAAACCAGGAAACATTTATACTGTAACAACAACATTGCAAAAAGCTAACAACTTACAAATACTTAAGATTAACATAATGACCAACTGTGATTCTAAAGAAAAGATGATGAAGCATGCTATCCACATCCTGACAGAGAAGGAATCAACTCAAGATTCAGAATGAGAACCATTTTTTTTTTTGCTTGACTGCATCTTTGTCATGAGGGTTTTGTTTTTCTTTTCTTTTTTCAGCAGTAGAAAAAAAAAATGGGAAGTAGAGAAAATAAAAGCTCATTAGTAAAAAAAAAAATACAATTTAAAAAAGAATTGGAAGGACACTCACTGCATTGAACAAAGGACCTTTCCTTTCCTTTCCTTCTTTTATTTTGGAGGGGAAAAGGCAGGGCAATTGGGATTAAGTGACTTGCCCAAGGTCTCACAACTAGTAAGTGTTGTGTCTGAGGTTGGATTTGAACTCAGGGCCTTCTGACTGCACAGCCAGTGCTCTATTCACTGTGCCACCTAGCTGCCTCTTAAGGGACATTTCTAAGAGTGTGCTAGTAAATGTTTAACTGGCTCGCTCCCCGCCCCAAAAAGATATAAAAAATATGCACATGACACTTAATCAGTACCAATAACATTTTCCCCATCACTTTCTTAAGTCTATACAATCAACAAAACCATAAACAAAGCCCTGATTTTATAGTGTTTTCCAATGTATGAAGTGTAAATGCTTCCCCTGAAAATTTAACAACTGGTCCTCTCAAGCTGGTTTGAACTAGCTCCATCCCACCCCCAGCCATTTTTTATTTTTATATTTCATGGGTGATGAGGTAGAAATACTCATCACTTGTTAGTCTGGTAGTCAGTAAGTCAGCAAACATCTCTCAGTACTTATCTGATTTGGTCCTTGGAAAGCATACACAGTCTGTCACAGGGACTGTACAATTAATCTTTTAGATTTATAAAGTAAACATAGTCACTGCCAAGCAAGCTTAACATTTTGAAGTGTTAATAACTCCATAATCAATACAGAAGTCATTAGTTAAGCAAAGAATCAAATTGCCAATATATGTAGAGCTTGCTAATTTCCTGATTATTGGTGGACATTAGTGAGTTGATGAATATCAATTATGACATTCTCCTAGTGGCAGGAAAGCTGACCACCTGTTGCTATTAATTTCACTTCAGTGTCTGTCCCGTATGTCCCGGATGTTTTTGGTATTAATTCTTAGTTTCTTAGCAGATTCATTCACTTTTCTCTTTGGCCCCTGTGAACTCATAGGTAGGTTTGTGAAGACAAAAGGATTCTGAGTCTGGATCTGTCAACTTAAAACAATATTTTTTGGGGGAATAAATTCATATGACTATTATTGGTTTCCTTTATTTTGTGCACTTAAGAACATTATTCTGAGAAGGGATTTCTAGGTTTCCCCAGACTGTCAAAGGGGACACACCAAGAACTTTGGATTGTAGAGAGCCTCTCTCTCAGTTGCTTTCACTGTGGACTCCTGTGTTATCAAGTCTTTCATAAAGTAAATAACCATCAGCAGGAAACACCAATTTAAAAGTATGTATGATCAATTAGAAACATATGTAGGACAAAACTAGACATGTTTTGCTGTATAACTAGCTTGTCTGCCTTTAAATTGCACCACTGTATTACATAAGCCAAGATGAATGGGCTTTATTGGGAAATATTAATATGAATGTTATTTCCCTTCTCAAAAGATATGTGATGAATCATAGCTTTTAATTCCTATGCCAAGAAAAAAAAGCACTTTAAAGATGGTTTGGAAGCAGAATTCAAAGTTGAGTTCTAAAGAATATCAAGCATGTCTGACTCTGATTTTAAAAGACCAGTGGATTGGTTTTGTTGAACTTTCCTCTTTTGTTGAGAGAAGAGCACTGGGTTGGAAGTCAAGGGACTTGGCTTCTAGTTTTGCTTATTTGAGACCTTGGGAAAGTCACTTCAGTTCTCTGGGGCTTGGTTTTTCCATTTATAAAATTAAGGTATTGAATTATGGGCTCTTAATCTAAGATCTGTGAAGTTTTCTCTGGGGCTTGGTTTTTCCATTTATAAAATTAAGATATTGAATTATGGGCTCTTAATCTAAGATCTGTGAAGTTTTTTGCACATATATTTTGATAAATGTTTTCAATATAATTTGTTTCCTTTGCAATCCTGTGTGTTTCATTTTATGCATTTAGGTTTCATTAGACTACCAAAAGGGGCCATCACACACACAAAAATTAAGGACTCCTGGACTAGATGGATTAGCTCTAAAATTCTGTGGTTCTTGACATTATTCCCTTCAACACTTCTCCCCTCCTTCCTGCTGGCTACTTCTCTCAGTTTCATTCACGTCAAACTTTGAAAGTGTCTTGGTAGGTACAAAGGTTCTAATTTAGAGTTCATGTGCATAGGTTTTATTACAGATAGTGCTTGAGTCACTTACATTTACATAAGAGTGTTCACTCTACCTTGGTAGTCACAGGAACTACCTTTTCCCTACTGTCAATTGAGATTTCCATACCCTCTTCCCTCTCTTTCCCTCTTGCTATTACAGACCATGGATACTTTGAGAAGCAAGACTCTATGGTGAAAAAAAAATCAGATCTGGAGTCCAAAGACCTGGGTTCAAATTCTGCCTCCTCTGCTTATTATCTGTGTGAATTTGAACAAGTCAGTTCATTCCTCTGGGCTTCAGCAGTTGGACTAGATGGCCTTTAAAGTCCTTTCTAAATCTAAAGCTATAATCTTATGATCAATTCTTGGTAAACCTAGTCCCCTACTTTTTTAACCTTGGTCCCTACTTTTAACTTCACCTCAGTGCTAATCATTCAGGGATGAGTCTGAGGTGTCAGAAGAAGTGGTGGTAAGGAAAAGAGGGGAAGTAGGATGGAAGGGTAATAGGCTCCTAGAGCTTTTCTTTATCTCATTCCTACCTCACCCTAATTATCATAATGGCATTGTAGAAGGGTCCCCAATTCTAGTCCATCTCTTCACTTAAAGAGTACCAGTTCAGTTCCTGTAACTGCCTTCAATTGGGAAAAAAGGGAAGGAAAAATAGACACTGAATCTATAATTTCCTCTAAAGCAAAAATAATTCTTCAGTTTCTGTATACTGAAAGACCTCCTGTGATGCCTTATATTTTTTTCCTCCAGGTGGGAAGTTGGAAGCTAGCCTAGAGAACACTGTGGGCAAGGGAGGGGCTAAGGAAAATCGAGGCTAATTTATAAATATTTATTATGACCTACTCCCTATCACATAATGGAGGAGACTCTGGGTGCTTAAAGACTATGCCAGTAGAACACATGCTCTAAACAGGTTCTACAAGGCTGCAAGAAAGGCTTCAAGAATGCCCTTGCTTTCTAAAGATCAGTGTGACTGAGATGGAAAGGCTCCTCCTCAGTAGGTTGCAATGATTTTCTTTACCTATGAAGACCAATACAACAAAAGAAAATACAAAATGGTTCTTCGTTCCATGTAGAGCCTTTCCATTTCTGTGTGACTCTGGACAAGTTACTTACAAGTGGAATGGTAGAAAAGAGGGCTTGTGCTGATTTGTGCTTTTTTCCTTTTCTTGTTGCCTTTAAAAATAATATTTGATACCTGGGATGGCTCTCTTGGAGAAGAGGAGTACTGGGGAAAGACTGTCATGATAAAAAAAAAATAAAAGACATTAATAAAAACTTATTGAAAAAATAAAAGAAGGCCAGAGAATCCTAAGAATTACATAACCTATGAACACTGTAAATACTACAAATACTAACCAAGCTGTCGATAAGATCTATATATTTATCCTTGGCCACTCTCCTAGCTTCATTCTAGATTCCCCAATTGCTTATTGCACATTTAAGGTTGGATATTTTGGATGAGACCTAGTTGGTCTCCCTGCCTCAAGTCTCTGTCCACTCCAAGCCCCCTTACACAGTGTCCAAAGTGATCATGTAATTGCCCTATTCAATAAATTTCAGTGGCTCTTTATTGACTCAAGGGCCAAATATTAACTTATCTGTTCAACTTTTCAAGCCCTTTACAAATCTAATGCTAGCCTGTCTTTCTAGCCTCATTCTACATTACTCCCCTTTCCATAATTTATGGTCTAGCTAAGCTGGCTTCTCTACTCCTCACTCATGGCATTCCATCTCTCATCTTCATGACTTTGCACTGCAAAGTGACTCATGTCTCTAAATTACTCCCTCTTTATGTCAACATGTCCTTGCTTCCTTCAAAGACATAGTTCAAGCACCCCATTCTATATGAAGCCTTTCCTGATCCCTTCAACTCTTAATGCTCTCCTTCCCTGACTACTAGGTCTTTATTTTGTATTCATCCTCTCTCCATACACAAACATACATACATATATATATATATATATATATATATATATGTATATGAACATACACATGTATATATATGTGTGTGTCTATATGTGTATGAGTCTATCTAGCAATATGTGAAGCAACTCGTTGTTTTGGTGGATACAACACTGAGCTTAGAGTCAGGAATCCCTGAATTCCAGTCTGGTCTCAGACAATCAATGGCTGTGTGACTCTGGACAAGTTACTTAACCTCTATTTGCTTTAATCCACTAGAGAAGGAAATGGCAAAGTACTCCAATATCTTTTCCAAGAAAACCCCATATAGGGTCATGAAGAGTCAGAAATGATGAAACAACACACACACGTTCATGTCATTTCCTAATGAACATAAACTTCTTGAGAGTATGGATTTTCTTTTTCTTTTTTGGAGGGAAGAAGGCAGGGAAGTTGGGGTTATGTGACTTGCCCAAGGTCACCCAGCTAGTAAGTGTCGAGTTTCTGAGACTAGATTTGAACTCAGGTCCTCTTGACTCCAGGGCCGGTGCTCTATTCACTGTGCCATCTAGCTGTCCCTGTGGATTTTCTTTTTCTTTGAATTTGTATCCCAGTGCCTAGCACAGTGTCTGGAACATAGTGCTTGCTTGTTTGGCATGCTCTGTTTTATACTATTGTCTAGTGATGAAACAAACATACTACTAAGGAGTTGAATCATATTAATCTCAACATTTTTGCTAGAAATGAAACCAGAAAACAAGAGGAAGTTGGAGCTAAAAGGAAGGGTATCTTTGAGATCATTCACTCTTGGACAGCAGTTGGTGGAGTTAGATTTACTGGGTATCCAAAGCATATTAAGAAATATTGCTTTATTAGACAGTTGGTCATCTCATATTACACTGCTTATGACAAGTATTTACAAAAAGCCTACTATGAAGATTATTGCAGCTTACATGCCAACATCTGTTGCAGAGGATAAAGATGTAGAAAATAGCAAAGGAAAAACAGTTAAGCACAACCAACTGACATAGTGATCACATCTAGTACTGTATGTAACCTATCATTCTCCTCCTGTTTTACTAAAAGGAGGGAAGTGCTTCCTTCTCAGGTGAAATTTAATGAGAATAAACATAATGACATATTTGGACTAAAATAATTTGATCTCACAAGTACAAAACAGGGGAAATGCAGATGGATAACAGTCCATCTTAAAAAGAACCAAGGTCCTTTAATAAACTACAAACACAATATGAGTCAACAAAAAAGTATGAAAGCCAAAAAATAAAAGATAATTCAATCTGTAAGAGAGGCATGGATACTTAATTCTGGTTACCACTTTTTAGGTAGGACAAGAAGCTAGAAAGTGTCTCGAAGAAGGGCAAATAGGATAGTAAAGGGCCTTGCGAGCATATCCTATGAGGATCACTTGAAAGGCTTGGGGGATGTATAGTCTGTAGATGAGAAGACTTAGGAGAAACATGATAGCTGTCTTTAGGTGCTGGAAGAATTATTGATGTGAAACAGGGATTATACTTGCTCTGTTCAACCCCAAAGGGTGTAACTGTGAGTAATTGGTAGAAATTGAAGAGAATCAAATTTAAAGCTGATGTAAGAAGAAACTTCATTTTACAAAGGAGAAAACTGAGGCCCAGAGAGATTAAATGTATTACTTAAAGTCATACAGATAGCAAGTATTAGAAAAGAGATTTGAGCTAAGGGCCTTTGCCTCCAAATACAGTAAATACCCTTTCCATTGTACCATGCTCTCTCTAAAGTAGAAATTGGATAACAACTCTTTGGAGAGTCATTCTCCATTCTCCATCCTCTAGGTATTCTAGAGGAGATTCTTCCTGGTTGGACTATATGACCACTATGTTCCCTTGCAATTCTGACATTCTTTGCTTCTGTAAATTGGTAAAGCTAGTACTTTTTCAAGCACTTATTATCTGCCAGGCACTGTGGTAAGTCCATGAAAAAGAAGAAAGACAATACCTATTCTAAAGGAATCATATTCTAATGGGAGAAGGAACTGAAAAGGGAGATGAGAGTCACCTTCCAGGGGGCATGGTGGCTAAGTGTACAGAATTCAAGAAGGCTGGTCTGGGTCTCTTCTCAAAATAGAGGCTCCAGGAAGAATTCTCCAATGGTAGAAGAGGGCTGAAGGTGTGGAAAGGAAAGATAGCCCAGGGTATGGTGGTGAAGTCCAGGGAATATAAGTATTTACCTACTTTCATACTTACTTTTTTCCATTATGAAAGTAAACAGATACCTATATTCTCTGGATAATAATAATAAGATAATATAGGTATGTACTATGAAAGTAAGTAGGGCAACTAGCTGGCTTAATGAATAGAGCACTGGGCATATAGTCAAGAACACTCATCTTTGTGAGTTCAAATCCAGCCTCAGACTTACTAGTTGTGTGGCCCTGAGCAAGTCATCTTACCCTGTTTTCCTCAGTTTATTCATCTGTTAAATGAGCTAGAGAAGGAAATGGCAAACTACTGCAATATCTTTGCCAAGAAAACCCCAACTAGGGTAATGAAGAACTGAACACAACTGAAACAACTCAACAACAACATGAAAGTAAGAAGCTATTAGGCGAAAAATTCTATGCTAGATGAGATACAAAGATATAAAGCATCATTCTCTATCATTAACTATTAGGGAACTCATAACACTTATCAAAATAACTTTTTCTAGAAAATAGATCATGATAAATACAAACAAAACACTAATCAAAGTCTATAAAAGGAAGGATAATTTATTTCTGGGGATCAGAGAAGACTTCAAGGATGTTAGAGACCTTCATCTGGCTCTTAAAGTATGGGCAGGACTTCAATAGGTAGGAATGAAGTACACAGGACACTCTAGGCCTTACAATAGAAGTGAAAAGTATGAGAAATATATAGAAGATGGCAGCTAATACTGTTTGACAGGAGCATGAAGTATGTTTGGAGGTGGGGGGGATTGTGCGGAATGGAAGGTAGAAATGAGACTGAAAAGCTAGAGAGGGTCTTGAATATTGAACTAAGGATTTTGAACAATATTGGGGAGTTAATGAAGGATTTTGAGCACAATCAAATTCCACATAAAGAAGATTGAATTGACAAGGGTACGAAGGATGGATTATGGGGGAATAAAACTGAGGGTGATAAGGCCAATGATGGCAGCAGAAAAAAATGGAGTGAAATAAAATAAATATTGTTATAATTATCATTTATGTACTTACTAACCTGTTTCAATGATATAATTTCTTAGTAGAATATAAACTCCTTGAGGGCAGAAACTGCTTTCATTTTGTCTTCATATCTCCAACACCTAGCCTTCTAGGGGTTTAATAAATGATTGTTTGGATTGAAGTAAATCAGACTTGACAACCTTATGAATATGACACTTGAAGAAGAAGGAATTATTCAATGTGACAATAAGGTTTCAAGTATGAGTGCCTAGGTAGATGGTAGTATAAAAGGGTCTTTTTGTCAAAAAAAGGAAAACCATTCACTAAGTTTATCTTTTCTATAAATCTGTTTTTTACCTATGTTGATATATTTTCTACATAGACCTACCTTATAAATATGGAAATACACATATGCCCTTAGAAGCCAAGCAAACAGCCTTTTTCAAACTATTGAGAGGTTTCTAGTAGGCCAAAATCAAATTTTATTTGGGATTAGCATCTTAATTTACGATTGAAAGTGTCAGAATTATTTCTTTAACCATAACTCAAACTCAGGAAGGAGTTTTTACATTCCTATTTATTTTCATACATATTAAAATCTGTCATCAGTTGTCAAGATCTGATTTCAGATCTATTGTACCAGAAATCAGTGATCACACACTTGCCAGTTCCCTCTTTCTTCATACATTAGTAGCTGACAGACTGGGAAAGGCCAGTGAATCTGTTTCATTGAAGGCCATAGGGCATCAGACTGGTCAGTAAAATGTTTGATTACAATGGCCAACAGACTAGAGATCATGTTTCATTGGAATGTAATATAAATTCTCTGAGGGCAGGGTCTGTCTAGTTTTTTGTCTTTATGCTCCCAGTGTCTAGCATAGGGCGAAGTAGGTTTTTAATTTTATTGAATGCTTAGGTTTAGTTCCACTGCAAAGCAATACATGGATTTTGTTGACTTCAACAATGGAAAATTCTACTGGGGAGTGGGGGAAAGACTGTCCATTTGTGAAGTTTAAGCCAAAGGATAATTCATATCCTTTAGCAATTGTCTTGTCTTTGAAGAAGACAAAGAAGGTGACATTAATAGATCACCTGAAGTAAGCCCCCAGCAAATGCTCTTCTGAATTTCCTCTTGGATGAAAATTTAACGGAAATTACTAAGCAAGCTTCCATGCCATCTATCTCCAGTACTTCAATCAACCAACCCATCTGTTAGGATTCTTTGAATCACCTTCTATGTGTGCTGATGTTGGAGGGCTATAAGACATACAATGCAATAGTTTATGATGTATTAAAAATGAATATTACACAAAGGGTAGGGGCAGCTAAGGTGGCATGGTAGATAAAGTGATGGGCCTGGAGTCAGGAAGTCTCATCTTCCTGAGTTCCCTAAGCAAGTCACTTAACCCTGTTCGCCTCAGTTTCCTCAACTGCAAGATGAGCTAGAGAAGGAAATGGGAAACCACTCTAATATCTCAGACAAGAAAACTCTAAATGGGGTCATGAAGAGTTAGACATGACTGAAAAATAACAGATCAGACAAAAGGCTGTATATAATAGACCAGAGATGATCAGCTAGTCCAGTGGCTCAGGTCTGAAAATGGAAAGAGATGAGGTACTTGTAGTCCATCTAATAGGTAACAAAAGGAGTTTTCTTAGCCATGGCAAGGGAAGGACATTAAAAACAGGAAAAATATATTTATTAAGGATACAGTTAACTCCACAGCTCTGACATAATCACCTCAAATACCCATAAAATATGACTCTAAACAAATCCAGAACTCACAAAATTACAGAAAAACACATCTCCCACTGAAGGCAGCTCAGCAGGAGGGACAGGAAAGACTCATTGCAGAGCGCTGGAAACTGAAACCAGCCTGGCTTGAAATTGCGGCTTGGCCATGGGGCCACCAGGACAAGCTGCAGTTGAAGCCTTCAGGAGAGGGGATCAGCAGCAGCTGTGGTGATTTCCAGAATTATCAACCCATAAGAAACAAGGACTAAGTGAAAGGTGAGTGGAACTAGGCTAAATTCGGGGGAGAGGATCTGGCCAAACTGCCTCCAGGGCAAGGAAGCAGCAGAAGCAGCAGCCCTGCAGCCGCTTCCACGTGGCTGCTTCACAGCTCACAGCCTGCAGATTGCAGGGGGGGGGAGGGGCAAGCAATCATTCAGAGGCTAAGTGCTCTTGTCTTAAGCTACCTGGATCTGGATCGTGCTCTTGGGTGGTGGTGCTGAGGTGTGTTTCAGTGAGCCAAAGCTGGTGGGAGCTGCAGGGGCCTCCTAATAGCTCTGGCAGCTGTGAAAACCCTAGCAATTTGGGACAAATCTCTCCCCTCTGGAAGCAGAGTTCCACAGAGCCAAAAAGTCAAGTAATTGACTGGCAACATGAGCAGGCAAAGGAAGCAAAGTAAGAACAGCAATTCAACTTTAGATTCCTTTTTTGGGGACAAAAAGGATCAAAGCATGGAATGTGAGGAAGACAACATAGTCAGAACTCCCACACCAAAAGCTTACAAGAAAAATGTAGTCTGGTTACAAGCGGTAGAGCAGCTTAAGAAGGATTTTGAAAACCAAATAAGAGAAGTGGAAGAAAAATTGGGAAGAGAAATGAGAATGATGCAAGAAAATCATGATAAGAGTCAACAACCTGACTGAAGAAAATAACACCTTAAAAAATAGATAAACTCAAATGGCAAAAGAGGCCCAAAAAGCCAATGAGGAGAAGAATGCCTTAAAAAGTCAAATTTGCCAGATGGAAAAAGAATCAC
>CM053590.1:157863902-157879440 GCA_028646515.1 Pseudochirops corinnae | reverse complement strand
TATATATATATATATATATATATACATTAGGTATACATTACACATTAAGACTTAATCCTAGGACCATGTCCGGAGGCACAAACAAACAGGGAAACACAAACAAGACTTGCAGATTAACTACCCTGAAACTTTCTTTAGTCATTCATAGATCCAGTGAAAGCATCCACCCAACGAGATTATACTCTTTCTGCGTATCTGCCTCTTAGAAGAGGAGGAGCATGAAAGTCTGGTCTACTACATTGTTGGCAGATTTGGTGAAGAAAGGCTCACTAATGCATTGCTGATGGAGCTGTGAATTGATTCAACCATTCTGGAAAGGAATTTACAACTCTAGCCCAAAACTCACACCTTTTGACTCAGCAAAATGGTCAATACGACTTGACAATATGGCCCATCTGACAAAGAGATCAAAGAAAGAGGAATAGTGCAAAAAAAAAAATTGTAGTAGCTTTTTGTTTGCCAGAGAACCAGAAACTAATAAATTGGGAAATGGTTGAACAGTATGTGGATGGAATGGCACATTATTGTGTGTAAATAAATGGATGATTTCAGAGAAATTTAGGAAGACATATATGAACTGATGCAGAGTAAAGTGAGCAGAACCCATATAACAATTTATACAATAACAACAAAATTGTAAAGGAGAACTTTGAAAGAATTAAGAATTTTTATCAATGAAGCTTCAACATTATCCCAAAGTATCAATGATGAAGAATGCTGCTCATATCCTGACAGAGAAATGGTAGACCGAAAGCACAGAACTAGGTATGCATTTTAATACATAGTCAGTGTGAGAATTTTCTTTTCCCTTGACTATACATTTATATAATCAAACATTTGTTTTTCTTTCCCCTTTTTTTAATTAGAAGGGGAAAGGGTTACAGATGAGGAGGGCTAATAGTAGGATTGTCAAGAGCAAAAGATACATAGAAACAACTTTTTAGTGCTCAAAGAAGAAGAGTAGGATATCCAAAAGGAAATAAGTGGGATGGTTTTGAAAGTTACATGTTGAAGTTAAATGCTTAAGAGGAAAAGTTTCATGCACAATCCATTTTCTATATTCTACTTGGCATATGTAAATGCTTGTTTTATTTGGTGTTTAAGTTCATAATAAAATTTTATTTTAATAAAAGATGTAGGTCATGGTAGCAGAGGAGTTTGATGAACTGGCCGGCCAGAATGTTCAGGAAGATGTCAGTAGGTATAGTGAAGTCTCTTAAGTGTGAAGGCAGGGGAGAAGACGGAGACTTGTGAGCTAGAAAAGCCCTTGGAAAGGAGAAATAATAACCTGGGAGAAAGTGATTCATAAGACACAAAGTACCATTTTTAAAATGAGCTATTATAAACTACATCAAAACACTATTCATAACATTGTTTCTGTGGGAAAATGCATTTGTAGTTCCAAATCAGAATGCCACAAACACAGCTCCTTCTGTCTGGCACTAAGAGTGGGGACTTAACCCTCCTCCACTCCCCAGCTGCCAGGGATGGCATACAGCTAAGCACTTCCTAGAGTGGGGAGCAGAAGTTTCAAAATGCTCCAAATCTCCCTCCAAAAAAAAAAAAAAGACAAAAATAAAAGGCTATTTTAGGAGTGGCTAGGTGACACAGCGAATAGAGCACCTGCCCTGGAGTCAGGAGGACCTGAGTTCAAATCAGATCTCAGACACTTAACACTTACTAGCCGTGTCAAAAAAAATTATCCCAACTCTTAGGAACCATATCAAAGTTACTTCCCCATCAGGAGGGAGGACCTAGTATGCCTGGGGATCTAGTATATCCTCAGGTGGACCAATATGAACAGAAGCTTTGAGGAGCAAAAAAAAAAAATTCATTTAGTTAATACATTTTCATTTAAAAATAGTAGCAAACAACAAGTAAAAAAAAAAAAAACTAAAGAAAATTACACCCATTACTTTATGTTATTCTCACAATAAATCTGTGACCTAGACCAGGATCTATAAAGTGAGTATCTATGAGATAAACCATGAGGGTACATCTGGCAGGAAAAGGCTAAAAGAAGACGGTTTGCCCTTTTATTGGGGTATCCACTGATTTCCTGAGTGGGGAGGGAGTTTGGCAAGGTATACCTATTCTGTGAGTTAGGAAGAGATTCCCTAACAGTACCCAAGCATCTTCCAGAGGGTATAACCATCCTGAAAGTGACCAGGCTGAGAGGCTGGTGAATACCTATTACAGGAAAGAGGCTAACAACAAAACCAGTGGGAAGGACCCTTGTTCCCTACCACTTCCACAGCCTGCTGTTGCCACTGAAACCCTACTATGGGGTTTCTGTCCCATTTCCCCCAAACCACCTCCTCCACATCCCAGGAATTTATTTAGAACTTCCTGATCAAAGGAACTCTCTTTCTCATACCCAGGCAACTGGAACCAGTCCCAGGACCCAAACATACTCTCCTTACTGAGATAGTCATTAATACTTATGTATGTATGTGTATGCACATATACACGTAAGTAAATATACAAAATTTAAAGTAATGTTTTAATGAAAGCAAAAAGGATTTTGTAACCAAAAATAAATAAAATAAAAAATCATTTGAAATATTTATTTTATCTTTTCGTTTTTCTTTGTCTTATAATACATGTAACATTTTGGGGCAGCTAGATGGCATAGTGCTTAGTTTGGAGTCAGGAAGATTTGAGTTCAAATATACCCTCAGATATTAACTGTGTCGCCCTGGGTAGGTAATTTAACCTCTGTTAAACTCAGTTTCCTAATACACATATTACGTGCATGATCAAAAAATGCTTTGCTAATAGTACTGCATTATCCAAAAACAAATTGGAAATCACTCTTGTATACATTGCGAATACTAGTAGCCCCATCTTATAGATGAAAAAACCAGTGATAAACTAGTCATTTGTAGAGTAAAAACTCAAACCTGAGCCCTTCAACTCCATACCCAGTGTTCTTTCCATAATACAGCCCCTTCATGATGCTCAAAAAGTTCCTGGGAGCTATTTGAGGGATGAAAAATGGAACCTATGCAGGATCCCTGAGTTGACAGCAGACCTTGGTAGTGCTTTTGACAGCTAAGAACAACTTTGTCCTTTGCAGTCACAGCTACTATCTGTTTTCTTAGCTGTAAAATTAAAATTAAAATCTCCACCCGCCTTTTATCATGAAATTGTACTAAGGTTCAAATGAAATGATGCGTGTGAAAGATCAACCACGATTATATGACACTTTTGCAAGCACCTCACAAATATTATCTCATTTTTGCCTCACAACAACCTGGTGAGGTGGGTGCTATTCTTATCTCCATTTTACAGATGAGGAGGCTGAGGCAGACAAAAGTGATTCACTGGGGATATCACAGATGGTAAAGGTCTAAGGTTGAATTTGAACTTAGGTCTTCCTGATTCCAGATCCAGAGCTCTAGCTGCTGAGCTACCTAGCTGTCTAAATATAATGCCAAGCAAATATACAATTGGGTAACATCACTGTCCGGGTCAGAAAGCCTCTACCCCATGTAGGAGCCTCATTTCTGTCTCCCATCATGCTCTGTCTTCTCCCATCTCACTCTCTAGGTTTTTCTTCTCTCTTCCTTTTGAATCATCTAGGTAGGAGAGCACCTTCCCAGGTTTCTCACCTCCGTATACATAGTTTCTCACCTCCGTATACATAGACTCTTTGGCATGGGGGTCCAATGACTTGGGTTATTGTCCCCACTGCCAGTTTCACCTCCAGCTGATGACCAGTGGTAAGATAGGATGGTGCAGTGATTAGCATATTAGACTCTGAGGCAAGAAGTCTTGGATTCAAATCTTGCCTCAATTAATATCTCTGCCTCAATTTCCTGCTCTGTAAAATGGGCGTGGTAATAATAGCATCTGCCTCATAGGGTTTCTGTGAGGATCAGATGCATTTAAAGGGCTTTGCAAACCTTCAAGTCCTATCCAAATGCCAGCTGGTACTGTGTGGTGCCTTCTCTTGATCTTCGTGATTAGGTTACTGGTCTTCTATTTGCCAGCGAGTGAATACCTGCGACTGAGAGGTTTTACCAATGCTGCTTTACCGGTCTTCTGAGGTTAGGGCAACACTCAAAAGTTTCCAAGAAGAAGCATTTGGAGGTGAGGATTAGGAGGCCAGGGGAGAGTCTGAGCTTCTGGTCTTGGGCAGGATAAAGGCTTGACTGTAGAGCTTTGGACAAGCCCAGGGATTTCTCTGGGTCTCAGCTTTCCCATCTATAAAATGAAAGGAGCCTGAGAGTCTGGATTATTGTGAATATCCCTCACAGCCTTAAAATTCTGATTGTGATGGCTGCAGGGCCTCAGAATCTCCCCTTCCTTCTCTTTCCTAAACATATACTTTGTCCTTGTTTCAAATATCTTGCAGGTGGGGGAAATCTGGGTCAGGGAAAGTGAGTGGGTGAAAAAAGAGAATCAAAATCTTTTTGGGTACAGAAATGAAAAAAACCAGAAAACTTCCTGAAAATAGGCCATATAGTCTTGGTGGGCGTAGGGAAATAAGCAGGTTGGTTCTTGACAAACCTATCTGACAGGTCTCCTACACCTGCATGGTTGGTGAAAAGACTGAACTGGGGCAGCTAGGTGGCACAGTGATTAGAGCACCAGCCCTGGAGTCAGGAAGACCTGAGTTCAAATCCAGCCTCAGACGCTTGACTGGCCATGTAACCTTGGGCAAGTCACTTAACCCCAACTGCCCTGCTTTCCCCCCACCAAAAAGCAAAAAAAAAAAAAAAAAAAAAAAAGACTGAACCAGGGTCGGTTCTACTATGACCCACCTGTGCAGTTATGGACAAATTGTTTGACCCATCTGGGTTTTCATCTCTGTACCTATTCAATGGGAAGAGAGAAGAAACAGGAAAGAGGTGAAAATGTAATTTCATCATAGGTAGAGAGCTATAAAGGACCTCAGAGACCATCTAGTCCAAACCTCTGCTCCACTCATTTTGCAGATGAGGAAATGAAGAGGTTTGTGTCTTGCTCAAAGCCACACAGATAGTTCTGAACCCAGGTGCTGTAACTGTAGGCCCCATATGCTTTCCATGGACTAAAGTTGTCCCATAATGTTTGATCTCTTGGTTCTAAAATTCCCTGAGTCTATGATGGTGACCTTATTTCAAAGCTGCCTGACACAGGACAGTTTAGGTCTCGGTAAATGGTGGGAAAATTAATTTTAGGTTACAAAAAAAGAAAGAAATAGTTTCTTCAGTCAGGCCCCCTGGTTCAGGGAAAAGAGAGATCAGTCGGCAAAGGGTGGGGCCTCTGTTTGCCTGTGGAGGGCTTGTCCCTAGAGATAGGTAGAGGTCTTTGTCCCAGTTAAGGGCCCTATCTAGGGATCTGTGGCTAGAAATCTCCAGTGTCCTGCAGTCAAAAAATTCTGCTCACATCTCTACCAGGAGCCAGGAGGGGAGGGTCCAGTAGGATGGCCTGAACCCAAGTGACCTAATACAAGTTTCAACTTTTAGAGTCTTCCCTCAGGGGACACCCATGGCTCTGAAAAAAACTGGTATTTGCTTATTTTGGACACTCCTGTTCCAAGAAATGCAAGATTTACATCCCTTGTCGATGTTAATTTAAACAAGCCCATGGCTTTTGGAGAAGCAAGTATCTTTGTTCTGTGATGTTTGTCATTTCGGATAAATACTGTATCATGGAAAGCGAAAGGCGTTCAAAACCCAGAGACAACGTACTTCTTGTGTTTCCCAGACTGTCAGGATGACTGCCTGGTGAATGGGCTAAGGAAAGAAACATAGCAGAGAGACACAGAGAGACAGAAAGAAAAGAGAGGAGGAAGAGCGTGCCGTTCTGGGAGAAGAATATGGGATGTCCAAACAGATCCTAACATAGAGGTCAGAGAACCATAAAATGTTGAGGTTTAAGGTTAGGGGTGCTTGAGACCCCAAAATACCAACATGCCAGGTCCTGCCTAATGAATTTGACTCAAACCTTCTCTCAGCCAAAGAAAAGCAAAGTTTATTAAAGGTTCACCATAATGGGCAGACTCTTAAGGAGCCTTGGTATCTGTGACGTTTGTACTGGACAAGAGGGCCAGAATAATCTGACACAGAGTGAAGTCTGAGCTAGATAATTTTCCGGCTTTTTATTCTCATGGAGGCAAGATGGGGTCTTATATACAGAAAGGTTGTGGGCGGAATCTAGGGGTGGTCTAGAGGAGGAGTTTGAGGAGAGTCTTCAGGAGGAGTCCATGAGGTCAGACTCCAGTGATGAGAGATTAAGGGTGGGAAGTAGCTGGACAATGGAGGTCTAGGCTAGTAACAGAGATTTGGTGGAGCTACAAGGAAAGGTTTATGGCCTCAGGCAAATGCCTCATCAAATGGGAAGATTCAATCTGAGTTTAAGGGGGTTCCCAGAGCCTGTCCCTCATCACTAGAAGGAAGAAAGGAAGCATCTTTCTTTGGCAGATAAAGACACAAAACAGACAGGAAGTTCACAGGGTCTAAAATCTCTTATTGTGGTTGCAGGAAAAAGTCAGTCTTCTAGAGAAATACAGTTTGGATCACTGGGTGCGGGAGGAAATATTCATGCTGTATTTGAGACCATTCATGTAAATCCAGTTATTAAAGTGCCTGTTCTGCTGCCTCACCGCAGGGGCCCTCTCTAATGTTCATGACCAACTCTCTGAAACACAGAAAGCAGGTAGGAGAATGGAAAAGGCAGAAAGGATCAGGCAAGACTTGTGCCTTGGAGAAAGGTGGAGAGGAAGAAAGGAGGGAAAAAGAAAGAAGCTGGGTCCCCTTAACCATTAGAGTAGATCAGATGATCTGTGAAGTCCCTGCTAGCTCAAAATTTATGATTCTTACTCCTTGCAGCCTTCCTGGATCACTCCTCCATTCCTGTGGCCCCCTTCTCCTACTGGTAAGTTCCTCCCAGAACCTCCCAGGCCAGCCATCTTCCATTCCTTTCCCAGCATTGTTTTAAAGTCTGAGTTTTCATATGTACAAAAATATTTATTGCAGCTCTCTTTGTGGCGGCAAAAAATTGGAAATTAAGGGGATGCCTATCAATTGGGGAATGGCTAAACAAGTTGTGGTATATGAATGTAATGGAATACTACTGTGCCATAAGAAATGAGGAGCAGATGGACTTCATATTTACCTGGAGAGGCTTATACAAACTGATGCTGAGTGAGAAGAGCAGAACCAGGAGAAATTTGTACACAATTACAGACACAATATATGTGTGACGACCAACCTTGATAAACTGGACTCTTCTCAGCAATGCAAGGTTATAAGACAGCTCTAAAAAACTCAGCATGGAAGGAGATGTCTACATTCAGAAAAAGATCTAGAAAGAACAGAGTTCAAATGGAGACTGAAGCAAACTACATGCTCTCTTTCTTTTCCATTTTTGGTTTTGTTTCCTCTTTCCCATTGTTCATTCCATCGGTTATAACCCTTCTATACAACCAGACTAATGTCCAATATGAAAGTATTTGCAGATCCTGTACTTGATTGCACACCGCCATTGGGAGAGGGGGTGAGGGAGGGGAGAAAATTTGAAACTCAAGGGATTGTGGAACTTCATCTTGTAAACTAAAAATAAATAAACAAATCAATTAAAAAATAAAAAAAAAAATAAAGTCTGGGTTTTGCTCCCATGTCCCCATTTGCGTACCTTCCTCTCCCTGCCCCTTTACTTTTCAGCTAAAAGTGTTGTCTTGCCCCTAACAGAATCAAATCTCCTTCACAGCAGGGAATGCCTTTCTTTTTGTATTTGTCTCTCCAATGGTTATCATAACTAGTAAGTGTTTAATACATACTTGTTGGCTCATTGGCTGACTGAGACATGGGTCTAAAAGGTGAGATATTAGAAAGTACTACAGGTATATAAGAGCAATGAGAAAGGCTGAAAGATTGGAAGCAAGTTAAGGTTTTTAGTGAACAAAGAAGCCAGGATTGTAAACAGTTCTGAGGAAGATGAATTCAGATGAACTTCAGGAAGATTTTCATCCTGGCCTCCATTTCTGCCCAGTTGTGAATCACTGAAGGTCTCTGAACCATTGATGTGTGTTTCAAGGAAAGGTATCCAAACTTCAGTCTGGAATCCAATGATCAGGAACAAGTCAATTCAGTCTTAACATAATTTAAATTTTAAAAGAGGGCAGGGTCCAGCAGATGTTATCAGTGCAATTTTGGCTCCCTTGCTGTCTTGGGAGCAGGATGGGCCAGGTCATAGGGAGGGGCCCCAGTGATGTGATTTGGTATGCAGCTGAATCACAATCAGTAGGAGAAGGCTGGGCATTCCAGAAGGGCACTGAATTGTGCATATTCCTTAGAGAGTACTCATTGCTAGAGCAGTAGATCATGCTTTGATATTGTTTTAGTTTAGAAAGGTTTTACCAGGGTGGTCTGACATTACTTACTGGAGAATAGCTCTCTATAAGGCAGCCAGAGTTGTTTGTCCTTTGTACTTGAATAGGACCAATGGTATCAAGATGTTGGGGTCAAGGTACAGTATACTTGTGGCTCATTAGTCCAATATGAGCTCAGAAGGCTCTGTCGGACAACAAATAGAATAATGGGGTTTAGGCTCTGGGAACCCCCTTTAATCTTCTCACTTGATGAGGCATTTGCCTGAGCCCATAAGCCTTGGCTGAGAGAAGGCTTGAGTTGAATTAATTCAGGCAGGCTCCATTTGGTGGTATTTTAGGGTCTCAAGCACCCCTAAACCTCAACACAACTACAAGGAGGGTCTGAGGAAGAGGTACAATTAAGTGCCCTTCTAGAATGCCCAGGCAGTAATCCAGGGAAAACAATTATTCCTGACAGAATTTTAAGTTTCAGCTGCATTATTAACATTTTCTCACCCACTTTCTTTAATCAACAAAATAAGGAATCAAACCCTGACTTTTTAGCATTTCATTATTTCTAAAGTATAAATGCTCGCACTGAAAATTTAGCAATGGGCTCTCCCCAGCTGGTTTGAGCTGACTCCAAGAGCTGACCCCTGCTTATATTCTTATATGAATTTAAGATCTTAAACTCCTTCTCCTTGGAGAAGTTCCATTTCAAGTCTGACATCTAATTGTGTTTTCTATTAACAGAATCTCACTTAGCTGCCAAGCAGGTAGGGACAGTGGGGCTGCTACAACTGTTGCCCAAGGCCTCTGTTTTGGTAGATTTAGGACTGGAAAGTGACCTTAAAAGTCATCTAAGCCTGTCAGCTCTTTTTACAGTTGAAAAAACTGAGACTCAGAGACACCAAGTGACTTGTCCAAAGTCACAGATAGCATGTGCCAGAGCTTCGATTTGCAATGAACTCTGCCTCAAAATCCGAATGAGTTTTCTTGGGGAACCATGCCCGACTGTTTATTTGCTGTGTGAGTTTCAACTTGGGCCAGCTAAGTTAGTGCAGTGGTTAAAGCGCCAAGCCTGGAGTCAAGAAGAGCTGAATTCAAATGTGACCTCATACACTTGCTAGCTGTCTGACCCTGGACAAGTCACTTAACCATGTTTGCCTCAGTTTATTCTTCTGTAAAACGAGCTGGAGAAGGAAATGGCAAATGACCCCGGTATCTCTGCCAAGAAAACCCCAAATGGGGCCACAAAGAACATGAATGAAACAACTTAACAATCAATAACACGTAATAAAACTTGAACCTTATTCATGTTATCATAGACAGTTTCATGCCAAAAGACCATGACAGGGGAAAAGTGAATGATTCTGTATGTTTTCCTGCAAGACCTACAAGGAACAGAATAATTTAGTGCAGAACACACTAGACCAAAAGTCTGAGGCCCAGAATTCAAATCCATCCTCTGTGGCTTGTTACTTAAATGTCCTTGGACAAGTCACTTGACCACTATGCAAATGAGGAGGTTGGAATAGGTGATTTGATTCATGTGAATCCATCTATTAAACTGACAATATTGTTCCTCTTCTTGGTTGTAGGCATTTGGGGAAATAGGGCTTCTTTTTCTTTTTCTTTTTTGAATAGGAAGTGAAGATATTTTGTTTTTTTATTTTTTTAAAATTGATTTATGTATTTACTTTCAGTTTACAAGATTCAGTTCCACAGTCCCTTGAATTTCAAATTTTCTCCCCTCCAATAGGGCTTCTTTTTCTAATATCTATGACACCATCTCTGGGGCAGAGAAGTGGATCAGTGAGTAGAATGCTGGGCCTGGAGTGTGGAGGACTTGAGTTCAAATTTGGCCTCAGATACTACCTGTGTGACCCTGGGCAAGTCACTGTCTGCTTCAGTTTCCTCATCTACCTGTCAGGATTGTGTGAGGGTCAAATGAGATAATATCTGTAAAATACTTAGCGTGGTACTTGGAATATGGTAGGCACTTAGGCACTTACCACATACTTGTTCCCTTCCCCCTCTCTGAATAACAGAAAGAGGGAAATGGGATGGAGAAGAAGAGTCAGAAAGGACCAGGTAGCTCTGGTGTAGCCGAGTGTTGAATATGAACAAATATGAAATATGGAACGAAAAATGAATTCTTGCTCTCCCCGTTATGAAGTATGTGATTTGGAGTTAAAACAGTCTAAGTTTCATCTATAAAATAAGCAGGTTGTACTCAATTATTTTTGAAGTCCATTTCAACTCTAAATCTAAGGTTGGAGAGACACTGATCCTGCCCTGGAAGTCCCTCCTACCAAGGTGGGGGCTTTCTTTGTAGTTCTTCAGTCGATTTAATGAAGGGTCTTTGTGACCCCGTTTGGGATTTTCTTGGCAGACACACTAGGAGTGGTTTGCAGTTTCCTTCTCAAGCTCATTTTACAGATGAGAAAACTGAGGCAAACAGGGTAAAGTAAATTATTCACAGTCATACAGCTAGGAAGTGTCTGAGGCTGTATTTGAACTTATGAAGACAGTATTCCTGACTCTAGGCTCAAAACTCGATCCACTGTGCTGTCCTCAGGGCTTTCTTACTATTAGATCAGTGGTTCTCAACCTTCCTAATGCCCTGACCCTTTAATACTCATATGTGGGCATATATGCATGTGGGTGGACCCGCCTGGAGATGGATAGAGGAGCATCTCTCCGTTCCTAAGACCAGAGGAAATATGTGTTTTCCGATGGTCTTAGGAGACCCCTGTGATCCTGTGAAAGGGTCTTTCGACCCCCAGAGGGGTTGTGATCCACAGGTTGAGAATCGCTGTATTAGCTGATTTAAACCCAGGCCCAGTGGGTGCCCTTCAAATGGAGCAAATGAACCAAGAGTTAGGGACTTGTGACTTTCAGAATCAATTGTGTAGTTGAGAAGTAGAGTGCAGTATGATTTTGAGGTTAATAGGACTGAGTTGGTTTTCTACTTCGATCATTCATGGGAACCACATAGATAAAACGTCTAAAGGTGAAAACACAAAGTTCTCCTGGAAGCAGCTGAGGAGAGTGCTGATGTGTACAGCTGATTTTTCTCCACTCAGACAAATGGAACTGAATCAAGAGAGAGAAGTGATTTTGGGGAATGGGAATTTTTAATTGCACCCTCCAGATCAGTGGCCTCTCAAATTAATAGTCTTAAATTAATAGTTCATGAATTCCCAAGAATAATGGGTAGCCAAGGAGACAGCCATCTATGTAGAATACTGATTTGCCTTTAACTGTCTTCAGAGAAATGCCTACATAGCATAAAGTAATTCCCATATATAGATGAAAGAATGTGCTGTAGTGAACTCTTTTTATCTGTGATTCCATTTTGTCAGCATTCGATTGGGTGTGTCACTAACAAAATAATATAAGTGTTTCATATGTACTATTGGAAGTATGATATAATAGAGAGCTGGCCTCAATGCTAGGGATAGTAATGAAGATAGCTAGCATGGATATGGTGCTTTAAGGCTTCTAAAACATCTTATAAATATTGTCTCATTTTATCCTTAAAACAATTCTAGGAGTTTACTGTTGTCTCCATTTTATAGAGGAGGGCCCTGAGGTTAAATAACATGCCCAAGGTCATACAGTTAGTAAGCAGGATTTGAACTCATGTCTTTATGACTCTAAGCTCCCCCCTGCATCCATTGTGCCACCTAGCTATTCCAAGAAGACCTTTGCTCAAGTCATGCCTCTGACACATGTTGGATGTGTCACCCTGAAGAAGTCATTTAACCTCTAAGTGCTCTAAACAACAATTGCAAAGGAATCCTTTCACCTGGGAGTTCTATACTAATAAACCACAGGATAGCTAGGAGGTGGAATGGATAGAGCACCAGGCCTGAAACCAGGAAAACTCTTCTTCATATCACTTTGAATCTGGCCTCAGAGTTATTAGCTGTGTGGGCAAGTCATTTAAGCCTATTTGCCCTAGTTCTTCATCTGTAAAATAAGTTGGATATTACTAACAAATTCCAGCAGCAAGAGATAGAAAGAGAAATTCCATTTAAAGTAACGGTAGACAATATAAAATATTTGGGAGTCTACCTGCCAAGACAAACCCATGAACTATATGAAAACAATTACAATAACACTTTTCACACAAATAAAAACAGATCCAAATAACAGGAAAAATATCAGTTGTTCCTGGGTAGACCGAGCATTATTTATTATAATAAAAATGACAATTCTACCTAAATTAATTTACTTATTCAGTACCATAGCAATCATACTACCAAAAGAGCCAGAAAACAAAATTCATCTGGAAGAACAAAAAGTCCAGAATATCAAGGGAATTAATCAAAAGAAATGCAAGAGAAAATGGCCTAGCCATAGCAGATCTGAAACTGTATTATAAAGCAGCTATCATCAAAACTATTTAGTACTGGCTAAGAAATAGAGCGGTGGATCAGTGGAATAGGTTAGGTACACACAACACAGTAGTCAATGACTATAGTCATCTACTCTCTGATAAACCTAAAAACTATAGCTTCTGGGATAAGAACTCACTATTTGACAAACACTGAGATGGAGAACATTATGAAATGCAAAATGGATGATTGTGATTACATTAAATTGAAAAGTTTTTGCACAAACAAAGCCAAAGCAACCAAGATTATAAGGGAAGCAGAGAGCTGGGAAACAATTTTTATTGTCAGTGTCTCTGATAAAGGCCTTATTTCAAAAATATACAAATCATTTCCCAGTTGATAAAATGGTCAAAGGATATGAACAGGCAGTTTTCAGAGGAAGAATTTAAAGCTATCTATAGTCATATGAAAACAATTACACTTAATCACTATTGATTAGAGAAATGCAAATCAAAATAACTCTGTCAGATTGGCTAACATGACAAAACAGGAAAATGATAAATGTTGGAGAAGATGTGGAAAAACTGGAACACTAATGCATTGTTGGTGGAGTTGTGAATTTATCCAACCATTCTGGAGAATAATTTGGAACTACGCCCAAAGGGTTATAAAACTGTACATACCCTTTGACCCAGCAATACCACTTCTAGGGTTATATCCCAAAGAAATCACAAAAAATGGGTGAAGGACCCACATGTACAAAAATTTTTATAGCAGGTCTTTTTGTGGTGGTAAAGAATTGGAAATTGAGGAGATTCCCATCAGTTGGGAACTGGCTGAACAAGTTGTGGTATACAAATGCAATGGAATACTATTGTTCCATAAGAAATGGTGAGCAGGCAGATTTCACAAAAAACTGGAAAGACTTACTTGAACTGTTGCTGAATGAACTGAGCAAAACCAGGAGAACATTATACACAGTAACAGCAACATTGTGTGATGACTGACTTTGTTGGACTTAGCCTTTCTGAGCAATAATCTAAGACAATTCCAAAAAAAGTGGGAAAGGCTATCCACATCCAGAGAAAGAATCTGAATGCAGATCAAAGTATACTATTTTCTTTTTTTTTGTTTTTTCTTTCTTGTGGTTTTTCCCCTTTCTTCTGATATTTCTTCCACAATATGACTAATGTGGAACTGTATTTAATATGATCATACATATAGAGCCTATGTCAGATTGCATGCTTTCTTGGGGAAGAGGGAGTAGAGTGAGGGAGGAAAAAAATAAAACACAAAATCTTATGAAAGTAAATGTTGAAAATGAAAAATAGAAATTAATTAATTAAAAAATAAAATAAGCTGAACAAGGAAATGACAAACCACTCTAGTATCTCTGCCAAGAAAACCAAAATGGGGTCAGAAAGAGTTGGACACTGAAATGACTGAACAACAAAGTTCTTATACCTGTCCTAGAATAAAATCAAATTATCCCCTTTCCCAGGGCACAATAAGCTACATTCCATTAAGAATGATTTGGAATTATTTGAGCCATTAAGACAAGGGCATAAAATTTGATTGAATTAATATAATTTATATGGAGAATAGTCACTTTTCCATATATTTTGTGCATGAAATTGTATGTCTCTTGTACAGTCGCAATGAAGCCTAGTGAATAAAGGGCTAGCCTTGTATTCAGGAAAGAACTAGCTCTGACATTAGCTGTGTGACCCCAGACAAATCACTCACCCTCTCCGTGTCCAGACTAGAAGTTCAGACAACACTGATCTGTATAGGTGGAGAGAATTGCCACACCAAGAGTTCCTCCACACCAATGAAATGCTAGATCTCAACAACAACAACAAATTTACAATTCTATCTTATCTGATAATATTTAGGTGAAGGACTTGGTACAATAAGTAGTTGCTTATATGGAGCCAAAGAACTGATTTCCAAGTGGAAATGGGACAAATGTCCCATTTCTCTTTTAGCCTTGAATCCTTTTTTAAAAGTCGGTTTATGAGAACTTTTATTTTGAGGGGTGGGGAAGAGTTGAAGTTTAGTGGGAAAAATGACAATGATATAAAAAAGGAAGAAAATAATACCAGAGAAAAATTTAAAATATGCAGAATAGGGGGGGCGGAGCCAAGATGGCAGCGTAGCAGCAGCGACACATCACAGCTCTCACATGGCCACCCCAAAATACCCATAAAATAGGACTCTAAACCAAACCTATAATCCCAAAGCACACACAAGGTTACTTCCCACTAAAGTCAGCTCAGCTACGAGGAACCATAACAGCGCTGTGAACCGAAACCAGCCTGGCCTGAAGCCGTGGCTGTGCCCCGGGGGTGGCGGAAGAAGCAGAGAAAGCTCTCAGGTGAGGGATTACACAGCTCCGAGTGGGGATTGCCAAAGGGGGAGACAAGCGTCCGGCTGAAAGGTCTGCAGAGCCGAAAAGCGAAAGGCAGAGGTTTTGCACCCGCCTCCGCGTTGCGGCCTGCAGACAGCAGGGAGACTGAGCGATTGTTTTCAGGCCAGGGCTCTCGCGTTGAGCGGCCTGGATCCGGATCGTAGTCTTGGGCCTCGGTCTTGGAGTCTTCATTATCCAGTCAGCCAGAAGTCTACGGCAGCCGGGAGGACCCCAGCGATTTGGGACAGAGCTTTCCCTTCTGGAAGCAGAGCCCCACAGAGATTTTAAAAAAAACAAAAACTCACGGTCTGAACAACCATGAGTAAGAATAAGCATAAGAAGCTAAGTAAGAACAACTCCCAAACTCTAGATTCCTTTTTTGGGGAAAAGAAAGATCATGGGAGAGAGAGGGAGGAGGAGAGCGCGGCCAGAGCGCCCCCACCAGAGGCCTCCAATAAACATGAAGAATGCCTTAAAGCT
>CM053590.1:157827050-157863402 GCA_028646515.1 Pseudochirops corinnae | reverse complement strand
GCGGTTGGGAGATCCATCCTGCCCTACCGAAAAGTGACATAGGAGAGAATAGAGGGGGGTTGGGGGGGACACACTGGGATGGCTGTTTCGGGGCGGTGGGTGGGGGAAAGAGGGGGAGAAAATATGTACATCAAAATCTTGTGGAAATGAATAATGCAAACTATAATAAAATTTAATTAAAAAAAATAAAAAACAATTAAAAAAAAACAATATGCAGAATAGAGTAGAAGAACATTCAGAAGGGGACGCAGACTGGAAGGACACCGTTGATACTGACCATTTACTTAAATATCTACTTGAAGCTTGTATAGGATGTTTCCGAAGTCTTAATATAGCATTGTGTATCATATCAGTTTGTGATTTTACATATAGTTTTCCTCTTTTTTTGTTTTTTGTATATGGGAATGTTCATGTTTGTTGATGTTTTTCAAGTTAATATTATATATACACACACATTTACATACATACATGTATATATACACATACACATACATATTATATGCACACACATATGTATGTGTGTTATTCTAATTCCATGGTATAATTTCATGTTTGAATGCTCATTCATATTTTGTTTAAATTGCCATGCAATCTAGTGGGGTAACTACAATGTGATTTGTTTAAATTTAGGGTGTGAACATATAAATACCAGAGAACTTGGAAGGAGAAGGCAAAAATTACCAACAGGGAAATGTATGAGAAGAGAAGATGGGTGGATCATTTGTCCACAGTAAGTGATGACAGGTGGCCAGCCAGGGTAGCTGGTAGCTTTATGATATCAGGAGATAGCAAGAAGGGCTCCCAGCACAGTGGACCCCCTATGACAAATGTATGAGAGGACATGGACAAGCATCCTTGAAGATGCATGGGTGTTATTGGGTTGTGACCTGCATCATTGGAAGAAATCTCCAAATTGGTCCATTTGTAGATCTAAGTATTTGAATACCGATTATTTATCTAGAAGCATTTATTATGTACCCCTATGTATCAAGCATTATGCTAGGTGTTAGGGATGCAGAAACAAAAATGAAAGGAGCTTACATCTGATTACATTGCAGAATGCTAGAGGCGAGAGAAACCATAGAGACTAATCTTTTTATTTTGCAAAGGAGGAAACATAAGTGTGGCAGTGGATGCTAGTATTGATCCGAGGTCACATTTGGTTAATGGTAGAGCTAGGATGGACCCCAGATCTTGTGCTGCCACTGAGCTCAGTGCTCTTTTCACATTTCTGGGGTACAGAGGAACTGTAATCTATGGTGGACCTAAAGAAGAATTGTACTAAAGTAGAGGCGCCATAAAAAGATCAAGATATGTTTTTAATATCAATCGTTCTATGATAACAGAGTTATAGAGCCACTAGTACCCTTCAGGTGCTCGAGCTACTCACTGGCAGCTCCTTTAGTATGAAATCTGACTTATGGGTGTTCGTTACCCAAGGACACCAGCTCATTTCCTCAGGTAGTTAGTTCTTATTATAGAAGCATAGAATTGTAGAGGATCCTCCTTGACCTATTTGTAATCCAAATAAGATAACCATTTTGGATAAGATGTACCTATGACACAAGGAAAGGGAGGATTAGTTTTTTGTTTGTTTTCTTTTGAGGCATACATGATAGAGAAAGTCTGGGAAAATCAGGAAAAGGGGCCCCTTTGATTGCTGGAGTTAGTGGTAGGAGGTAGGTTAGATGAATCTGACTATGCCACTCCCCTCCTGAAAAAGCTTCAATGACTCACTGTTTCCTCTAAGATAAAAAACAAACTCCTCTGGTTAGAATTTAAAACTCATCACAGTCGGCCTCCAACCTTTTTCTTTTTTAATTTATTATTTTTAGCCAAACTGGCCTGCTTTCTGTTCTCCAACTCAACATTCCTTTCTCCCTGCCTTCGGCCTCCATGCTTAGAATGTGCTCTTCTCCCTTCTGATTTTGGGAATCCTTAAGTCAGGTCCCTTCAAGGTGCAGGGCAAATAATTCAGCTTCTGCAAGACCCATTTCCTAAACTTACCACTTGTTAGGGCTTTCTCCCTCCCCACTGAAGTTACCTTGCAACTTCCGAATGAATGAAGATAGAGTAAGGGGCCCAGAAAATTTCAATGACCTAAAGTAGCCCTGGGCTTAAACATGAGTTGTTTTATGACAGATGTCATAAAAGCACCAGGTTATTGTATTATTACCAACAAACCATAAAATGATACGCCTCCCCTCCCATGTAGATGAGTGTAAGCTGCTTGAAAACAGGGGCTGTTCCCATTTTTTTTCCTGTTGGTTTTTTTTTTTTTTTTGAGACTTCAGGACCCTCCATAGTGCATGGCGTGTAGTAGACACTTATTAAATCCTTGCAGAATTGAATTTAATTGAATCCAATGGAAAGAGGTTGGAGGAAAACATCAGAAAGCACATCAAAAGACAAATTCTTTAAATAAATCATTCTTAGTTCCTGGACTGTGTAGAAAGAAGAGGCTGGCAGGATTTGAGCCATGGGCTGTAGTTTGTCTGGTGTAGATGGTCGTCTTATCTATAATAAAAAGAAAAAAGAAATGGTAAAGGGAATAGATCAGAGTAGACCTTATTGCTGTTTGTCCTTCATTTTTTTTTTAGTTTTGGAGGGATTAAGTGACTTGCCCAAGGTCACACAGTTAGTAAGTATGTCAAGTGTCTGAGGTCAGATTTGAACTCAGGTCCTCCTAATTCCAGGGCTGGTGCTCTATTCACTGTGCCACCTAGCCGCCCTTGTCCTTCATTTTTGAAGAGGACCAGTGACATCACTGGTGATGTCTGGACTTGTGTGTGAAGTGGCTTTAGGTAAGGCAGAGTTGTACAGCCATCAGCCTCATTCTCTCTTCCATAGTCATCAAGGTCCAACAGCAGGACAAAAGTCAAGACGATAGGCGATGGCCCAGGATACAGCTGATAGCCTCAGTGTCTTCCACATGGGTCTGGCCAAGCTCTAAACAGTCCACAGCACCTGCTTCAGCTGCCTTCATGGCTGCCAAAACAAGTTGTTCTCATCTGCCCATCCCCCCATCTTCACATGCTTGGGGTAGACACCCCCTCAACTCACTGACAGGTTTGAGATCACTCTGCTTTAGCTCATCCGCAGATATTTCTACCAAGGGGTATCCACTGCACATATAGCTTTTTGGAGTCACAAGTGAGAACTGGGAGACAGATGGACACCAAAGGTAGATGAAGTCATGAAAAGGGCTCAGCAAACCCTCATAAAGGAGGCTCCTTCCTCTTTCTTTCTGCCTGCTGAGGAATTGGGCCCCTTCCAGTCTGCCCCTTGAAGGGTAGAGGAGTAGGCTGATACCCTCTCCCACTCCACCCCCAGCAGCATGTTGGCAATGAGCGCACATGGGAACTAAGGCCTGTTTTCTAGATGATCTGTAAGGTTCCTTCTAACTATGAAATTCTATAACAGACTACCCTTTGTCAAACAAGGATTTATTTAAATAAGTTTAAAGTTTATTTTAAAGGATAAAAAAAACAAAAAAACCCCATTCCTGTTCATAGGCTATGCAAAAACTAGAGGCAGACTGATTTGGAACACAGGACATAGTTTGCCAAGCCCTGATCAGCACTCTCAGTCCTTGTTGCAATGGACAGACAGTCAAATAGACATCCCACGGCTATGAAATGAATAAACTTGGAAATCTCCTGAGACTAGGTTTAAAGACAATTCCCTATGTTGTGCTGATCTAAAACAGGGTGGGGAAACTATGACCTCAAATCCAAACTTCACAGAGCAGATCAGGGTCACACTTGAAGACTAGGGGACCACATGTGACCTCAAGGCCACACGTTCCCCACCCTTGACCTAGAACAGTTGTTCTTCCTCCACCCCCTGATGGTTTTGGCCAAAAAATGGAAAGTCAATGGCCACCTAGAAAACAAAAGGAACCACCTTCAGCAGATAAAAATACAGAGGTAAATTTTCAGCCTCAAAAATGGGAATATTTCAGAATTTCTCTTAATATTTTCTTTGGAGCCATTACTAGACTAAATGGAGCTATAGGAAAGGACCTGGTGCTTGAGTGGTGGCTGACAATCACGGGGGGGGGGGGGGGGGGGAGGTCTTTCTTGGTCATTGTGGGCAAGATTCTTGCCAGAATCTTCCGTAATAGGCTGATCCTTCACCTAAAAGATGGTCATCCACCTGAGAGCAACTATGGTTTCAGAAAGGGCTGAGGAATAGTCAACATGGCATTTGCTGCTCAATAACTCCAGGAGAAACGCCAGGAGTAGAACAGAGACACTTGACACACTTACTAGTTGTGTGACCTTGGATAAGTCACTTAACCCCAATTGCCTTGCCTTCCCCCTCCAAAAAGAAGAACTGGAATTGATTGTGTGACATGGGAAGCACAGGACTGCTCAGCGTGGTGTGCCCACATCAGAGAAGGTGCTGTGCTCTATGAACAAAGTGGAATTGAGACATCTCAAAGGAAACATATATGCACAAATTTAGAGAATCCACCCCACATATTCACACGGCTATTCATGCCCAACCTGTGGTAGAGCATTCTGAGCTTGTACTGGTCTGATCAGCCACAGTCAGACATATTGAAACCTGACCCTAGCATGGTGATGTCATTTTGGTCCTCTTCAACAACAAAGGATAACAACCAACCAACCATTTTCTTCAACATTTTGAGGGCCTCCTTTAGAAAGCTGTTGACTCATTTTTTCATTTTTCTTGCATCACTCTCATTTCTCTTCCCAAATTTTCCTCTACTTCTTTTACTTGATTATCAAAATCCTTTTTGAGCTCTTCCATGGCCTGTGACCAAATCATATTTTTCTTGGAGGCTTTGGATGTAGGAGCTTTCCTTTGTTGTCTTCTTCTGGTTGTATGTTTTGATCTTCCTTGTCAGCAAAGTAAGATTCTATAGTCTGATTACCTTTCCTGCTGTTTGCTCATTTTCCCATCCAATTACTTGACTTTTTAGCTCTTTGTTAAGTTAGGTCTCTGCTTCAAGTGTGGAGGGTGTACTGTCCCAAGCTTCAGGGGTTTTGTGCAGCTGTTTTCAGAGATATTTCTAAGGACCTGTAAATTTTCTGTTCTTCCAAGGTAGTATGATCAAAAGAGAGGTGCCTACTCCTCTCCTGGCCTGTGCTCTGGTCTGTGAGTGACCACAAGCACTCTTTTCTGCTTTGAAACTGTGAGGAGGATTCCCTCTCCACAACAGCCACAGGATCCACCATGCCAGCCCTCCTCCTCGCCCCAGGACCACCACCCAGGACTGCAACCCAGATCCAAGCAGGAACAAATCAAGAGAATTCTGCTTTAGTGCCAGCAAAGAAATCCTTGAAATCCCCTTCTGATCAGTTACTCAATCCCCCTACCAACTGTGGGCGGAGAGCTCTGGAAGCAGCTGCTGCCACCATCCCGGGCTGGGGCTAGACAGTGCTCTTCTCTCACCCAGGTCCAACAGATCTTTCCTACTAACCTTCTAAGTTGTCTTTGGCATTTGTGAGTGAGAAGTCTGCCAGCTACCACAAATGCCAGTGATTCAGTCCCCTGAGGCCTGCTAGGGCCTGGTCTGCACAAGCACAGCCCATGCTGGACTGAGTTCTTCTCTCAGATTGGTGCAACAGACCTTTCCTGTCGATCTTCCTGGTTGTCTTTGGGCTAGAAATTTGTTTCACTCTGTCATTTTGTGGGTTCCACTGCTCTGGAATTTGTTTAGTCATTTTTGCAGGTATTTGGAGGGGTTTGAGGTAGATTATAAGCAAGTCCCTGCTTTTACTCTGCCACCTTGGCTCTACTCCGAAGGACATTTATTGAAATGGTATAATTTAGAAACATTATATCTCCCATATAAATTTAGAAGATGATCTCCCACAGATAGGAATAGTATCAGAGAGAAGAATGGAGACAAAAGGTCCAAAAGTGGCATTGTGGCGAGGGTTCGTGTAAGGGACATTTCATACCTGTGTTATTGCCAGCAATCTTCCAGCTACCCTATTTACTTTTGTCACATAGTCTCTGTTGAACATTCTGGGTACAGCCCTGACGCTACTGAATATTGATCCACTGAAATATCTTGGCTAACTTATTGATATGTACCTGATACTTTGTGTTAGCTAACTCTCTTTTTTTCTTTTTTTAAGAAAGCAGACACCTGATCCCAGGATCAGAAGAAGCTTTCTACTGTTTTGATCTCTCAGGGTCTTGGTTTAAAGATTTCCTATCACCTAAGAATAAGATGCTTAGCCCCAAATGCCAAGCCCTTTAGAACAAAGAACAAGGTAGGCCAAGCAAGCTATTGTCTTCAGCTTGGTCTATGTTTCCCCCACATTCCTTCCTGGTACAGATGGGTACCTTTGTTCAGAGGACTCATTTTATCTTATGGTGACCCCCCCCCCCCAAAAAAAAAAACCCCAAACAAACCAAAAACCCTGCTTTTTTGACCAGATCTTTAATTTCATCATATAAAAAGGGAACTCCAGCTGAGGAATTATCTCAAATACAATAGACCAGCATCTTCTCTGTAATTCTATAGTCTGAGAGAGTTTTCTGAGATGACTGAATGATTGAGTAGGGATACCAGATGATTGTTTTTTGTTCTAAATATTGTGACCACTTTGGTGAAAACTATGTGGCTATTTTAATGATAAGCTGTTGTGAACACTGTATTGTGATTTTCTGTAATAAATTATAATATTGTAAATACTGTACCTTGATTTTCTGAGAATGTTTTGCTTTGTTATGGAGTAAATGGAGTGTTCACTATACCATGTAATCAGAACCTTAAAAGCTGTTCACAGCAGCCATTCTTCTGGAAAGCTGCTCGTGCATGGCGTTACACCTTCCCTCTTCCAAAAAAAAAAAAAGAGAGAGAGAGAGGAAGAGAGAGTTTTATCAATATACTTTCTGAATTTGTTTCTCTGGAGCCCAGGCAATGATCATTTCTGCCACCAAACAGTTGGATGTTCAGGGTTCCTCCAGTGTTTATTTTAGAATTTTTACCTCTTGGCCATGTAAATGCCTGAGCAAATAAAAGACAGAGAAAGTGTGCTATACCTGTTAGTAAGAATTGTTGTCTCTGCTAATGATTCAGTAAATTCCTTGTCTTTCCATGTGTATGTGTTGCCACTTAAGATTTGAAAAAAGGTAAAGTGTATAGACGGGGGCCTTGTTCTAAGCTCTCAAACTCTTAAAAGCAATATCTTTTTGTTTGTCTGTTTGCTTTTAACTTCCAGTATTGCCTGAGCTCTACCTGAACAAGAGAAAGTAGAACAAATGAAACCAGAGAATGAAATCTAGAACCTGAATCCTCCCCCTCTCAAAAAAACCAAAAGCAAAATAAAACCCAACAAAATGGTTAAGGCAAACAATGAGGGCAGCTAGGTGGTGCAGTTAATAGAGCACCAGCCCTGGAGTCAGGAGGACCTGGGTTCAAATACACTGGACACATTTACTAGCTGTGTGACCTTGGGCAAGTCACTTAACCACAACTGCCTTCCCCCCTAAAAAAAAGCATAAGAAAAAAAGACAAACAATGAAAGCAAGTGATTGGGAAGAATTGCAGGTAGGAAGGCAGTGAGTGGGCTTTAACTGTTAATAAGGGGCTACCAACTTCATAGCTTCTATCTAAACTGAGGTGGAGCTGTTTGTTTTGCTCTTAAATGCCTTCATTTACATATTTATAGTTTTAACCCTCAGGCTAGAAGGACCCCTCTGCCTCCTTCCCTCTGCTACAGCCCCTTTTCTCATTCGTGAGTTCTTCCCAGAACCTGTCAGCCTTCATTCACTATTCACTATCATGTCCCCCCCCAACCGCCATTCACACCTTGTCAACTTCCTTTCATGTGTTGTCTTCCTCCATCGGAATGTAAGGTCTTTGAACACAGGAATTGTCTTGAATTTGTATCCCTAGCACTTAAAAGGCTATACTTGGCATCAAAGCATTATTGTCATGTATGACCCTTTGTGACTCCATTTGGGGTTTTCTTGGCAAAGATACTAGAGGGGTTTGCCATTTCCTTCTCCAGTTCATTTTACAGATGAGGAAACTGAGACAAACTTAAACATGTTCAGGGTAACAGAGTTAGTAAATGCCAGATCTGAACTCAGGAAAATGAGTCTTCCTGACTGCAGGCCCAGCACTCTATCCACTAGACCACCTAGCCTTACCAGGCATATAAGCAGCTAATTAATAAAAGCTTGGCAACTTAGCTAGACTGTGTGTATTGGTTTTTTGATTATGCTTTCTTCCCTCTGTATCACTTCATTGATCTACACATTTTTCTTCATATTCCACATTTCTTTCAATATAATAATATCCCATTACATTCATAATTTATTGAGTTACATTCTTTAGTACTTTGTTTCCAGTTCTGTTTTTTTTTTTTTACCATTAACTAAAGGATTGCTATGTAGAAATCTCTCTCTCTCTCCCTCCCTTCCTCTCTCTCTCTCTCTCTCTCTCTCTCTCTCTCTCTCTCATCTATCTACCTACCTATCTATCTGCTTGCATTCTATGGAACAGCATCAGAATCACTATAGCACCTTCTACTGAAAAGAATTAGCTCTTTGAGACAACAAAGCAATCATATAACTGGTCACTAAACAGGAAAGGCTACTGATTCAGTGGACCTTAAAAAGGAGATGATTCCTTCTTCTATCAGTCTTTTTCTGTCTTCCAAAGACTCAGAACTCTTTGAGTCTCTCCTGGAGGGGTAGGTGAGGAGGTTGGTGCCCTGCCCCATTCCCCACTGCTCACATTCTGGTAGTAGAGTGGCTATAAGCATATGGTAGCTAACGCACACATTTTACCTAGGTGAGCCTGATTCTGGGTTTTGAGCTGTTTCTTTTTTTTTCTTCTTTCCTATGTATATGTGACTGAACAGTGAAAATGAGGTGCATGTTTCCAATTTTGGAGTCAATCTTGTGAGTTCAAAAGATCCAGCAATCTTTCAGTGCTAGTTGTACTTTGAGGGGAGGTCCCAGTAATTATGCCAGTGCTCCTTGTGGAAGGAAGACGACTGTCAGTGCAATAAACCTAATTCCTGCCAGGCTTGCCAGAAAAAATGGATTCAGATGGAATTATTTGGACAGTACAAAGCCAAGGTAAATATTTGTGTTGTCAAGTTGTTTCAGTCATGACTGACTCTTTGTGACCCCATTTGGGGTTTTCTTGGCAAAGATACTGAAGTGGTTTGCCATTTCCTTCTCCAGTTCATTTTACAGATGAGGAAACTGAGGCAAACAAGGTTAAGTGACTTGCCCAGGTTCACACAACTAGTAAATGTAATTGTCTGAGGTTGGACTTGAACTCAAGTCATCCTGACTCCAAGGTTTGTGCTCTAGCTCCTGTACCACCTAGCTGCCCCCAACATAAATATAACAATATCTATTTAACAGTCCTGCAAACTGATTCAAACTTGGTGCTTTCAGTGTGAACCTCCTGGGAGAGCATAACAGTAGTTACGTTTTTACTGCTATATTTGTTAATAGCCATTTGTGAATCTCTGGTGTTGAGCATTGGCTTTTGTGTGAAGAAACTAAAGAGTTTTCCTATACCTGAGTGATCTAAACCTAAGTTCCCCAGGTTTCTGGAGTAGGGGCATTAAGAGGCTGACCCTTCTTAGAATCCAGGTTTTCTCAGGATTAAACCCAGCATATATTTGTGTCTAGAACTGAGAGGCCCTTTTGGTGTTTAAGGAGAGGCCTAGTCCCCTCTGCTCCCCCCAGTATCAGTTCTTATTTCAGGGAAAGACAACACATAAAAAAAAAACTGGAAAATGGGGAGGATATGTCCCCCATGGGATAAGGCTGCTGGTGAAGAGGGATGAGATAGATACATAGGGAAGATGGGGGGGAAAGTGGCCTAGTTGTCTCATGAAAGGATGATCCAGGTTGGGATTTTATCCTGAATTTTTTAGTTATGCCATCAGGCTCTACCTTTCACTTTGATTTTTTTTTTAAATTTAAGGGAGTGAGTCCCACAAAGAGTCAAGAGGCACCAGTATTCTAGAGAACCTTCCAGATGGGAACATTATTTTCACTGTCAAGTTATAGTCATGACTTAAGGAACCACAGGTGTTGGGGAAATGGCTAAATAGGTCTGATCCATAAATTCTTGATATCTGAAGGCAGCAGATTGCTTTGGAATTAGTGATACAGTAGTATAGATGGCTAATGATCCTTTCGTAGTATAGATTTTGATAGGTGAAATCATAGCAATAATAGAATGTTAGAGATCAAAGTGATTTTATAGATCACAATTAGATCCAATACCCTCATTTGACAAGTGGGGTCCAGAACAGGGAAGAGATTTGACCCAAGCTGGTAAATGACAGAGAATGAAGATGAGAACCCATGTTTCTCATTCCTTATTTACTGTTCCTGGTTATCTCTGGTAAGAGACTTCTGATAAGCCTCTGATATGGTAAATCAGATGATGAACCTGTTATGCATGTTCATTAAGAGTTTTGTTCTTTGTTCTAGGGAGTACAGTGACCCTTACTACTTACCTCTTTCCTTCCTTCCTTCGGGTTGAAATCAAACCTACATTGCTGGTTTTTATCTGAGGTTAGTGTGTTGAAACCAGCCCCCTAAAAGACCATATCTTGTCCTTGAGATTTGGGAAGGGTGGACATACTGGGGAGAGGGGAGGAAGGCAGGCAAGACGCATGATCTCCTGTATGGAGTGAAATGCTTTAGAGAAAATGCAGCCTCTGTGGGGCATCTGTGAGTGAGGTACTTGTCGGTCTGAATGGCAGTCCTGTGTCTGCCACTGTTGCAATGCCAGTGTCCAGGCATTTTTCCAGCATCTGGGGAAAACCAGGCTCTCTGCAGAGCTCCCAGGCTTGGAGAAACCAGAGTCACCTGGAGAACAAGAGTCTTAGTAGGGACAGTTGAATTGCTTTAAAGTAGAGAAAATATCAAGGAGAAAATATGGATAGGCTGTATTGAATGAATGCAGTTCAATTACAGTGGGAGGGTTTTAGATCAGATATAAGATAAATGGAATGTCCTTGATGGAAGGCCTATTAACCAACTAGAACAAGATGCCTAAGAAGGTTAGAGATTCCCTTCCCTAGGAATTTTTTTTTCTTTTTTTGCTTTTTGGAGGGAGGAAGGCAGGGCAATTGGGGTTAAATGATTTGCCCAAGGTCACACAGCTAGTAAGTGTTAAGTGTCTAAGGGCAGATTTGAACTCAGGTCCTCCTGACTCCAGGGCCAGCTCTCTATTCACTGAGCCACCTGGCTGCCCCCCTAGGAAATTTTAAAAGTGGAATAGTTTAGGTCATCTGTTTGTGTGTATGTTTGTAGGGGTTATAAAGTTGGTCACTGTGAATTTTGTTTTAGACAGAAAGACAGGCAGATAGATAGCTTTTCCTCTAGCTAGCTAGATAGATACATGACAGATAAATGTATTTCAATATAAAGGCAAGTAGGTGTCATAGTGGATAAAGCACTGGGCTTGGAGTCAGGAAGACCTGAGTTCAAAGCCAGCCTCAGAAAGTCTGCCACTGGAGGAAACGGCAAACCACTTCTTTGGCATGGATCAGGTTCTCGGAAAGTCCAACCATGCAAAACAGGATGCCCATCTGGAGGCAACACTCCTTCCAAATGGTCTATTTGGGCTGGCCACAAACAAAATCGAGAATTCTCTTATCTTCTCATTTGGAAGAAGTCACCGTCATTATAACTACCACTATATGTCTGTTTCAGGTACATAATATCCTTGAGCCTGACTTCCTTGCGCTAATGCCACTTCATGCTACCCATCCTTTATCTGACCAACCAGGACTTTTTCTTCTTACAATTCACTTCCACTTTGAAAACTGCTTTTCTGTGTCTCAAGTCCTCCATCTGCTTTCCAAAGTGACTAAATAATTTGGGCATAAATATTCTTTCGTGGTTTACTTTGGCAGAAGTGAGATATTGTGGAAATAGCTCTAGGCTTGGAGTCAGGAAGGACAGAGTGAAATCCCAGCTCTATCATTTATTAACTGTATAATCATGAAAGCCACTTAATTCTCTGATCGGATTTTCTTCTCTAAAGGGGAGCAATTCCTTCCTCACCTCTGCCTCTTGGAACTGCTTCTTTTTACTTCAAGACTCAACACAAGCATCACATTTTACCTGAAGCTTTTCCTGATCATCTTAACTGCTAGTTGAGATTAAATAAGATAATATTTGTCAGGTAGCCAGCTGGCCTAGTGGATGGGACATCAACCCTGGAGTCAGGAGAACATGAGTTTGAATCTGACTTCAGACGCTTACTGGCTGTGTGACCCAGGGCAAGTTGCTTAACCCTGCTTACTTCAGTTTCTTCATCTGTAAAATGAGTTAGAGAAGGAAATGGAAAACCATTCCAGTATTTTTGCCAAGAAAACTGCAAAGAGTTGGACACGACTGAACAACTAGAGATAATATATTTATAAAGTGCTCTGCGCATAATAGTTAACAAATATTGATTCCCTTCCCCTACTTCACTTCCTGTCAATTACATATATATACAATATACATATATACATACTCATATGTATATATATATACACATATATAAGAGAATATATATATATTTGTGTGTACAGAGAGAAATGGGAGGAGAGTTGGTGATAGAGGAACTCTGAGTTATGGTGGTGGTGGAGGATGTTGACAAGACTAAGAGTATGACCATCTTTCTGTGGGGAATGAAGCATTATAGGAACTGAGGAGGAAGAACTGGGAACCATGGAGGTCATTTATAAATTGAAGTCCCCAGGTATGATGCCTGTGTGTGATTTCATTGATAAAAGGAGCTCCCAGACCATGAAGTTTCCTCTATCCAAATAGGCCAGCACCTTCCCGTGACTTCTAGTTTTAGGAAGTTATCCAGATCATTGAGAGGTTAGGTGACTTGCCCAGAGTCATACTGTCAGTTTGTGTCAAGGAAAAGGACACGAACAAAGGTTTTCCTGACTCTTAGGTCAGTTCTCTACCCCATATAGCAAGCTGACTCAAACGGATCACAAATCCAGGAAAAATAGGAACCCTAATGCACTGTTTATGGAACTGTAGAATGGTCCAACCATTACAGACAGCAATTTGGAACTTTATGCCCAAAAGGCTATAAAGTTGTGCATATACCCTTTTACCAACCAAAACCATGAGGACATCTATTCCATGAAAATGGACACTCCACTTCCCATCTCTATAGCTTCGCAATGGCTGTCCCCCATTCCTAGAATGTTTTCTTTCCTCTCCTTCACTTCTTAGAAACCTTGTCTTAGAATCTTAGAACCTTTGTTCACTACTCCTCCCATCTGCTAACAACAACAACTACCACTACTGTTGCTGCTACCACTACCACTACTATTGCTACCATTTATGTAGCATTTACTCTGTACCAGACACTGGGCTAAGTGCTTCACCAGTATTATTCAGTCCTCACAACAACCCTGGATGCTAGGTGCCATTATCATCACCATTGTTCAAATGAGGAAATTTGGGCAAATGGAAGTTAAGTGACTTGCCCAAGGTCACACAGCTAGTAAGTGTCTGAGGTGGGAAGACTTCCTGGCTCTAGGACCAGTGCCCTATCTATTGCTGTTAGAGCCTTTTCCTCTAAGGTAACATCTTAACTATGCTACAAGTGACTCACTTATATACACATATCACTCCCTTTAGACCAAAACACCTTGAGGACAGGGACTATTTTTTTTCTATTTCTTTGTAATCCTTAGGGTTTAATAGTGCCTAGCACATGTTGTTGTCATTTGTTTTCAAAAAGGACAAATGACATTACAGGATGATGTCTTGACTTTCAAGTGAATTGGATTTAAGTGAGGCAGAGTTGTTCAAAGTTATCAACCTCACTCTCCCTTCTAGAGTCATTAAAGTCCAGTGGCAAGTCAAAAGTCATGATGATTGCTAATGGCCCAGGATGTAGGGCATGACCTTGGCTTCTTCAGTGTCTGATCAAGCTCTGGGCAGTCCACAGCTCCTGCTCTAGCTACCTTCACACATGGCAGCTGGAACAAATTGTTCTCATCCACCCATTCTGGACAGGGTGGGGAGATGGGAAGATGGAGAGATGGAGAGTCTGGAGGGGGACAGGCTTCACAACCCAAATCTAGCACATAGTAATCACAGAGTGATATAAATGGTCCAAACTCATGATTTTTGTAATTTGGGAAATCTCTTGATGTGGAAACTCCCCTCATCAATTTTCAACGAGTGACTGCCATTTATAGTCCTCGAGGGTATCTGGAGGTTAGACAACTCATCCAATAGTGTACTGTGAACAGCAGAACTTGAACCCTTGTCATCTTGATTCCCAATCTGACCTTCTAGCTACTATGTTGACTTTCAACTTGTATGTTGGCTTTTTGTTTTAGCTACATCTCAAAGTGGACAGCTTGGCTTGGAGTGATGAAGAACTTAGTTCAAATCCTGCCTCAGACAAATCTTAGCAATATGACGCTTGGCAAGTTACTCAGCAACTCTCAGGCTCAATTTTCTTATCTGCAAAATGAAGGGGTTGGCCTCTAATGACCTAAATCTATGATCCTATGACCTGAATGCCTGTTATATAATTAATATAAAGAATTCCCTTTACCAATGCAGAGTCACACATGCTCTGCAACTTATAATCTCAGTGAGTTGCCTGGAGACACTCAAAGATTAAAGTCTGTGTCAAAAGTACAACTTGAACTCATGTCTTCCTGAATCTGAGACTGTCTATCCATATGCTATATTGTTCTTCTTCTTCCAGAAGGGAAACATATAATAATATTGTGGAAAGGATGAAATTAACACAAAGGAGTTTTGGATTATTCATAAGGTACATAATTATAATCATCAAGTTTGGCCCCAAAGAAGAGACAGGAGAAAATGCAATTGTCTCTCTTTTTTGGAGAGGAGGGAGACTATGGGTAACTGCATACATATATTTTCTTATATAGTTGATATGATGGGTGGTTTTTCTAAACTGTTCTTACCTACTCTTTTATACTTTAATAGTGAAGGAGAAAAGGGACATGTTGTGAGATGAAGTTGATGACAAAACAAAAAAATGTAATAAAAACTAAATATATGTGTGTATATGTATACATATGTATACATGCATACCTATATATGTGTATATATTATATATAATATACATAATATATAATGTGCATTTTATATATACACACTTTAGGCCTAATATTTATTATCTACCAGAGCAGGCTACCATGCAAGGTTGAGGTGGAACCATCCTTTCCTCCTAAAAATCCCTCCCTTCAAGTCACTGGTAGATAAGAAGCAAAGCCAGGGGCATTGTGTTCAAAAGGTCACACTGTTAAAGTGAACACAGTATATCAAGCTTGGCTCTAAAGAGATGAAAAAAAATTGGTTCTAATGGGCTAATGCCTTGTTAGTACCATGTACCAGGTTTCCTTCAAAGCGTGTCTTTGACCTGAGCAGGAATACACCTGAAGTGCCCCCATTCACCTGACAGATTTTTAAGGGTTTGCTGTGAAGGCCCTTGTCACTCTCTGTTGAGAACAAGTCTTATGATCAGGTATATCTGCTATTTAGCTAACCCAAATCCTTCTTGTTGTAAATAAAACCTCCTTCCTCTGGTTGGATCCTCAGTGGAGAATGTGGCATGGTTTCCATGATTACTTAGATTTTTCCTCAGACAGAAACTTGTTTGGCTAGGATCAGGCTCTCAGGAAGCCTAAACATCAGTTGAAAAACAGGATGCAGTTCTGAGGTAACACCCTTCCAAGAGGTCCTGGATTGGCTGCTCCATGTGGATTGGCTCTAAGCAAAACTGATAATTCTTGAGCCTCTCCCTTGAAAGGACTCCCAATCAGCAGTAGCACCACTACCAACAATATCTATTTTGGGTGTCCTATTTTCTTGGGCCTGACCTCCCTGGCCTGATGCCCCCCTCATGTTACCAACTTTATCCCTTGGGCAACTAAACCTTATTGCTACTAGCTTCCATTTCCCTGCTCCACTGAAACATATCTGTCCTATATCTCGGGGACTAGGCTGTCTGCCTACTTTCCAAGGTGGCAGAAAGCAAGGTTGAAAAACTGCACACTGATCAACTATTAGGAAAAGGTGAAGGAAACTTCTTGAGACCCTCATTATAGGCATTATACATTATTATGTATAGATATACCTGTATCCCCGAACTCTAAGAGTCAGACCATACCAAAGAATAAAAAAGGAGAGAAGAAGAAAAAGCAATTCAGCAAAACTCACCAACACTTAAATTAAGTCTGATAGTGTATTTAATATTCTACTCCCATAGTCCACCACCTCTGCAAATAGAAGGGGGTCCATTTTCTCATCTCTTTTTAGGGACCAAGCTTGATCTACTGTGTTCACTTTAACAGTGTGAAGACAATTAACATTGAAGATAATACCCCTGGTTTTGTCTCTGAACCATCAATGACTTTAAGGGGGGGATTTTCAAGAGGAAAGAATGATTTCACCTCAACCCTTGCATGGCAACCTGCTCTGGTAGATAACAAATACTAGCCTAAAATATATGCACATATATATGCATGTGTATATATGTAAATGTGTATGAATACATACACATATACACAGACATATATGTTTAGTTTGTTACTTTTTTTTTGTTTTGATATCAATTTCATCTCGCAACATGTCCCTTTTTTCCTTTACCCTTTAAACAAAGTATAAAAGAGTAGGAGAAAAAATGGTTTAGCAAAACTACCCATCATATCAACTATATGTATGTAAGCAGTGTTCCATTACCCATAGTCCCCCTTCTCTTCAAAAGAGAAAACTGCATTTTCTCCTATCTCTTTTTTTGGGACCAAACTTGGTGATTATAATTATACACCTTATGAATAATCCAAAATGCCTTTGAGTTAATTTCATCTTTTCAACAATATTGTTATATATTTCCCTTCTGGAAGAAGAAGAAGCAATATGGCATATGGATAGACTTTCTCAGATTCAGGAAGACATGAGTTCAAATTCTACTTTTGACACAGACTGTCAGGATATCCTAACCTGACAACAGGAGCAGCTGGTTACTTACCCTAATCGAGAAGGCGCCAGCGCATTCTCAAGAACAGAAGAGTCAAGGCTCATAGGTGCAAGCAGAGACAGTTTATTGAAGTCTCCTATGGGGAAGCCTTACAGCAAGATCTCAGTACAGACTTCCAAACTACCCCCCAAGCTTAAGCTTTATATATCCCAGATGCACGTGACAAAAAACAGAGCCCAGCTGAACAAAATTGTGAGAGGGAAGGTACAGTCACAAAGTATGAAGGCCCCAGGGTATGGAGACACTAATCTGGAACACCTGGTGACCACCCGTATGAAAATCTTGAGCAATACTCTGAACTCTACGTGACCCAGCTTGCTCCAGAGCCTCAACACTCCCTGTGCCTCAACGTAACTGCCTGCAGCCTGCACGTGTTTCCTAACCCTCACAACAGACCTTAATCTTTGAGTGTCCCCAGGCAACTCACTGAGATTATAAATTGCAGAGCATGTGTGGCTCTGCATTGGTAAAGGGAGTTCTTTATATTAATTATATCACAGGCATTCAGGTCATAGAATCATAGATTTAGATCATAGAGGCTAATCCCTTCATTTTATTGAAGCTGAGAGCTGCTAAGTAACTTGCCAAAGGTCATACTGCTAAGATGTGTCTGAGGCAAGATCTGAACTAAGTTCTCCATTGCTCTAAGCCAAGAATGCTGTCCACTTTGAGATGTAGCTAAAACAAAAACAATAAACCCCAAAGCCAACATGCAAGTTGAAAGTCAACATAGTAGTTAGAAGACCAGACTTGGAATCAAGAAGACCAAGGTTCAAATTCTGTTGCTTACCATGTGCTTATGAATGAGTTATTTAACCCCAGACACCCTCAAGGACTATAAATGAATTCTTCAGTAAGTGAGTGCACTTATTGCAAATTGGTGAGAAGAATTTCCATACCAGAGATTTTCCTTATAGGTTTGGACCATTTATAGCACTCTGTGCTGGGCATTAGAAAGGATACCAGGAGGAATCAAAATATTGACCAACAAATGCTTACTAAGTGCTTACTATGTGCTAGACTTGGAATGTGAAGACGAACACCCTCCCTACCCCTTATCACCCCCTCATCTCCCTACTCTGTCCAGAATGGGTTGATGAGAACAATCTGTTCCAGCAGCCATGTGTGAAGGTGGCTGAAGCAGGAGCTGTGGAGTGCTCAGAGCTTGATCAGATACTGAAGCCAAGGTCATGCACCACATCCCGGGCCATTAGCCGTCATCATGACTTTTGTCTTGCCACTGGACTTCAATGACTCAGGAAGAGAGAGTGAGGCTGATAACGTTGAACAACCTTGCCTCACTTAAATCCAATTTCTGCCTCATTTAAATCCAATTGTCTAATGGGAGTGACAGTGTATATAAGTGAGTACCTGCAAGATTTATACAGTGTAGCTAGCTAAAGGTAACCTTGGAGGGAAAGATTCTAATAGCTAGGTGCAGCAGTAGATAGAGCACTGGGCCTGGAGCCAGAGGGTCTTCCCACCTCAGACACTTACTAGCTATGTGATCTTGGACAAGTCATTTAATTTCTGTTTGCCCAAATTTCCTCATTTGAATAATGGCGACAATAATGGCACCTACTTTCCAGGGTTGTTGTGAGGACTGAATAATATTGGTGAACCACTTAACCCAGTGTCTGGTACAGAGTAAATGCTACATAAATGGTAGTTGTTGCCGTTGTTAGCCAATGTGGGGAGGGGGTGGACTAAGGAAAGACCTCCTGAAAGACAGAGTTTCTTAGAAGTGAAGGAGAGGAAAGAAAACCTTCTAGGCATGGGGACAGCCAGTACAAAGGTATAGAGATGGGAGATGGAGTGTCTGTCTTCATGGAATAGATGTAGTAGTGGTTTTGCTGGTCCAAAAGGTATTCAAAGCTTTATAGTCCTTTGGGCATAGTTCCAAATTTTTCTCCACAATGGTTGAACCAGTTCACAACTCCACCAACAGTGCATTAGGGTACTTATTTTTCCTGGACCTGTGATTCCTTTGAGCCAGCTTGTCATAGGGTGTAGAGAAGTGGTATAAGAGTCAAGAAAACCTGCATTGCTGCCCCCTCTCTAGAGCTTTCCTGACCAGAGTTGATGTCACCATTTTGCCAGGGGAGACAAGCCAAAGGAAAGTCAACTGGATCTCTGTATCATCCAGATTTTTTACAAGATGGCCTAGTCCATCTTGATTTAATGCACCTATGAGGGCCCAAATTAAAGACATTTAGCATGTCTCTTATGTCCAGATCTCACCAAATAAGTACTTCCCATCTCTTCTCCACCTTCTATGAACCACATGTTGGTTTCATAGCACTTGGAACTGAAAAGGTCATAAAGAAGGGCAAAGAAGATGCCAGTCTTCAAACTTGTAGATTTATTGAAAAGGTTCACCTATTCCTCACCAATGTTGAATTACATTAGTGATTCATTAGATTATGTTCAGCATGGTCCTAGCTTTCTTGTAAGGGGCAAATGTGCACGGAAGAACTAGAGGTTGGACCCATCCTTTCTGAGTCTTTGTCTCCAGAGGACTGCAGATTTGATCAGACCCCAAAGGAATTTTGAAGTGCTACTTTGTCTATGGACCTAATATCAGTAGGTCATCTCTACCGTAATCTAGCCAATACATGTTGGTGGCCATTAAAAAAACAAAACTAGGGAATTAGAGAGATAAAATTTTAAAAAATTAAGGTATGTAAGATGTCAAATGTACACGGGTATAGAAATTTTCAATTTAACCATTCTTTTGGGGGCAGAATTAAGGAAAGAAGACTCATTGATACCTTGCCTAAAGAAATATAGCAGTTTTGAAATTCCTTCCAAGAGATGATAGTAGTAAAGGTGATGGTAGTAGAAGGTAACACTTGGATGTTTTAGAATTCATAACCCAGAATGCAGGCTCCTTGCCTCACAGGGTCATAGTTTTCAACAGGGGTATGCTGATAACTTTTTCAGAACCATCTCCCTGAAAAATGCTCAATACACTTTTAAGTTTCATTTGCATTTTCTCCATCTCTTTCTTAAGTCTTAAGATAATCAACAAAACAATAAATTAAGCCTCTATTTGTAGCTGTTTGCTGATTTCCAAGACTCAAAATTGTGAAATTAGCTCTAGTTAACCCATACAAGCTAGCTCCAGCACACCCTTGGATTGAGCCTTGGAAGGGACCTTAGAAGGCTACCGGATGCAACACCTCCATTTTGTAGAGGAGAGAACTGAGCCCCATAGGGAGGAAATGACCGATGTCGTCATACAACTAATAAGTACCTGAGGTGGGATTCAAACCCAGGTCTTCCTGATTCCAAGTCCACAGCTCTATTAACTATACCACAATATCTGTCACTTCCTATTGGCTTTCACCATAGAAATATCATGCAATAGAGCAAAATAGATGTCCATGTTGATTTATTCTCCATACATTTGTGCACATGTGCATACATATGTGTGTCTACATATGTGTGCATGTGCACACACACACACACACTCATAGGTTTCTACTAAAAGCAAAGTCTTTCTAGGTATTAAGGGATGGGGGAATTAAGTTCACTGAAAAGTAATAGGCAAAGTCAGGCCAGGCCAAGACTTCACCTTACAATTCAGTGAAACAAAGGACAGTGGTATGCACTGTTTGCTCTTTGTTTTTTGTCTCATGGCCAATTTCAAGGGACCAATTTCAGAAACAAGTTCCCAATAATTTGGCCAGTTCATCTCTCAAAGAATCTAGTCAATGAGAACATAGAGGGAGTTCTAGGTCATAGCTGAAATACCTGGTACTCCTGGAGGTGTTGTCTTTGGCTCCCCCATCTATTGCACAACTTAATCAGTCCTTTAGATCTCGTGTTACAATTGCCTTTAAGCAGCAGCCACACCTCTATGTTGCTGCTCTATTACCTTGCCTGTTTGGCTTCTGAGACATTATAAAAATCCTGTACAACTCTGATGAAATCAAAACCTTGCCCACTTCTTAATAAGCTACATAGATATTACATTTCCCTACTTACCACTGTTCTCATCTACTCACACAGTGCTGATGTGAGAACTGGGCTGTGAGCTGAAGTGTCACCTGGGCAACTCTCATGAATCTCTCTAGGGTCTTCCCATTTGTTTTCACAAGAACACAATCCAGACTACTGTGAAAATATGTTTAATAAGAATATATATTCCAAAAAAAAATTTATTTATGCTGAACCCAATTTTGGGGGCAGCTAAGTGGCACAGTGAATAGAGCACCGGCCCTGGAGTCAGGAGGACCTGAGTTCAAATCTGGCCTCAGACACTTGACACACTTACTAGTTGTGTGACCTTGGGCAAGTCACTTAAATCGCCTTGCCTTCCCCCCTCCAATACACACATACACACATACACATTATATCTATATACACATACATATATACACACACATATATATATATGTAGAGTCTATATCAGATTGTATGCTGTCTTGGGGAGTGGGATGGGGAGGGTGGTGGAGAAAGTTTAAAACTCAAAAAAAGTTGAAAGTTAAAGCCTATGGAAGTGAATGTTGAAAACTAAAATTAATTAAATTTTTTTTTAAAAAGAATGCAGGGGTGGCTAGGTGGCGCAGTGAAAAGAGCACCGGCCCTGGAGTCAGGAGGACCTGAGTTCAAATCCAACCTCAGACTCAAAACACACACAAAAAACTAGCTGTGTGACCTTGGGCAAGTCACTTAACCCCAATTGTCCTCCAAAAAGCAAAAAAAAAAAAAAAATTAAAAAAAAAAAAAAGAATGCAATCCAAAGCTGTCATTGAATACCACAGACCAAAAGCAATTACAGAGGAGATGCATTTGTTAAATGCTTCCTTTGTGCCGGGCACTGTGCTAGATGCTGGGGATTTGGTTGTTGTTGTTGTCTTATTGCTTCAGTTGTATCACACTCTTCGTTGCCCCATTTGGGGTTTTCTTGGCAGAGATACTGGAGTGGTTTGCCATTTTCTTTTCCAGCTCATTTTACAGATGAGGAAACTGACGCAAACAGGGTTAAATGACTTGCCCAGGGTCACCCAGCTAGTAGGTGTCGGTCTTGGGGACTCCAGGCCCAGTACTCTACTGTGGCACCGAGCTGCACTTAGTACAAATGATGACTACTCACATTCAACTCACATTCTAATGAGGAAGATGACAAGGACTTATTATAAATATGCACAGCATAAAAATACATTCAAAGTAATTAAATGCAAGAGGAAGGGAGTACGATAGTAATTGGGGTGGGGCCAGGGGATTAGGAAAGACTCCATGCAAAACATGCAGGCTCTGAACAGAGGATTTCGGTTCAAATTCAGCCTCTGATACCGACTTCCTATGGGACTTGGAGTAAGTCATCAAACCTCCCTCCTCCTCAGCTCCCTCAACTGTAAAATGAGGAAGTTGGCCTCTAGGGTCCATTATAGCTCAAAATTTAAGATCCTAACCTCATCAGCTTCTGATTTAGAAGGTCTGAATCTAGAGTAAGATTTCAGGGAGTCAGTGAAATCGAATGAGGGGGAAATCACATCTTAATTTTCACTAACCTCAAACTGAAATTTGGTGTTTCCTTTTTTTTTTTTTTTAGAAATGTTTGCATCACTGGGGTAGGGAGATCCATCTTGCCCTATCAGAAAGTCAGAGGGGTGCTGGGGGAGGATATAGGAGAGAGCAGATTGGGGGAGGGGGTATATAGTGGGATCACTGTTTTGGGGTGGTGGGTAGGGGAAAGACGGGGAGAAAATTTGTAACTCAAAGTCTTGTGGAAATGAATGACGTAAACTAAAAATAAACAAAAGTTAATTTTAAAAAATTATCATAAAAAAAAAAGAAATGTATTCATCAAACCATTGTTCTGAGAAAGGATACTCAGGCTTCACCAAACTGCCAAAGTGGTGCCACACACACACACACACACACACACACACACACACACGCCCCAATTAAGAATCCCTGGTCTAATGTATGCATGCATACCTCCTTCAAGCTTTTAATTATAAAAGCACCAATCCTGTATATTGCTTCAGAGCTATTCATCTGAACCAGAACCATCCTTCTAATGTTCAGGCGTTCAGACTCTGAGGTTACCCTGTAATAACCACCACCCTTCTCTTGCCAAGTCAGTAAATTGAGAGAGTCATAAAAGGTTAGAGCTGGAAGGGACTTTTACAGGGGGTCTAGTTCGGCTCAGAGAGTTTAAGTAATTGGTGCAGGACCACACAGCAGAAACAAGACTAGAACCCAGGTTCTAACTAGTTCAGAACTCTGTTTGCTATACTCAACTAGCATTTATCAAGTGGCAAGACTACATGCTATGTGGCAGGACTATAGCTAAGAGCTAGAGATGCAAAGTACAAAAACCAGTCTCTGTCCTCAAGGAACTCACAGTCTAATGGAGAAGAGAACATTCAACCAACTATGTACAAACAAAATTTATACAAGATAAATTGGAGATAGTGTCAGAGTGAAGACACTAAAGTTAAGGCAAATGGGGAAGGTTCTTTACAGAATGTGAGACTGTAACTGAGACTTGAAGCAAAATCAGGGAAGCCAGGAGTTGGAAACAAGGAGGGAAAGTACTGGAGGTATAGGGAACAGCCAAAGAAAATTATTCCCCAATGCCTCCCTGAAATGGCATGTGGTCATAATCTTTGCTCCTCTCATATACCAAGGGATCGCGGAAAGAAAATAGAGTGGTTCAAGCTTCTGAAGTACCATATGAAAGCATGAACTAAAGACTGAAATTAAAATTTGACTCTAGCACTTAAAATCACATACATGTGGTGTGTGTTAAAATCACAACTGGTCCTAGAACTCTTCTTTCTTCTAGGATCCCACCTCCCCCTCTCCCCATTTTAAAAGGACAGACTGGCATATGATAAATATCTTCATAGCACTTATGAGTTGCAGTCTGGGAATTATCTCAAGTGATTCTTAAGAAATTGTGCTTTAGTCCAACATCAAACCACTGACTTGGAATTTATGGACTATAAACAACATTCCAATTCTTGCCTCCATTCCTCTGCATGGATTGTCCTTCATGGCTGGAATGTTCTTCTATCTCACCTCTGCGTCTTGGAACCCTAGGTCCTTTCAAGGCTCAGCTCAAGACAGGACTTAATTTCCTGATGCCCCCAGGTGTTAGTGCTTCACCTACTCCAAACAACATTGGGTTTACTTAAGTATATTCTGTGTCTACTTAGCCATCTGTCTATTGTTTCCCCCAAGTAGAATGTAAGCTCCTTGAGGGCAAGGACTTTGTAGTTTTTGTCTTTGTATCTCCAGGACCCAAAATAATGCCTGGCATATAGTCATTGCTTTATAAATAATTTTTCAGTTGAACGTTTGTATCTATTAGCTAATTTTGAAGTCTTCTAAGTAGGCAAGATTTGATTTTGCCCAAATAAAGGTTCTTAAATATTCAGGATATAGAAAGTTCAGAGCACCCAATCCCATCTGCCCTCATTTATATAAACTGCATAATGGTCAGTCAGGATTTGAAAAAAATAAAGCTGATCGGAATTGCCAGCCACTCGCATGGCCTTCAAGAACCCTAAGTCACTTCTGTCCTATTACCTGACGTCAGAGGGGGATTTTATATCTAAGAAATAAAACCCAGCAGTCAAACATTTTGCCTAAGACTTTCCTAACTGATTGAAAGAATGATGACTTGATATGGCCTATCTGCAGAGTTGGTTCAAAAACTTTGGAGAGGAGAGACATACTTCATCCCTGCTTCTCCTTTCCAAAGCTCTCAAGTCAGATTTGCCTCTCAGGAAGGCAGACCATCATTCTCTCAACCTTATCACTGGGTCCAAGTCTCAACCAAAATGCTTCAGGCTTGAAACCCAGGCTAAATACCAAAGCTACACTAGAGTGATACACATCTGTAATTGTTTACCAGTTGCAGAGACCAGGGATGGTAGGCTGAGGCTGGTAGATCACCTGATCTACCTTAGAGTGTGAGGATTGAAAAAGGCTGAGAATACATGCTCCTTTTCTTCTCCTCTACTCTTGCATTTAGAAAACTATGTAAATATTTCTTTATACAGTGATGTTGTTATAGTCATTAATTCCCTCCCACACCTCCACTCACCCAGTGAACTCTGGGAATATCCCTTCAGTAAACCATAGCATCCTTACTGCTTTGAAATCAATTGGAGAAGCCATGGGTTTTGCCACTATCTATCAGGGTGATCTTAATAGACTATCATTTCAGTTCTAATTCTAAACTGCCTCACTTGTAAATGGAGATAATGACTCTTCTTCCTACTACATATCATTGCAGTGAGAATTAATGAGATAACATAAAGTGCTATACAGATGTAGTTAGGATTGTTTTTGCTGTTTCCATCACAGGAGTGGTATGCAATGGTCACCCTCACTCTTGGTCAGATGTTGTGTGCAGACCTCTCTTCTGCTCCTGGCATTTCTCCTGGAGTTGTTGGGCAGCAAACACCATATTAACTGTTCCTCAGCCCTTTCTGAAGCCACACTGGCTCTCAGGTAGATGACCATCTTCTTCAGTGATTCTCAACCTTCCTAATGCCACGACCCTTTAATAGTTGTATGCGGGCGTGTCTGCATGTGGGAGGACCTGCCTGGAGACGGATAGAGGAGATTCCTAAGACCATCAGAAATATGTGTTTTTCAATGGTCTTAGCCGACCCCTGTGAATGGGGTCCCCAAAGGGGCGCAACCACAGGTTGAGAACCACTGTTCTAGGTGAAGAATCTTGCCAGTAATGACTAAGAGAGAGATCCCCCTGTGATTGTCACAGGACAATCTATTTCCTTTACCTTTATAGAAATGAACAATGGAGGGATTCTTGAACTCCTGGGAGATAACCACCTCCTGTCATATAATATAGAAAATTTCAGTCAGCTTTTGTATGAGCAATGGATCCACCACTGTAAATCTCAGCTAGAATAGAATCAGCACCAGGTGCTTTGCCCCATTCAAAACTTCTTCAATTGGAACTTCATCTAGGGAAGGAATGACTTCTACCTAAGGTAAATGGTTAATGGCCTCAGCATTGATTGATGATGGTCTATTGAGAACACTGTGGAAGTGTTCAGCCCATCTCTCTAGGATCTTGTCCTTATCACTAATCAATGTACATTTATACAAAGTACTCCAAAGTCTCTTGCTCTACCAACCCACTCCCTGGAGTGTTTCTGCCCTAAGGATAGCTTACCTTGCCCTTCCAAGGTCTCAGCTCTGCAACTGGCTCTCATCTTGTTGCATTCTGTCTTCCCAAAGAGTGAGAAATAAGGTGTTATGGGAATCTGAAGATCTTCCCTGCCCCTAGGCCCTTTGCTTAAGTGGCTTAAGTGGCTCTGAGAACCTTCCCCTATTTGAAAGTATACTCTGCCCCCTAATAGGCTGAATGTGGTTACATGGAGCCTGTGGTGGGAGGCTTGTTTTTTGGGAATGCCTGTGCCTTGTTGCTTTGTGATTGGGCAGTGGGTCAAGAGGGCTGTGACATTCTCTGATCCAGGAGAAGGCTATTTATACGCCCTGATGTGAGGTTTTGCTTTGGGGCTCACTTTGGAAAGAGTTTTGTGATTTGGCCAGATGAGACTCTGGGAAGCTGTTGAGCCCCCCGGCTGTGAAAAACCCAGATGTTGATGTTTCCCTCTCTAGCAACTGAATAGGTATGGATGTGACGGTCAGATGGTTGGAAGCCCATCTGATGATCTGTTTCTTTGTCTGCTTGTAATTTGTGTTTGCATTCTCTGAAGTTCAGGGTGCTGACTTTTTCCCCTGAACTAGGTAAATGATATGTGTTTGATTAAAGTAAGATTGTTAACCCATTTTGAGTTGCTTTCCTTTAGAAAAGCAGATCTAAGAACCTGTGCTAACAGGCACCCTGGGTATGCTAGAGTGCTTGCTGACACATAAGGTAGGAGGCTCAGCTGCTCCTACTTCTTAAGAAGTTCTTGTCAAGTCCTTGACACTCTACATAGATAGCTCTGCATACATTCCCTCACCTTTCACCTTTATTTAGTCAATTTACCCCTGCTCCCTGCCCATGGCCTTTTCCCAGAAGTGGACAAGCATCCTCTCCCTCTAGCAGAAGGGAAGAACAGGTGAGATGAGTCCACAGAAAAATTCCACTTTTCCCACCTTAGAGAACAAGAAATATATTTTGGACAGCCGTAGGGATTCAAGCATAATATTATTTGGCCAAAGAATCTACTTAACTGAAATTAATGTTTTAGTCAGAGTTTCTTGGGGAGAAAGTAATGGATAGAGCACTGGTAGTGGAGTCAGGGAGATCCAAGTTTAAATTCTGCCTCATACACACACTAGTCATATGACCTTGGTCAAGTCACTTAACTCCTCTGGGCCTCAGTTTCCTAATTTTTAAAAGGGGGGGTGACAATAATAGCTCTTATCTGGTTGTGAAGGTCAAATAAGATAATGTATATAAAACTACTAAAGTGCTGTAAAAATGTGTTATTTAGGGTTATTATTGTTATTGTTATTATTATTATCATCATAAGATATTTTGTGACCCAATGGCCTTTATATTAGAATCCAGTTCTTTCTTTTGAGTCAGGGCTAAGAAAAAATTTCCTTCGTTCAAAATTATATGAATCACAGAGTTGAAAGGGACAAAGGAAGACATCTAGTCTAACCCATACCTGAGAGGAATTACCTTTTTAATCTCAATCAATCAACAAGCACATACAGCAGCTAGGTGGAATAGTGGAGAGAGCAGAAAGGCTAGAGTCAGGAAGACCTGAGTTCAAATCCAACCTCAAATATTTACTAGTTGTGTGACCCTAGGCAAGTCACTTAACTTCTGTTTGCCTCAGTTTCTTCATCTGTAAAGTGGGGATAAGAATAGTATGATCAAATGAGATAAACATTTGTAAAGTGCTTCTCACAGTGCCTGGCACAGAGTAGATACTATATAAATGCCAACTATCATTATTTATATGCCAAGTGCTCTGCCAGATACTGAGGCTACAAAGATAAAAATGAAATAGTCCCACCCTTCAAAGAGCTTAAATAAAGATCATAAAAGTTCACTTAAACAGTTGGGGTGATAGGGAACTCACTACTTTATGGGCAGCCCCTTCTACTTGTGGATAGTACTACTGGAAAGTTCACCCTCATATCAAGCACCACTTAGGAACAACCAGTGGGTAGCTCAGACCTCCAAGTTTCTCGAGGTGTTTTTAGCCCATACCAAGATTATGTCTTCTGAATGGGCCCAAAGAACTTAAAACTTTGGTCTAGTCAACAGAGTGTTGTCTGCTGACTACTCTGCTGATGCTGAAAAAGGGAGGAGGAAAGTCTCAGCCCAAACCAAGAGCTAGTGAGAAGAAAAGGGCCTCTGTGATCATTTCAAGAGCTGCCAACTTGATGACTGAGGGCCAGAACTCAGCTCTATACTTTCAGCCAGAGTGAAAAGACAAAGGAGGTTTGATTGAAGGGAAGAAAAAAGTATTTTTAGAAGGGATGTGAAAAGACTCCAGTCTTTTATTCCAATCAGAGCATCACAGAATCTCAGCATTAGAAGGAATGTTAAGAGGTTATCTGGTCTGTATCAGAACAGGAAATCCTCTCTACAACATTCCTGACTAGAGGTCGTCTCACCCAGCCTCCTTGAAGACATCAAGTCACTCCTCCAAAATGAAGCTCATGTCGTCTGGGGATAGCTCTAATGGGTCCCACTCCCTTACAGTATGTCCTGAAAGTCTTAGTGTAGTTTTGAGGTTTAATAGTGGTTAGTACCTTCCTTATCCTGTCCACCCCTTCCCAAATTCTTCTTTCCATGCTAGATATCCCTAGTTTCTTCATCCAGTCCTCTTGTGGCGTAGTCTTCAGGTTCCCCACGGCCCTTGTGATGTTCCTCTGGACGTAAGCCAGTTTACCAATATGCATCCCTAAAATGCAGTTCTCATAACTTGCATATGGTATTCCAGATATAACCTTGCCAGCAGGGCATCAGACTTATCCTGTCCTGTGCTGAACACTTTCCCTCTTCCTAAAGTCTAACTTCAGCAGGTCATGGGGCAGTGAATTGCTTCAATTCAATAAACATTTATTAACTACCTACTATGTGCCAAGCACAGCGCTAAACACTGGGGATACAAAAAGAGGCCAAAGACAGCCTCTGCTCTCAAGGAGCTTATGATCTAATTGAGGGGGAAGGGAGGACAACTTACAAAGAAATATATAAGAAGCAATTATAATCAGGTGCTTAGGACGTGGCGTTAATGAGGATAAGGACATGCCTGAGAATCCTGAAAGGCCCAGGGAGGTTTGGTTTGTCCCACGGCTAGGGTAAACATACAGATAGATTAGCACAAACCCATTTTACCTCTAGAAAGGAAACTCACATCAACTCTCCTGCTCACAGGAACGGCTTCAGAACCAAAGGACAATATTTTTATTACGTACTTTAGGCAGAATTTGTTGACAGGAAGCCTTGTAAATAAATACAAACTGCTTCTCCATACTTAATGTAATTGTATGTTCCTTGTCCAGCTTGATACATAAATCCTTGTTGACTGACAGTTTTTTTAGCAGCTTTTTCTCCCTAACAAGGTCTGTGGAGAAACCATTGAACAAATTTTACAAGTCTACCCAGCATCATTCATTCTGCAAAACAACCGTTTTGTTTAATTTTTCTTTCAAATGACGACAAGACTTCCAGATTGAGGATAGGGAGAGAGGTGGTGCAGTGGATAGGGTGTTGGGTCTGGAGTCCTCAGTCATTTACAACTCTGGGATCCTGGGCCAGTCACTTAACCACTGTCTGCCTCAGTTACCTAATCTGTAATGAGAATAATAATAGCATCTACCTTGCAGGGTTGTTGTGAGTATCAAATGAGACAATAGTTGTAAAGTGCTTAGCAAGTGCCTGGCACCTGGTAATAAATACTTGTTTCCTTCCTTCTTTCCTTGACAAGCAGGTTTAAAAGAACTACTCCCTCCTGGGAAATGGCCCTCATGGAAAGTAGACGGCTGCCAATAACAACAATGATAACTAGCCTTTAAGATTAGAAAAACTCTTTACAAATATTTTCTCATGTTGCCCTCACAGCAGTCCTCAGACATAAGGTGCTAGTATTACCCTCATTTTACAGATGGGGAAAATGAGGCACAAAGAGGGTAACTGATTTGTACAGGGCCATACAACCAGTAAATGTCTGAGGAAGAGAAGGAAGAAAGGAAGAAAGGAAGGAAGGAAGAAAGGAAAGAAGGAAGGAAGGAAAGAAAGAGTAGGAAGGAAGGAAGGAAGGCAGGAAGGGAGGGAGGGAGAGAGAAAAGGCAAGAGGGAGGGAAAAAAGAGGGAAGGAAGGAAGGATGGAGGGAGAGAAGAAGGGAGGGAAGAAGGGAAGTTTGGGTACTATTTCATTTTGATTAACTTTTTTTCCTTTCTCTTTCTTAATTTTTTTGTTTTTATTTTTGTTGCTACAAGAGGTACCTTGCTAAGGTGGGAGGAGGAATCCATTCTGAAATGAAAGTGATGTAAGAACAAAAGATATGAAAGAAAATTTAAAATTACAGAAACAACATTTCTGGACTGAAGAAGCTATCTTAAGATATATGTAGTCTCACTCTGGGTCCTTTGAAAGGACCCACAACTCTCCAGGCTGATTCCTGGGGAATGAGCATTTCTTCTCCCATTCCCTTAGAAAGGTAAAAATGAATTGGAGATTGAAGAGCAAATTCCCAGCTCCCTTTCCCCTTGATATATAAAAGGGGATCACAAAATAAAGGGGATAGGATTGCCATAGAGAGAACGCTTTGTAGACTTGTGTTTATTATAAGCATGTGAGATATTACTGTTATCATGGTTATCACAAGAATATGCCTTCTTAGCTTTATCTCTATGTTCCAGTTAGAGAGAGGAAGTATTGGAATGGTTTTGAAAACTCCCTACTTTCTTCCCAGCTTTAGCTTATTGAATTGGGAATTGGAAAACATGGATTTTGGCTAATGGGGCAGAGGCTGTGGCCATAATGTCTTGATGGAGATTACAGGATATACTGAAAAGAAAGAATTGTCTGGAAAGCAGTAACTATCTTGATTTGGATTTCACCGGTAGAAATGAGCTCCTATTATAGTTAGAGAGCCTCTGATGTCAGTATTGATTTTGGAATTGGATCCAAGGGTTGTCTCATAAAGCCCTGAGGTCCAGAAAACAGCATGAAGTGGTGTCAGACACTCCCTCGAAAGCAGCATTCCAGATAAACATAACAAAGGACTCGTAGCTGCAAGGGCAGCATGGAGGCCTGCATAGAAACTACAGAATTTCATAAACCGAATTATAAACTTAGTTTTACTTTCTGCAGACTGGTGTGTGATTGTAAATTTTGAGTTGAAAAGGATTAGACTTTCTTTACCTTATCACAATTAAAACTAATTCTGAACAATAAGGGCGAAGTCTGTATTGGCAGGATGGAACAAGAACTGAGAAAAGACAATGACGTGAAGGTGAAATATACACCTACAAATTTATACTTTTTTCCTTTTAGCTAACCCCCAAATCTTCTCCATATAGTCCAGTCTGGACTATAGTTCTGCACCCCTTGTAATACTGATAGGTTGGTTGGCTGTAGAAATTGAAGGCCAGAAGAAAAATGTGTCTCTATTTCCACTTAATTCAGTGTCTTGGTTTGTAAAATAGTTTCTTGGGGCCTTGTCTAATGTCTCTCAGCCCCATGATCAACTGCCATAAGAGGAATACCAAAAGAGGAAGTAGTTTGAGGGGTCAGTTATTGGTGGCTGGGAAAGATAAGGAGTATCGTAGTAGGATTCAATGTAAGGCACTTTTCAGTTTTAATATTTATAAATGCATGTGTTCTTCACGCCATAAATATCTGCTCTCTTGACACAGAGGTTGCTCTCCTATTATAAATCAAGTCACCTGTATTATAGTGAAGTCCTAAAGGCCCTAGGTGGACACTTCCTAGAAAGCAGGATCCCAGATAAACATGACAAATGACTCACAGCCTCCAGGGCAGCTAGGTGGTACAGTGGATGAAGCTCTGGGCCTGGAGTCAGAAAGAGCTGAATCTGAATGTCACTTCAGATGTATGACGATCCTGGGCAACTCAAACTCAGTTAACTTCACTCAGCCTCAGTTTCCTCAACTGTAAAAAGGGGAATCCAATGAGATAACATGTGTAAAGCACTTTGCAAACCTTGAAGCGTTCTATAAATGTAAATTTAAAAAGGGAGAGGGGCATTTTTCAAATGCAAAGAGACAATATTATCAGACTTTTTGAAGTATTTGTCCTAGTTGTGGGTGAATAGTATTTATCTCCAGTGTGAGAAAAATGCTTTGGGGGATCCCAGAACTTCCCAGGCAGGGTCAGGGAAGTAGCCTAGACAAGCTTCCACATTCATTGCTCCCTTGGGGGACCTTAGGAAGATCTATGGGAGATGCCCCTCAATGCGACTGTGGGAATCACAGGACTTCCCAGTAGGGTCAGGGATGAGCTCCCACTGCCTACTGCTTTCTTTTGAAGCCCTTAGGAAGATTCATATGATGTACCCCTTAAAATGGCAAACCCTTTTTCACTAAAAGAACTCAGAAACAAAATGTACAGAGGAAGGTGTTTATTATGCTTCTGGCTAGAAAGCAGGTGTGGTGCTCACTAGGGACATACTCACACAGAAGCAAGAGTGAGGGTCTATAGTTCTGTCCTTAGTGGTAGAGTTAGGGTTAGTCAAATTCCTCAAATTCCTTACTTTATATGTATTCTACATTCATATGTATATATATATATATATGTGTGTGTGTGTGTGTGTGTGTGTGTATATATATATATACATGCAAATTTCTCAAAAGTTAGTTGAATTCCTCAAACTCCTCACTTTATTTCGCTCTGTATAGTCTACATTCCCTATATATATACAGATTGTATGCAGATTACATAGTTGTGGTAGTACGGATACTTGAGACCTGACTGGGCCTGACCTCATCTAAGGTCAGAGCTGTGCCACACTCCTATCATATGGTTTCCTCTGGCCATTGTCATAGTTTCAGGAAGGCTTCCCTCTGGCCATTGTCATAGTTTCAGGGTTTTAGTAAAGTAAGATAAGAGAAAGCTTCCCCATAGCTATTGATTATCTTCCAATAACTTTCATGGGAGCAAAACAAGATGCCATTATATCCCCTTTTACATCCGTCTTACTGGTAAACACAATAGGACAAAATAATGTCATTTGAGGGACACCAGTAAGTCTCTACCTGCTCTACCCACCCCCCCCAAAAAAAACTTCCATAGAGGCCTATGAACTGGGTCTGAGTTGGGACATTGTTCTCAGAAGATTCTATTTAATATAGAGAGCTGAGTCAAATTCATAAAAATAAGAGCCATTCCCCAAATGATTAATGGTCAAAATGAAGGAAGAATAAAAAGTTTAGAGCAGCTCAGACTAATTGGCAAACAGTTCATGGTCAGAATTATTTCTGGACATCAGGAAAGTATTCATTAGTTCTGCAGAGTTGAATCTTTACGATTTTTTTAAAAACCAAGTTCCTAAAGTCCATCACCACAGGCTAACCAAGATAGAAGCACAGTGTGGGGAAGGTCAGAAAGGAAAAATTGGATTTAATTAGTTTTAGTTACTATCTTGAGACCTTCAGTTTATCTCACTTCTAGCAGAGGCCTAAATCCGGAGTGGACCAGGTAGCTCAAAAAATTCTGCTCTAGCTCATTCCTGGCTCTTTTCTCCCTTCATTCCTCAGGCAAAGCAACCACTTTAAGAAACACTGTGATCTTATAATAACTCTACCCTTGGCTGGCACCATCAACTTCCAGTGATTTACCAAAACGACTAAGACAAAAGGAAAGCAGACAGGGATAAGATACATACCTTCTAGGCCCTTTTGCAAACATAGTATTGTTGCTTTGTCTCCATATATGTGAAGGGTAATGGTGTAGCTATCAAGGATGTGAACACAGTTCAGACAGAGAACGCACCATAAATGTTGCCATGGCAAGACTGGATGGGTCTATAATGCTATTCAGTACAATACAGGCATTGTTGTAAACAAAGAGGTTGAAGGTAAGATTCTAGTCAAAGGAATTAGTATACATGTTGAGCATCATAAGCTCTGAAGAGCAGAGATAGTTTATGGAAACATATGAAAATGATCAGGAAGAAGAGGAAGACAAAAAAAAAGAAAAATGCAATTAAACAAACAAACAAAAGACTATAATATGTGCTTGATGTTATATACTATATTTCTTAACCTCTGCAAAGTAGGGAGAGAAAGGAATTTTCTCAACTCTTCCCTGGGGCCAGGCTTGGTTATGATAATTTCATAGATTTCAGTTTCATTATTTTGTTTATTTCTTTATTTATTGCTATAATGATTGAGTTTATTGTTTTCTCACCTCTACTTACTTCATTCGGCATCAATTCATATAAATCTTCACAGGCTTCTCTGAATTCTTCATACTTTGTATTAAAAGGATTCTTCCTAATATTCTCATAGCCTGTGTATTTTGCAACTTTGACATAAGCAGAGAATGTTATTGGTTTCATGACACACTCTTTTACCCCATGAAAGTCATCTCCTCACATATGTATACAAAGCAGACCTACATGTGTGACTGATTATCCTCAGAATAGCGCACTGAAAAAAAAGTTAAATTTCTATTTGTATATACGTGTTGAATTATTTTTTTCCAAGATGAAGTCTGCTGGTCAACAATTTTGCAATTCCAAACCTCGGGGGATAGAGACTAGACCTGGGATTTCAGTGATATAAGGATTTTCAGATGAAGAAACTACCTTAACCAATGCAAGTCAGCAGCTTCTCTCAGAGAGTTACTGAAAAAATTTGGCCAGGGACAAATATGGGTCAGAGGTGGCCCTTGAACCTGGTTATTCCTGAATACAAAATTAACTATGCCCTACTACTCTTAGCAAATTAAAATACATTTTCAATTATAGACACTTTTGATGAGTCTCTGAACTTATTCAATCTTGTCAAAGAAAAATATATAAGAGCCAGATTCTCCACATTTATCATCTTTTCAGAATACAAAAAACGTGCAAGCTCTTACCTTTCTTTAACAGTGGAATATGATTATAGAGGCAGACTAAGATTCCTGAAAGCATTTTGTATTAGTCAGAACTCTGGGCTGAGAATCATGAGACTTAAATCTGAGTTCACTTCTGTCTTTATTTAACTGCATTGATTTTTTTTTTTTTTTGCAGTGGTAAAGAGATGTGGAAACTAAAGGGATTTTCATTAATTAGGAAATGGCTGATCAACTTATGGCTTATGAATGTATTGGAGATTATACTATTAATGAAAAAAAAACAGTTTCAGAGAAACCTGGGAAGACTTGTATGTACTGATACACAGCAAAGTGAGCAAAACCACGAGAACAATTTATACAGAAACAAAACTGTATAGATGATTTTGAAAGGCTTAAGAACTCTGATCAGTTTAACAATCAACCATAAGTTCAAGGGATTCATGAAAAAACATGCTACCCACCTTCTGGAAGAGGGCCCAAGGCACATAATAAGATATCTTTTTTAGACATGGTCAGGCAGGAATTTGTTTTACTTGACTATGGATATTTGTTTGGAAAATTTGTTTTCCTTTTTCCCCCCAGTAGAGAGAGGAAGTAAGAGGGAGAAGAAATAGCTTTGACTAATAAAAAATATCAAACTACATTTAAAATTAAAGTTAAAAAATAAAATACATGTTCTTGGACAAGTCAGAGCCTCCCTGATCCTCAGTTCTCTTATCCTATAAAGTGAGGGTTTTAATTAAATGACCTCCAAGGATCCTTCTGGCAGCTAGGTAGAGTAGTGTATAGAGCACCAGGCCTCAAGTCAGGAAGACCTGAGTTCAAATCCAGTCACAGACACTTACTAGCTGTGTGATCCTGGGCAAGTCACTTCACCCTGTTTGCTCCATTTTCCTCATCTATAAAATGAGCTGGAGAAGGAAACGATAAACCATTCCTGTATCTTTGCCTAGAAAACCTCAAAAAGGGTCACAAAGAGTCAGATGTGACTGAGAAATGACTAAACAAGAAGATCCTTACAAAGCAAACATTCTATGGCTCCATGTAGCACCTTTTTCTAATCCTCTTTTGTTTCTAATGTAAGCCAGACCCTGAGTTTGATAAACCAGGGTTGGGGTGTCCCGGTGGAAATACCGTCTAACCTCATGCTTCTTCTTTTTTGTTTTGTTTTTTGGAGGGGGGAAGGTAGGACAATTGGGGTTAAGTGACTTGCCCAAAGTCACATGGCTAGTTTTTTTGTGTTAACTGTCTGAGGTCAGATTTGAACTCAGGTGCTCCCGCCTTCAGGGCCGGTGCTCTATTCACTGCGCCACCTGGCCAATCCCCC
>CM053590.1:157810355-157826550 GCA_028646515.1 Pseudochirops corinnae | reverse complement strand
TAAATTCCAGCATTATCTTTTGTAACTTGCCTCTTCTCCATGATGAGTCATGGGGAAGACCGCCCTCTTCTCCTGGGGAAGAGAATAAAGTCCTGTTCTTATCCTAAGATAATTGCATCCATAGAAACATAGTGTCCAGATGAGGGAGGTGTTCTTACCAGACCACATGTGGAATATCATATTCAGTTCTGAGTATCTATATTTTTAATAGGATGTTGATGAGCTGAAATGTAGCCAGAAGTAAACCAAGGATGGTAAGAGGATTGAAAATTGTGCCATATGAAGATCATTTGAAGGAAATTAGTATATTTAATCTAGAGAAGAGGAAATTTGGTGTGGAGGGACATGATTTTCATCATCAGTATTTGAAGGATTGTCAGCCAGAAAAGAGATTAAAATTGTTCTTTTGAGCCTCATTAGGCAAAATGTGGAACAGGAGAATTTGCAGAGAGAGATTTTGGCTTGACATCAGGAAAATCTTTCTAGTCATCAGAGCTTTCCCAAGGGGGAATGGTCTCACTTGGGAGCTAGCGAGTTCCCAATCACTGAAACTTCCAAGTGAAGATTAAATGATCTCTTGCCAAAGATATTGTAGAGAGGATTCCTGTTCAACAAACCAAGAAAAAAAAAACCCAGAAAAACAAATCGTTATTAAGCACAGCATCGTGCCAGACTTGGGATATAAACACAAAAATAACATAATCCTCATCCTCAGAAAGCTTATGTTCTTCCGACAAGATATGTGTTCAATTAATAAGTATATATCAATCTACTATGTGGCAGGTACTTTGCTAGGTATAGAATATGAAAAAGTAAATTCAAGATACATACAAAATAATAGAAAGTAATTGGGGAGAGAGGATATGCACAATGGAGGAAGTAGGAATGACCTCTTATAGAAGGTGGCACTTGAGTCTTGAAGGGAGTTAGGGAGGGCAAAAGGCAGGAGGAAGAGGAAGAGCTTTCAACATGAAAGGATTATGTGTTACAATTTTAGCAAGTTGTATTTTGTCTACACAAAGACAAAAGCATCACCATACTAACGTGCAAAGAATCTAGTAATCCACAGAAAGAGTTCAAAAACCCAGAAAAAGAGAAATTACAGGAGTGGAAGACAGCCTGCACAGAAGTAGGAGACAGCCATCTCACTTATAGAGGTACAGCAAGTAAGCATGTTTGGCTATAGTGAGTCAAGGAAGATAACATAATCAGGTATTACTTGAACCATATGACCTCTGAGGTCCCTCTACCTCTGAGATTCTATGGCTTTGTAGTTGGGTTGAGGAGACAGGACCCTTTTATACACACACACACACACACACACACACACACACACACACACACACTCACCCCAATGTTTAATCAGTAAGATCATTCAGTTACTATGAAATAAAAAGAATGATCTTGCTGTGAGCAGCTTATATAGTTGTGGCTTGACTAGTAGGAAATCACAGATTACATACTTCAAAAAAATTAATTTATTTATTTACTTTTAGTTTATAACATTCAGTTCCACAAACTTTTGAGTTCCAAATTTTCCCCTCCTCCCTTTCTTCCCCCCTCCATGGCAGCATGCAATCAGATGTAGGTTCTGCAAATACCTTCACATTAAACATTAGTCAAGTTGTAAAGAAGGATTGTAACCAATGGAATGAATGAGAAAGAAGGAACAAAACAAAACAAAAAAGAGAACAAGTAATTTGCTTCAATCTGCATTCAGACTCTATAAATCTTTCTCTGGATGTGGACAGCTCTTTCCATCACGAGTCTTTTGGAGCTATCTTATAGCCTTGCATGGCTGAGAGGAGCCCAGTCTTATCAAAGTTAGTCATCACAGATGCACTGTGTCTGTGATTGTATACAATGTTCTCCTGGTTCTGCTTCTCTCACTCAGAATCAATTTATATAAGTCTCTCCAGGTTATTACAAAGTCTATCTGCTCCTCCTTTCTTACAGCAAAATATTATTCCTTTACATTCATATGCCACAACTTGTTTAGCCATTCCCCTATTGATGGGCATTCCCTTGATCTCCAATTCTTTGTCACCACAAAAAGGTCTGCTATAAATATTTTTGCACATATGGGTCCTTGCCGTGGGCTGTTCAGCGTCCAGCACTAAACATGATCAGAGTTGTGAATAAGAAATGACCAGATCATGTGGGTAGATCAAGGAAGAATCATGAACTCCATTTAATGATTCTTTAAACAAGGTTTTTATAGAACAAGCAGACAAAGATTCAAGAACTCAATAAGCTTAGTTTGTCACATCCTGGAATATTATTGTCATAATCATAGTCTTATCATTATAATAGTCTGTCACATCCCAGAAGTAGCTCAGATAAGATCAGGCTTTGTTATCAAGTAATCAGGAAGTCATGGGAAAAGTCAGTTAACTCTTATCAAAATGTATTCACATACAAAGGATGCTTCTTGAGAGCAGGCTTCAAGGCCAGGGGGCCAAAGCCTTGGTCATCAAGAAACTGATGGACATCTACATAAAAACTGACCCCCCCAAGAATCAAGTGTTTTGGCTTAAAACAGGTCCTTTTCCCACTTGTATGAACTCTTTGGGGTACAGTCCTAGAAGTGGTATTGCTGGGTCAAAGGGTATGTACGTTTTATAGTCCTTTGGGCATAGTTCCAAAATGCTCTCCAGAATGGTTGGATCAGTTCACAACTCCAGCAACAATGCATTAATGTTCTAATTTTCCCACATCTTCACCAGCATTTATCATTTTCCTCTTGTCATGTTAGCCAATCTGGTCAGGGAGGTGTTTTGATTTTCATTTCTCTAATGAAGTGATTTAGAGCATTTTTTTCCACATAATTTTATATACATATATATACACATTTAATTTCTTCCTCTGAAAACTGCCTGTTCATATCAAGTAGTTTTTCACTTGATTCTCTAAATATATCATCATATCATCTGCAAAGAGTGATAGCTTAGTCTCTTCTTTGCCTACTCTAATTCCTTCAATTTCTTTTTCTTCTCTTATTGCTACAGCTAACATTTCCAGTACCAAATTGAATAATGGGTAATAGTGGACATCCTTGTTTCACCTCCAGTCTTAATAGAAATGCTTCTAGTTTATCCCCACTACCTATAATACTTGCTAATGGTTATACTATAGATAGATGCTACTTATTATTTTAGGGAAGACTCCATTTATTCCTAGGATTTTTAGTATTTTTAATAGGAATGGATGTTGTATTTTGTCAAAAGCTTTTTCTGCAGCTATTGAGATAAACATGTGGTTTCTTCTAGTTTTGTTGTTGGTATCATTGATTATACTGATAAGTCTTCCTAATATTGAATCAGCCTTGCATTCCTAGAATAAATCCTACCTGATCAAAGTGTATTATTCACACGATAAATTGCTGTAATCTTTTTGCTAATATGTTATTTAAAATTTTTGCATTTATATTCATGAGGGAATTTGGCCTATAATTTTCTTTCTCTGTTTTGGTTTTTCCTGATTTAGGTATCAGTACCATATTTGTATCATAAAAAGAATTTGGTAGTACTCCTCCAATTTTCCCAAATAGTCTATAAAGTATTGGAATGAATTGTTCTTTAAATGTTTGATAGAATTCACTTGTAAATCCATCTGGTCCTGGAGATTTTTTTCCTAGGGAGTTCATTGATGGCTTATTCAATTTCCTTTTCTGAGATAAGGGTTAAGTATTTTACTTACTCTTCAGTTAATCTGGGCAACTTATGTTTTTTGTAAATATTCATCCATTTCACTGATTGTCAAATTTATGGGCATACAGTTGAGCAAAATAGCTTCTAATTATTGTTTTAATTTCCTCTTCATTGGAGGTAAATGATTATATACTTTTTCTTTTTTTCTATTTCTTTTTGCTTTTTGGAGGGGGAAATACAGGGCAATTGGGGTTAAGCGACTTGCCCAAGGTTACATGGTTAGTACGTGTTAAGTGTCTGAGGCCAGATTTGAACTCAGGTCCTCCTGACTCCAGGACCAGTGCTCTATTCACTGTGCCACCTTGCTGCTCCTATATAGAATGTCTCTCAGTGCCCCAAAAATACTTTGCTAAGGAGATACATTCTCCTAAATTCTTTTCCAAAGGCTACAATAATTTTTTAGTTTTTTCTTAGCTAAGAATTGATAAGACTCAGAAGTTTAAAATTTTCCATTCAGGGAGGGAGGGGTGTCTTTCAATTACTCTTTACTGCGCATTTCTATAACCTACCTTCATTATTATGTCAATCCTTTGCCTCAGGAAGAACCTGTAGTCCTACTAGAACCTGTACCAAATATTCCTTTCCTGTTGAATATTCACATATTAAGACTTCTTATTTAGTTGAGTTTGATAAAATACTACTCCATTACTGAACTGATGGTATGCTGAAGATTAGGGCAAGATTTGGTTTCCAGTTGATTGAAAACTCTTCTGTTTAGCACAGCCTAAACATGGCTGAACCCATGGGATATTTGCTTTATTTTGGTCTGCATACATCCATGCTAATGTATATAATTATGTATACATACATGCAATGGAGTATGCCAAAATAAGGTGGGGTTGTCTGACAGGCCACAGATGTTGGACAACCCTTTATGCCCAGCGGTATAAGGAAAGCTACCTCCCCCACCTTCCCCATCACATTCTTCATCTAGTATTATCAAGTGTGCTCTGTCAGACAAGAGGCAAAGGTTCCCCAAGATTCTGACAAGTTTCTTTTTCTGAAACCAACTCAGCTCTAGAAGGGAGTAATCCTGAATAAACTGTACACCACGGTTCCCCTGGCCATTTTTTTTCCAGAAAACTACAACAGTTTAAATTTGTTTAAATGCATTAACCCACATCTTCCTCAACTAACCTAGATCTGAATCTCAGTCTCCCTTTTTATATCTCCCCATTGGTTGACAGTTATTCCTCCATTCAACTTCTATCAGCTAAACCATACTGGGTATCGCTATCTCCTCTCTCTTCATTCATCTCTTCTTTAAGAGCCATAATTTCTAAGGTGTTAAAACTGGTCTTTGGCACAGATCCTAGTTCTACCTACAGTATTAGCACCACCTTCATTTGGGCTGTTACCAGATATATTTCTTGTCCTTCTGCTTTCAGCACTACTGCTCTGGAAACTTGAATTTCTAATTTAGCTTTTTCTAGTTCACTGAAAATCTCTTCCAGTATAACCATCAGACACTCTCTCAAGTCCATCTCAAGTCTCTCTCCCTCTCACTGCTGTATCAGGAACAGTGGGACACCCCACTTTATCCCACTTATAGCCTTTTTTTTCTTTTTACTGTCTATTGGATCAGTAGGTGTTGTGGGTACCACTGGGCTACCCCGAAGATGAGAAAGGAAGAGAGAAAATCCTCTTTCTTCAACCAAGAAACTATTTCCACCATTGAGCTAACTATTCTAATCATTTTATGAAGCTGAGGAAGCTCTCCTAAACTTAGGTATTAGAATGGCATAAATGGCTAACTCGGCACAAGCAAGGGTATGAGAGTAGGTTTACTTAACTTATAAGGATAGTTGTTGAACACAGAAAGCAAGATTATGTGTCATTGTCCTGATGCTGATTCTGGTTTGTGCTGATCTCCCCTATCTTCCTTATTCCAATGGAGCATGGTGTCCCAGTGTGGGAAAACCAATAGGTCTGAGTGGTCCTATGTTCCTCACACAGGGTGTTTTCATGTGTTTGTAAGACTGCTGGCATCATGTCACTGGGGCAAAGCCTTGTCATACCTGAAACAATGAGGCTTGAAATCATATCCATCATTTTGAGGACTCTCCCTCAAAATTGCTTTGGTTCCCCAAGGCTTGCTTCCTTCCTTGTAATATATACATCCAAGAGAGCTTACAACTTTTTTTTTATAACATCATTTTTCATCACTTTGATGTTACTATACAAAACCCTCTTAACAATTTGGTTAAACTTATCTGTGAATTGGTTTTTTTTTTTTTGTTTTTGAGACTGGGTCTGGCTATCTCTCCCAGACTATTAAGTGCAGTGGTCATCTGCATAGAAGCTGACCCCCTCTTTCTTTTCTGAACCCTCTTTAGACATCCTGGCCCTTTTCTCCCCAGAGCTCCCCATATTGGTTCTGGAATTAGTATGGACATTCAATTCACTTTTAGCTCTACTGAAGCTCAGAAATCAGAGTTCAAGCGATCACCAGTCTCAGCCTCCTTTAGTGGCAAGGATTATAGGTGTGCAGCCATGACATCAAGGTAACTAATCCATTTCTTATGCTTTCTTTCCTATTGAAAGTTATGTGTCTTGGGGTGGCTAGGTGGCTCAATGAATACAGCACCAGCCCTGGAGTCAGGAGGACCTGAATTCAAATATGACCTCAGACACTTAACATTTACTAGCTGTGTGACCTTGGGCAAGTCACTTAACTCCAACTGCCCTGCCCTTCTCCCTCCAAAAAGCAAAAAAAAAAAAGTTATGAGTCTTTTTTCTACGGAAATGTGGAACATTGACATCACATTATCATCTTTAGTAATCAAAGTGTGCACAATGTATCAGGCCACGTGAAACTAAAGAAACTGCTTTCAGTCACAGTCTATATTCTCAAACTGATATGGCTATTTCATAATTGAGAGAGAACAATCTCAAAGCACTCTCAGTTTACTCACTTCCCATGCACATATAGGTGATGTTTGTCAGAGAGCCAGTGATACGTGCACATTAGCTAAAATAAAAGCAACTTATTTGACCTGAAGTATTGCTTTCTTTGACCTATATAGTCAAAAAGTCAAACACTTTTCAATACTGAGCATACAAAAGAATAATTGACAGTGTTATTTACAATTAGCCTGGAGGAATAGATTCCCAGAGGGCAACATTTTAATTAAGATCATAGAGCTAGTCATAGTAAAAACCAAAAATTGACATTCCTGAAGCATCCTCTCTCATCAGTCAGACAAAAAAAGGAACAAAGAGGGAAGAAATCCTTGTTTCATCCTTCTTCAACAACTGTCCTACATTTCTATGTTAAAAAAAAATCATATGCAACAAGCTTCATCATTTTGTTACTGTTTTTCCCTTCTTCAACTCAGAATTAGTTCTTTATTAAGTTTTAAGATAGCATTCTATTTCTAGATCATGCTGAGGACAATTAATACAATCCACTTTTATTTCCTGAAAAAAAGATTGTTCACTGTGAACACACAGTGAACAAATTCCCATGGAGTTCTTATAGGCCTCCTCAGATGGTATGTTGTGCATCAAGATTTCTAAGAAAAGATGGAGATAGCTGATGGAGATACTTATCTAGCCTTGATACTATAGTTTTCATGACTGAAATATTTCTCAGTCCTCCTTAAGTGCTGATAAAGAAAAAACTAACTATTTCTGATGCTTGCCATCATGTCTTGTCAGTTGGATTAATGAATTAATTTGCAAAAAATTTATTAAGTGCTTAATTTACTATGTGCCAGGCATTCCCCGCACTGGGAATATAAAAACAAGCAAGATATTCCCTGCCCTCTTGAAGCTTACGATTTAACAGAGGATGACAGTACATTAAGGGGAGTTAAAACTGGAGGAAAGGGTGATTGGGGCACTTGTTGGCAACAAGGTTTGGTAGAAATGTCTGGTCAGGGACATGGCAGCCTGGTTCTGGGTAAGGTAAGGTAAAAATTTACCTAACAGATTCAGGCTCTTGGGGGGGCCAGAGGCATAGTTCTGAAGGTAAAAGAAATATGACCAGAGGTTAGGCAGCATGGTTTAGAACTAGTAAGAAGTGGAGTGGTAGCCTGGTTCCATGCAAGGCACAGGGAAAGCTTACCAAATTTGAGCCTAGGGTCTCAGGGCCAGATGGGCAAGGCTAGCATTCCACACAAGTCCAGACACATATTCTCCTAGTAACTGGCAAAGATTGTTTGTCACATTCCCCTTAACCAATTCTTTTCAGAAATGACCAGGTACAAATCAATACTAAATTTCCATTCAATAATGTGGATTATATATTTAAATGGGATTCAGGTCCTCCTGACTCCAGGGCCAGTGCTCTATTCACTGCGCCACCTAGCCACCCCATATATTTAAATTTAGATTATATATTTAAAATTTACTTCAGTTTCACATTTTAGCTAGTAGGGTGCTTAACCATGATCTGTCAGAAAACATTTTTTTTTCTTGCATCTTACCCTGTACCTATGGAATTTTCATAATTTTTTCAAAATTTATCTGCTTGAAATTTCCCCCCCTTTTTAAAGTGTTACTTTCAATCAGTAGGGGAAGAACATGTTGCTAATTCCTATATGTTGATAACATTACATAATAATAATATATAGCATATGCAATATATATTATAATATACATAACAGAATGAGATTCATAAAAACACAACTAGCACCTCTCCCCACTTATATCCTGTTGCTAGTAATTACCTCCTCTTTTTTTGCTCCTCTTTTTAAAATGATCGTTTATTTTCTTTTCCTCCCATTTCCTAACTCTAGAACCACCCCTGCCCCTTCCCCCCATGAAGAAAAACAAAACCCTTGCAACAAATATGCATAATCAAATAATACAATTCCTACATTGGCCATGACCCAAAATTCCTCAGTCTGAGTCTTGTGTCTATCAATTCTATTTCAGGAAGTGACTACTATGCTTCATCATCGGCGCTCTGGAGCCAAGATATGCCAGGCTTTCAAAGATGTCTTTTTTTTTTTTTTTTGCTTTTTTGGAGGGGCAATTGTGGTTGAGTGACTTGCCCAAGGTCACACGGCTAGTAAATGTTAAGTGTCTGAGGTCACACTTGAACTCAGGCCCTCCTGACTCTAGGGCAGGTGCTCTATTCACTACACTGCCTAGCCACCGCTCAAGGATGTCTTTACAATGTTGTTGTTGTAGAAATTAATTCTCCAGATTTTGCTCACTTCACTCTGCGTCAGTTCTTAGGAGTCTTTGTTTTTTCTGAAGCCTTCCCTTTCATCATTTCTCATGGTGAAATAGAATTGCATTACGCTCAGAGAGTATAATTTGTTCATCCATTCCCTTCTGACGGATACCCCCTTAGTTTCCAGTTCTTTGCCACTATAAAAAGAAGCATTAAAAATACATTGGTGCACATGGTTCCTTTTCTTCTCCCTTTGATTTCTCTGGGGTATAGGCTTAGTAGTTGTAGAACTGCGTCAGAGAGTATGCACGGTTCAGCAGCTTTGGTGCCACAGTTACAAATTGCTTTCCAGAATAGCTGGACCAATTCATAACCCCAATATTTCATTAATAGGCCTGCTTATGCATAACCAACATGTCATTTTCTGGTTTTATGAACTTTGTGAGTCTGATGAGGTAAAACTTTAGAACTTTAATTTGCATTTCTCTAATTAAAGAGTTCTAAAAAGCATTTTTTCCATGTGGTTCTTGATATGAACAAGCAATTGGGTAAATAGGTGTTAGTTATAAATTTGAACTAGTTCCTCTTATATCCTAAAATAAGACTTTTTATCAGGGAAACTTGTAAAGATTCTTCCCCCAATTAACTGTTTCCCTTCTAATTTTAACTGAATTGGTTTTGTTTGCACAAAAACTTTTAAAATTTTACATAATCAGATTTGTCTATCATGTAGTTATATCCAGCTAGTTCTTGTGTGTGTTTTGGTAGGCAGACTCCCAAATATTTTATAATTTCTGTAGTTATTTCAAATAGAATTTGTCTTTCTTTTACTGTAAAGTTTTGTTGCAAGTAAGTAAGATTATTCATATTGATTTATTTTATATCCTGTAATTGTTCAATTTGTTTCAATTGGCTTTTTAGTTGACTCTTTAGGGTAAAGTAAATCATCATATCATCAGCAAAAAGTAACAATTCCTTCCTTTTTTGTCTATGTTTATTCTCTCAATGTCTTTTCCTTGTATTATTGCTACACATAGCATTTCTAGCACCAAGTCAAAAATTACTTTTGATGATGGAGATCCTTGCTCTTAATATGGAAGAGCTTCTGGTTTATCTCCATTCTATATCACGGGGGCTCTTGGTTTCAAATAGCAACTGCTTATCATATTAAGAAAAGATCCACTTATTCCAATTATTTCTAGTGTTGACAGAAATGTATATTGTCAAAATGCACTGACTGATACGACCATTATTTTTGATTACTGTGATCTGTGATATTTGATTTTCCTAATATTGAACCACCCCTGTATTTATCAGTTAATTTTTAATCCCCACCCTTTCCCCCTTCCCCTCCTGCCTGAATAGCTTTGAACAGAATTAACTCACATGAATCTATTAACTTGGATTCAATTGAAGTCTCATATGTTCATGGTTCATGGGGGTGACTTTTCAGATTTAGGATGCCTTGACCACAAAAGCCCTTGAAGGTTACTTTCCTCTAGCCCTTGACCTTCTACCATAGTTGAAAATATTATATTCAGTCTAGTTAGCTTAACAGTTAAATGAGCAATAAATTCGTTTGATCTTTCTAGCATTTCTGTCCTTTCTCTTTAATTTTGGAGTAAGGCAGACAAAAAAAAAATATACAGGCTATAAATGACTATAGTACTGCTGGTCTGTTTGAAAACCGATTGCCTCTTTCAGTAGTTCCACTATTTATTACACATTTATTTGCTATACTTTTACTAATTAGAGAGCATTTAATGAGCTCTTAGCAACCAAGAGGACCACAAACTTCCCTTTTTTAAAACTGCTTCCTTTAAAGGACTTAAGAGTTACAAATTCAAATAACACTTGTATATCATTTTTAAAAACACATTTAAAGGCTAAGATTTTTTTAAAAAGGTAAAATGACTTCTCTATATCAAAATTCATTTTTGGAATAAGATAATCTCATTTAATTCCATTCAATTCAAAAAGCATTTGTTAAAGCAGCTACTAAATTCTAGGCACTGGCCTAGGCACACAAAGGCAAAAATGAAAACAATCACTTCTTTCAAGTGATTTACATTCTACTACGGGTTAACACACTCAAACGTCATACATATATATTTTATAGATATAGATATGTATATGGTGAATAGTAATTTAGATACATGTATGTCTAGAAATATATATACCAAATATATATACCAAATAAAACGGACTTTTGGCAGGGGCAGGTAGGTGTGGTGGTATAACGAATTGCTGATGTTACTGTTCAGTTGTTTCATTATGTCTGATTCTTTGGTACCCCATGGACAATATCATTCCAGGCTCTTCTCTGGAAAGTCTGTCTAAGTTCATGATAAGGAAAGGTAGCCCTGAGCTGAGCCTGGAATAGAGCTAGGGCTTCCAGAGACAGAGGTAAGGAGAAAGGACATTCAGGGCATGGGAGACAAGCTTCGCAAAGACATATAAACGAACAGATGGGATGTGTGGGGATCAGCTAAGTAGGTCATAAAATATAGAGAATACATAAAATTATTATGGAAAGATAGGTTGGAAGCAGATTGTGAAGGGCATTAAATGTGAGAGAAATTTTTATCTTATTCTAGAGGAAATATGAAGCCATTGAAGCTTATCTTTGCTTTAGGGATATCAGTTTGTCAGCTGGGTAGACAAGAGAAAAGGCAGATACTTGAGGCTACTGCCATAATCCACGTAAGAGAAGATGAGAACTAGGATGATGGCTGTCCAAGAACTTTTGGCTTCTACACTGAGACTATTCACATGAATAACTACAGTTAATTATAAATTATATGCTAACAGAGCGGATTCATGGAATAAAGAATATAAAATAGGGGCAGATAGGTGGCACAGTGAATAGAACACTGGCTCCAGAGTCAGGAGGACCTGAGTTCAAATCCAGCCTCAGACACTTAACACTTACTAGCTGTGTGACTACAGGCAAGTCATTTAATTCCCAACTGTCATGCCTTCACCCCTCCAAAAAGGCCCCCACCAAAAAAAGAATACAAAATATTCCCTAATAGCCCTCCTCTAACACTGAAGAGTAAAGAATCTGATACTAGCTCAAAAACCTTCCAATTCTGCTATAGCATAGGTGTGCTTCTCACCATTTCTTGTTTATTTCTTTTTTGCATACAGCTTAGGATCCAAGACTGGAGTTTTCTTTTTCTCAGAACCCTTAGTTTGCTTCATTCAGGCAGGAGAAACTTGGGGCAGGCAGCAGCAAGCAGTCTAGAGTTTGTTTCTACTTATACCTAAGAACAAAAGAAGAAAGAGGGGCAGATGTTGAGGAAGGATTATAAGGAGGGGAGGAGGGGAAAGAGGGGGTAGAATATAAAAGAATAAAGCAATAAAATTTTAAAAAGAACACCCTGATGTAATAACTATAAATATGAGGGTTTTTTAAAATTAAATTTATGTTTATTTTTAGTTTACATCATTCATTTCCACAAGATTTTGAGTTACAAATTTTCTCCCTGTCTTTCCCCTACCCATTACCCCAAAACAGCGATCCCACTGTATACTCTTCCCCCAATCTGCTCTCTCCTATATCCTCCACCATCCCCCCTCCAACTTTCGGTAGAGCAAGAAGGATCTCCGTACCCCAGTGTCTGTATATCTTATTTCCCAGTTGCATGTCAATAATAATAATTATTTTTAAACATTTGATTTTAAAATTTAAATTCCAGATTCTTTCCATTCCTCTCTCAACTCCCACCCTTACTGGAAACATAAGCAATTCAATATAGGTTGTACATGTGTAGCTATGCAAAACATTTCCATAGTGGATACACTGTGAAAGACTGACTATATTTCCCTCCATCCTATCCGCCCCACTTTTTCTATTCTCTACTTTGTCCCTGTCCATTTTCAAGTGTGTGTTTCTGACTACCATCCCCGCCAACCTGCCCTTCCCTTCACCCCCTCTCATCCTCTTCCCCCTTACTCTCCTGTAGGGCAAGATACCCAATTTAGAGTGTATGTCATTCCCTCCCTAAGCCAAATTCAATGACAGTAAGGTTGACCCATTCCCTTTTGCCTCCCTGTTCTTCCCCTCCATTGTAACAGTTATCTCTTGCCTCTTCTATATGAGATAACTTACCCCATTTTGTCTCTCCCCATCTCCTCTCATTGTATTCCTCTCATCTCTCAATTTCACCTTTTAAATATCATCCCTTCATATTCAAGGGATCCTGTGCCCTCTGTCTATGTATACTTGTACACATATGTATTCATACACACATATACCCTCCTATACATACACACACATATACACACATTTATATTCCTATACACACATTATATTCCCTTCAACTATCCTTATACTGAGAAAAGTTTCATAAGTTACAATTATTGTTTTTCTATGTAGGCATATAAATAATTCAACTTTCGTAAGTTCCTTATGATTTCTTTTCCCTGTTCACCTTCTCATGCTTCTCTTGTTTCTTGTATTTGAATGTCAAATTTTCTATTCAACTCTGGTTTTTTCATCAAGAATGCTTTAAAGTCCTTTATTTCATTGAACAACCATATTTTCTCCTGAAATATTATACTCAGTTTTGCTGAGCAGGTGATTCTTGGTTTTAATCCTAGCTCCTTTGATCTCTGGAATATCATATTCCAAGCCCTTTGATCCTTTAATGTAGAAGCTGCTAGATCCTGAGTTATCCCAATTGTGTTTCCACAATATTCAAATTGTTTCTTCTTGGCTGCTTGTAATATTTTTTTCCTTGATCTGGGAACTCTGGAACCTGGCTATAATATTCCTAGGAATTTTCTTTTGGAGATCTTTTTAAAAAGGCAGTCAGGGAATTCTTTCCATTTCTATTTTGCCCTCTGGTTCTAAAATATCAGGGCAATTTTCCTTGAGACTTTCTTGAAGGATGATTTCTAGGTTCTTTTTTTGATCATGGCTTTCAGGTAGTCCAATAATTTTAAAATTATCTCTCCTGGATCTATTTTCTAGGTCAGTGGTTTTTCCGATGAGATATTTCACATTTCCTTCTAATTTTTCATTTGTTTGGATCTGTTTAACAATATCTTGATTTCTCATAAAGTCATTAGCTTCCATTTGCTCCGATCTAATTCTGAAGGAATTATTCTCTTCAGTGAGCTTTTGAGATTCTTTTTCCACTTAGAAAATTCAGCTTTTTAAGGCATTCTTCTCCTCATTGGTTTTTGGGCCTCTCTTGCCATTTGAGTTAATTTATTTTTTAAGGTGTTCTTTTCTTCAGTCAGGTTGTTGACTTGCTTTTCACGATTTTCTTGCATCATTCTCATTTGTCTTCCCAGTTTTTCCTCCACTTCTCTTACTTGATTTTCAAAATCCTTTTTGAGCTCCTCCATGGCCTACAACTAATTCATATTTTTCTTGGAAGCTTTTGGTGCAGGAGTTCTGACTTCACTGTCTTCCTCCCGTTCCATACTTTTTCATCCTTTTTGTCCCCAAAAAAGGAATCTAAAGTTGGATTTTTGTGCTTACTTTGCTTCCTTTGTTTGCTCATGTTGCCACTCAATTACTTCACTTTTGAGTTCTTTGCCACAGTAGAACTCTGCTTCTAGAGGGGAGACCTTTGTCCCAAATTGCTGGGGTTTTCGCAGCTGCTGGAGCTATTAGTTGGATGCCCTCTCTGCTGCCCTCACAAGCTCTAGCTAAACTGGTCACACACCTCAGGATCACTACCCAAGACTGTGATCCAGATCCAAGCAGGTTAAAGCAAGAGCAATTATCCTCTGAATGGTTGCTTTGGTCCCCCCCTATAATCTCTGCAGGCCAGGAGCTCTGAAGCAGTCACCACTTCTCACTCCAAGGGCAGAGTCCAGACTGCCCTTCCTTCATCCCTGCCAGTTCCAACAGAGTTCTACACTGACCTTTTACTTTTTCTTTGGCATTTATGGGTTGATATTTCTGGAAACTGCCACAGTTACTGGTGATCCCTTCTCCTGAAGTTCACTTCAGCCACTGTTGGTTGGGCCACTCTGGGGCTAAAACTGCAGGCTCATGTGGGGCTGGGAGCACTGTGATGGACCTTTCCTGTCTACCTGCAGGGCTGCCTTCAGTGGGAGCCTTGTTTCTCTGTCATTTTGTGGGTTCTGGAGCTCTAAAATTTTTTTAGAGTCATATTTTGTAGGTATTTGAGGTGGTTATAGGGGAGCTCACAGACTTTTCCTGCTTCTATGCCACCATCTTGGCTCTGCCCCCTATAATTATGAGTTTTGAGAGACATACACAATGATGGAGACAGAGATGGAGTGAATCAATAAGTATTTATTAAGTGCCTACTGTGTGCCAAGCACTAAATAAAGGCCCTAAAGGTGCTTACATTCTAATGGGGGTGACAACATGTAGCCAGGTTATCAAGAGCTAAATGCCCAGGAGTTTATATTTGATCCTGGAAGTATAAGGTAGCCACTGAAGCTCACTGAGCAGCAAGATGATATGGTCACATCTATACTTTACCAAAATCATGGGGAAACTATGTGTAGCCTAGCTGATTAGAAATAAATGTGGTGGTAATATCAACTATCTAAATAGTTAAAGATAAAAGGAAAGTAAAATTACATTCTAGTTATAAACTTTGCCTAATTTATTATTGTACTAGTAGAATTAATTTTTCTTTAAAATAAATTTATTGATATTTTGTTTTTAATTACCTACATTTCTCAGTGACTCACCTTTCTCCATCTCAGTGAGCATGAGCTACACATATCTTGAAAGTCTCCTTGATGAAAAAGCGAAACACTTTCACATATCATTTTCTTTTTTTTCATTGACTTGTTTATTTACTTTTAGTTTACAAGATTCAGTTCCACAATCTCTTGAGTTTCAAATTTTCTGCCCTCCCTTTCCCCCACCCCCATGGTGGCGTGCAATCATATATAGGATCTGCATATACTTTCACATTGTACAATAGTCTGGTTGTATAGAAGGGTGTAACCAATGAGTGAACCATGGGGAAAAAAAGAAACAAAACCAAACATGAAAAATAACGATAGCATGTATTGCTTCAGTCTCCATTTAAACTCTAGTCTTTCTAGATCTTTCTCTGAATGTAAATATCTCCTTCGACCCTGAGACTTGTAGAGCTGTCTTATAGCTTTGTGTTGTTGAGGACAGTCCAGTTTATCAAGGTTGGTCATCACGCATGCGATGTGTCTGATTGTGTACAAATTTTTCCTGGTTCTGTTCTTCTCACTTAGCATCAATTTGTATAAACCTCTCCAGGTAATTATGAAGTCCATCTCCTTCCCATTTCTTATAGCACAATAGTATTCCATTAAATTCATACACCATAACTTGTTCAGCCATTCCCCAATTGATAGGCATCCCCTATATTTCCAGTTTTTT